>JAFBJS010054926.1:53460-273472 GCA_016785265.1 Paraplagusia blochii | reverse complement strand
GCCAAAAGTATCGACAAAAAGCTGACACACTCGTGTCCACAAACGGTTTAACACAACATAAAACTGGTTACATTTACAGCTTAGACTCAGCAGTATGTTTCTATCTGGTTGTCAAGGAAGTTTAACCTAAGGAAACGTTTATTTAACAGCTACATTTTAGCCTCGAGACACCAACACACGACACGACACCATCTTACCGCTGTTTGAAAAGAAAGAGCGGGCTGTTCCGGTGTTATTTATAAGCTCTTACAACGCATGCGCAGACTACAGACAGGAAATGACGTATGGCTTTTAAAATACGCGAAATATACATAAATTAAAGAAAACAACGGAGATGTTTCTTAATAACTTTGAGGTATTTTTATCGAGCAAACTCGATCAAAAATGAGTTTGTTAAAATAAATTATCAAAACTAATAAATAAATTTACAAATAGCCAAAATAATTTCTCAATTTTTTTTCCATAAATCTTTTGCTTCATCGATGGTTGCCGCGGGATTCGAACCCTCATTCACAGACTCTGCAGCCTGTGTCACTATCGCTGAGTCAACCAGTTCGACGAAATACACAAGTATAAAGTACATTTCTCATCTATGTTGATCAATGCAAAAAGAAGTAAAGATCTGGACCTGGGTTCGAACTCGGACCTAAAGAACCGCAGCCTGTGTCAGTACCACGGAACAAACCAGACAATTACGCTACAACATGATGAGCTGTGGATACAGACTGGAGTTCAGCCCAGTCACAGAGACAGACTGAGTCTTAATTTACAATAAAATTTAATTTTTTTTGCATGAAACCAAATAAAATTAACATTTCATTCGCTCTGACTGTCGGTATATATTACACATGTTCTATGATAGTTTTTTTTTACTTTCCAAATTCAGTTGTTCTATAATAAAACATGTTCCTTTGCTGTGATATAAACATCAGGCCGCGTGAGGAGAAGTGAAGAAGGAACCTCACTGTGACGTCACTGCACTGTTCACCTGGTCACTTTATTTCACCTGGTCACTTTATTTCATCTGGTCACTTTATTTCACCTGGTCACTTTATTTTCAACATCATCACTGATGAAAACACTGATTTCCTCCAATAAACATTTACTGATGTTTGTGACGACATCACATCACATTCACACAGAAACATCACATTCACACAGAAACTCCAACTGAAACAAACATTTGCTCCAGGACTCAGTCCATCACCACCACATCACATGACTTCTGCTCCAGTGGACTGTTGCTCTCCAGAGCCTGGACAATCTGTGCGGCCGACGGCCTCTTCTCAGGCTCTTCTTCTGTGCACAGGTAGAACAGCTCCACCATCCTCTGGTAGGAGACGCCCAGAGCGTCGGTATCCAGCGGGGGACGCGTCCCCAACCTCTCGTAATAAGCATCTTCGTCGAAACTCTCCTCCACAGAATCGTCCAGATCTAAGAAGGACATCTGTGTCACACGGTCTTCAGTGTCCTGAAAATATTCACCTGCTGAGTGACCTCACCTGTGTCATCCAGCGCCCCCACATGAGGCATCTCCAGCGTCATCATCTCCCACAGCGTCAGTCCGTAGGCGAAGATATCGGCCTTGTCGCTGATCTCCCCTCCGTCCTCCAGAGCCTCCTTGGGCTTCCACGGCTCCGTGCCGATGTATTCCACTCTAGGGTTGGACACTACGGACACAAACATTGGACAACGTGAACTCAGAAGACACTGTGAAATGTCACGTCACACTCTGATGGACGTTTGAGCTTCTTGTCTTCACCTGCTCCACACAGAGACACTCCTCCTTTCTTATTATTCTACACTTTTTGCAAATGTCATTTTGTCAAAGTAAATTCTCATAATTCCAGGAATTCCTACATGGATTATATCAGGACAATATCAGGCAGCTGCACTTTTTTTTTCTTATTTTCCTTGAGATTCATCACATCCTCACCTTTCATGTTCTCATCCAGCGGCAGAGAAACATCAACATCACAGATCTTCACACTTTCAAAGTCCCCTTTAATGACCACGTTACAGGACTTCATGTCTCCGTGCAGAAGCTTCCTCACGTTGTGCAGATACTGAAGACAAAACAGTCCAGATGTGTATAAGAGACGTGGAACCTCATCTCACCTGCAGACCTCGGCCCACGTGCAACGCCACTTTCTCGATGTTCTGCGCGGGAAACGCCCTCAGGCCTTCCTCCCTACGCTTCTCGATGAGGTCGTTCAGGGACTGTTCTCCTCCGTACTCCATGGCCAGACACTTGGAGCCGTCTTTGGTCTGAGCAAACGCACGGAATCCTTGGTTTAGGGAAATCAACACAGTGAAAAATGGTGACGTATTAATTACAGTAACTGTATCATCAGCTTAAAACATTACAACAGGAAACAGTTTATGTTCTGATGTTTGTTCAGGTGTCGTGAACATCAGATAAATCTGCAGTAAAGTTGGACATCGTTACATAAAAAAGTTCACCTTCAACTTTGTTGCCTTGACTGTAACTCTTCACGTTCAAGTTCTAATCCTAAACAACATGATCTTTCACAGACATCTGTGTTCTCACCAACAATGTTTGGATGATTGATCTCCTTCAGGATCTTGGCCTCTTCGTTCAGACGCTTCTGGTAAACTGCTGCTTGTTTAGCAGCCATTTTACTGTTGAGCTTCTTCACAGCCCATGGAGACGCATTCATCTTCTCTGATCTGGAATTCCATCAGAAAAAGAAAAAATCAGGCCTCCACTACAATGTGCTGTAAACTGATTTAAAGCTCATCAAAGATTATATTACAATAATCCAGATTTTTTCTTCAATCCTCAAAACAAATCAAAAAAATAATTTCTTCTGTTAATGTCCAGACAAATGACCCCCAGCTGACCTGTCCATGAGGTAAACACTGACTCCTGTCCCACAGCCCAGCTTCTTCATGAACGGTGATGCTGGGATGTTGATGGGAGTCCCACCATCACTGCCACAGCTCTTCACCCGACAGCTTATCGGGGTCTTGAATGCGTTGGTGTTGGAGTTCATTCTGTCAATGACAACAAGTGACAATGTCAGACTGACTGACAGCATCAGGGTGAGAAGATCTACTGGACTAGATCTTCAGACAAAACTCTGGATCTCCAACATTTGGACAATTACCCATCCTTCTTTTTCTGGTGTTCACCTCATCAGGACCAGTCAATACTGTCCAAATAGTCACTGTTTTAAACATACCATAATATCTTCTTGTGTTTAGTATCGATAATAGAGGCATAAAATGGCAATATTTCCTTTACCGTCCGAGTTCAATAGTACAGATAATAAATCACAGTTAAAACTCCGGAGCTAAGTTAACATTTAAGGCTAAACTTAGCGTTTCTAACGGCGACAGATCTGACAGCCATAAAATTGACTTTTCACGTCATAATGAATGAATGAATAAAGCTACAACCGTTCGATAATTCACATTACGTCAAAAATGATATAAAATGTCGGCGACAACTTACTGAATCCACCAAACTTTACCTTCTAAATGTTCAACACGGACTGTTACAGCAGTTCGACAGTTGAGCGACGACACTGACGTCAGTGCAGGTTAAAAAAAGGTAAATATTTGGTCAAAATCACCTGTTTTCTCTTCCCCGAACAACAACAATCTGACAACAGTGTCAACAGTTACTGTTCCGGCGCCCAACGCTCAAACGACTTCTTCTGGTAAAACAGTCCAGAGAGCTGCTCTGGCGTTACTGCCACCTAGCGTCACGGAGGTCACAGTGGCGCCCGACAGCTTCCTGTCAAAAAACACTGAATCTTATCAGATCTGCTCTTTTTTCACATGTAAAGATATTTTAAAGCAAACAATGTTTTTGTGACAGGATGGGTCAGTTTTTCTGGACTCTTTTATAGATGAGAAATTCAACAATAATCAACAATTTGAATGAAACAAAGTTTATTTTTTTGAAGTCACCTCAGCCTCATATGGAGTCAAATTTTACTTTTGTGCCAATAAACCAAAGCTTTATTGTCATTGGCTGTTTTGATTTTTAATGGTAATGAAAGAAATAAATGTACAATACACATTTCTTATACTACAAATCCTGAATATGTTGAATATGGTGGTTATAAAATGGCGGCCCAACTCTACTGCTGTACTGTGCTGGCACTGTGGCCCAGAATTGACCCCCGGGTCTGAGTTTTCCATGTGACTTCACTATCAAATAGAATTGAACGACACAGGAGGAAACAACACTGTTTAAGTGAAAACTCTACAACGTTTGTACATTGGCTGCATTTAATGGTTTCACACAGAAGAAGTGACGCGACAGTCATGACATGGAAAGAAAGCGTAGTTTTAAGATGTGGCAACAAAATCCAGAAGATCTGGTTGGTTCATACAGGAGGACACCAGGAGGAGGAAATTAAACTGTGTGTAATCACTGCTATAGTTCATCATAGAAAGGTTGAAGTAGAAACGAAGCAGCTCCAACATGAGGACGATGATCAGAGGAAAACCAAGGACAGGGGTTGTCTTCATCACAGTGTCTCTGATTGTCCACGTCCACCACACTGGAGCTGCTGAAGCCAAATCAGACTTATAAAAATAGTCTTTCACCTCAACTGGACGATCAGTTTGGATCCATCACTGAAAACACATTGTTTTTTCCTCTCACCCTGTAGGACAAAGGCTCAGTAACAGCAAATACGGCGAAAAACAAAATGACCATGAAACTAATCATCACCACGTTCACCCACGTTTTTAACCCTCACCTCTTCCTCCATCTTCCTTCACACTATGACAAGTGGTTAAGGTTTTTTTTCCACCTCCACCAACTTGTGTTGGAGACTCTGATCCTACAGTTGGTGCCAAGACCTCCATCTTCCGAGACACTTCCTCCAGCTCATCAGGGAGAATCCTGAGGCGTTCCCAGATGGACCGGTTTAAGACTGATCTTTCCATCTGCCTCAGTTCTAACAGTCATTTGTTGAAGGCCTCACTGTGACAACAATGACAACACCAACCGACAGCAGTGGTTCCTCCACCTACGTGTTTACCACTTCGTCTCATCGCCTCTGTTTCCTGTCATTTCACGTCCTGTCTGATCTGATGTGTCCCAGGCTGTGACGGTCTGATCTCTGTGGCCCACAAATTCTCCACACCCATCCCAGTTCTCAAAGACTTGGCTTCACTGCTTCACCCTGACTGATGGTGACGGATGGATCTTCTCTTTCCCTTCCTACGTCTTCCTTCTCCTTCCAGTCAAAGTTCTGTCCCCAGTCGTCTCTCCCGTCTCCCCCTGTCAGAAGCGAAACAGCGTTGGTGCAATAACATGTGCAAAGCAGGTAAAACCTTAGCTGCGTGTTAATGTTTTTATTTTATTGTCCTCCTTCTGCTTTTGGGCTGCTGGGAGTCCACGTGTGGGAGGAGCTTCTTTCAGAGTCTGCAGACTGTGAGTGCGCCTCCCTCTGGTCAGTGACGCCCTCTCCGTGGCCTGGACAGGAAGGAGGTTGAGGAGAGGAAGAGGGAGAGGGATCGGTGCGGCGAGGCAGACGGGAGCTGTGCATGATGTGAGCGTCCAGCATCTCCAGCAGCAGGTCGTACAGAGGAACCATGTTCTTCATCTTCATGCAGTGAAGGTGGTCCATGCCCTTGTTGCTGCAGAAGAATCAGGAGACAAAGGAAAGAAGAACAGTCACCAATGGAGAGTCGTAATAAGGACGGGTGAGAAAAGTCTGCCATTTCAATGACCGTCCTGTGTCTGCACGGAGGACGGAGCGGATGTTCACCTGACGTGTCGGATGTGTGACAGCAGCATGAGCAGGTGGGCCAGGCGGGTGTACTGCTGCCTGAAGGACAGGCCGCTCTTGGCGATGGCCCACACCAGAGCATCCGTCACCGCGTCCAATAGACGGAGCAGCCTGGAGCGACTCTGGAGCTCCTCCCCTCCGTCCGAGGAGCTGAGGCACATGTCTGTCAGAACAAACAAAGTCACGCAGGATTGGTCAACGTATGACAAGGCATGACTTTATAAGCCCAGTAGGTGGCAGTCACACAGTGACTGTGAGAGAAAAGACACATTTTTGACCATGATGTTTCTGGTTGAAAATGAAACAACAATCAATGACTTCCTGTCACTGCTGTCTGTATCCACAAATCCAATTTAGCGCCCTCTTCTGGGGTGAAGTGGTACATACATGAAGAAAGGCGCAACGCAAAAACAGGATGATACACTGAGACACCAATCAGACAGTGGACAGAGGTGGGACGTACAGCTGCACACACAGAGACCCAATCCCAACCAGGTGTAGGACCTACACCAGGTCTTGACTCACTGGAGTTGAGCAGGATCATGGCCTTGAGGCAGACGTACTCCTCTCTCTGCAGCTTCAGCTCCCTCACCCTGGAGGTGGCGGCGATGAGCATATCAAAGATCTCCGCAAAGCCCTGGACGCAGCTGCCCTCTTCTCTGACCGCACAAGGACGACAAGGACCGGTCACTTAGTTTGGTTTCATCAACAACAACAACTCAGTGTCTTCTCTGTTCAGTCAGACTTTAGATTTTGGACAAAAGTCTTTTGTCCTCAGCAGATTCTTTCTCCAAATGCTTTCATTTCTACTTGAATTGTCCGTTTCCATCAGTAACTCCCCCAGGAAATGAACTTTTCTTCTGACTGATTCAACTTCTAGGTTTTGTCACAGAGTTTGTGGTTTAGGAAATTCACGCTGTTAAAAGTGCAGCTGTGCAGCCTGCAGTAAACTGACTCAAAGATCAGTAGATAAGATCCAGCACACAGGAAGTGATGTCATTGTGAAAGTCACTTCACTTTGACAGGAAGTGATTCACGATGTTTCCTCAACGACATAAATACAATTAAATTTATTAATGAACTGACGTTGGACATAAACCAATGACAGTGAAGAAGAGACTGGACTCACCTGCTGAGGCTGAGGTCAGGAGAGAAGATGAGTTTTCCTGGATGGTCCACTGACCTCCACATCAGTCCCATCATCAGCACCTCCAGCCAGCAGCACTCCAGCAGGTGGACCTGGTCCAGGAGGTTCAGCTCCACAAACCCTGAGGAGGAGATGATGATGATGTTGAGATAAAACAAGGAACCACCTCAAACCAGCTTGGTTGAAACTGATGTCTGTCATGACCTGGGATCTTCTTGGCCCAGGTGATCATGTGGACCAGCTCCTTGTCGGCCAGGTTGGTGAGTGACATCATGACGGTGGCCTCGGTCAGTGGCCCGCTCATGTCCTTCATGAGGTAGATGTCGGGCGGCTCGGCCTCCATGATCCTGGTGATCAGTCCCTCGGGCGTCAGTGCCGGACACTGCGGCTTGGGGATCGAACCCTCGGCCTCTCCGGTTAAAGCCTTTGGTCCGTTGAGTTTGCTCTGCGTGGACAGACGGGTCAGTCGCCTCGTCTTGGGGTTCCGGTAGCTTCCGTGTTCCTTCCTCATACCTGGAAGAAAGAGGAAGACAAAGATTCTCACTTTATTTTTCAAGATCAGCTCAGATAGAAAGGAGGTTCCAAACCACTGGTTCCTGAACCCATACAGGGACAAATGTCAGATGTCCCAGGCCACAGGGACACAATGGAGTCTATGAAGAGTTTCTCTTAAACAGGAACCACAAGGGGGACCCTTATCTTCTCAGAAAAATGTCATATTAAATTTAAGATCCAAAATGCCTCAAAATTCAAAACATGCTGCCATGTGAATATTCTTTAGCTACAAACTCTAAAATATTATATAATTTTTGACTGGTCAAAATCTCACCAAATACCTAAGGGGGGGGGGCCTTATCTTCTCTGAATAAAATGGCAAAAATTTGAAATTAGAACTATTTCAAACCCAATCCAACTACAGGCCAAACTTTGGATATGAAGTTTTTTTTTCGTTGCTATATGTTTTTTTCTGACAAACAGAGTCAAAGGAGACTCACCACACTTGGTCATGCCGACCTCGTAGCACTTTCGAAGGCGACAGGCCTGACAGCTCTTACGGCGGTTTTTGTCAATAGTGCACTGATTGGTGGCTGGACAGATGTAGTCGTTGTGTCCTGGAAGAAGAGAAGAAGGGTTGAAGTCTCTCCCCAAGATCAGACGCAGAGCAGATGGAAGAATCATTTTATAAAAATTCATAAAACTGACCCTGGATGCTCCTCTTGAAGAAGGCCTTGCATCCTTCACAGGACCAGACGCCGTAGTGATAACCAGAGGCGTAGTCGTGACACACGGCGCAGTAGTGATGATCCGTCTTCCTGTCAGATGACACCACACCCTCCTGGTTCTCCTCGGAACGTCTTCTTGTGCTTTTGCTTAGAGATGGAGAAAGAATCTAGTCCTTAATTGTCATGTTACGGGGGACAACTGGAGTCCTCTGGTCATCAGTCTCCTTCCTTAACCACAAGGCTGCACCAATGCCCCCCCCCAAAAAAAAAATAAAAGGCACTGCTGGGATTTGAACCCAGGATCTCCTGTTTACTAGACAGGCGCTTTAACCAACTAAGCCACAGCGCCATACATTTGGATACAAGTGGTAATAATTGCAAATCTTATTTGGGAAAATAAATACATAAAAAAAAAAAATTGAAACATGATTATCTTCTTTTTTCTAACCACAAAAGAACGTCTGGTGGTTTTAATGAAATGTGTAGAAAACAAAGGCTGATGGTTTACTCTGTTGATAATGATGTCTCCTGTTGCCATGGTGACATGAAATCCAAAGTGCATTTGATAATGTTTAATTAAAGCCCTCTATATTTAACTCTTTGACATTCTCTTTCCTCCATCCACTGGGAAACAGACCCAGAATTCAAGTCCAAAAAGACGATAAATGATGATGATCTTATACAAGGTCTGAGTCCCGACCTCAGACCACCTGCTGTCTCACCTGCTGGTCAACACACTCTCCCGTGGCGCCAACTCCACCCAGGTGCCTTGCAGGGTCTGACCGTGCTGTGGTCGACTCTGCGGGTGGTGCAGCGGAACGGTGGAGCCCATGCGTCCGTGTCCGGCCCAGAACAAGGACGGACTGAGAGACTGTCGCACGGAGGAACAGTCGGCGATGCTGGGGCCGGGGTAGGTGAAGATGGTGGGGCTGTAGAAGGGGAGGCTGGTGGTGAAGTCATGGCCCAGATCGGTGTAAGGGGAGGGGATGCAGATGGGATGGCTGGTGTCCAAGGTCAGACCTGGGGAGGAGGGGGAGGGACTGAGGACGGGGGAGAGAACGCAACCTCTAACTCGGCTGGAGTCCACCTCCTGCAGCTGAAGCAGGGGCTGCTCCTTCTCCAGGGGGGCGGCGGCCATGGCTATTACAGACAGCCTGGATGTGGGCGGAGTCCCTACATCATCATCAGCACCAAGCACGGGTGGATGACGATCACTTTCATTGTCTACGAAGACCAGGGCGGTGTGGTGGACTGTGACTCCTCAGCTCACATGGTCGATCCACAGACTGATGAAGAAATGTGACCCAACTGTCGGGTCAGTCCCGGGTCTTGAACGGTCCAGCGGTCGGTGTGTGTGATGTTCGCAGCTCACTCCATGTCCAGCTTCAGTCCGACCTCCATGAACTTCTGCACATGGATTCAATCAAAACTCTCCTGCAGCTGAAAGACAAAAAAGGGAAAAAGAATAATTTAGCTTTTGTTTGACCCAACAGTTCATGGTTGGAGGAGATAAAGTTCTGTCTGGACCCAGGAGCTGGTTCTGTTTTCACTTTAAAGTCATCACCAGAGTGAGCTCTTATTTTTAACTTCACGTCTCTGTTTTTAATCCAACTGCGAAAGAGACAGTGATTCACACCAGACGTTGTCAAATAATGTCAGGACAAAGACATTTAATCAGAATCTCTGAAAGAAAATCACTGTTCACTAATTTAATCATTTAATAAAAAAAGAAGAGAATTATATCAGTGAGTGAAGTAAAGGCAGAGTGATGACACTGTCTGTATCATCACTACACTATAACCTGATGTTTTCTGTAACTAATTTAAAAGTGTTTGACGAAACAAACGTCCTGGGCCTGATATGGACCGTGGGACATCATCAAACCTTCCCTGAACATCAGTACTGATCTATAACTATTTGAGTTAATCTTCCAAACCAGTGAGAGTGCTGTCGGCTAACAGTGGGTTCATCTTCACAGCAGCAACTCATGCTGTCGGAGGCAAAGCCGCCGAAAGCAAAAATCCAGGTTTTCCTGTTGGATTAGGAAGAATTCCAGCTTTGTGCTGAAGGTGTGCCGCGTCTGAGAAGTGACAGAAGAAAAGAAAGAGGGAGATTTATACTGTACTTTAGACCAATCACAGCTGCTACATCAATAAACAGCCACAGGGACGTCAGGGCGTCTTTCATTTTACTACAATGTCTGATAGGAAGAGCGCAGCCGAGTTAATCATTCCTGGGTGGCAGGAGACTCTGACTTCACTCACTGTCGGCACTTTTTGGCCTAAAGTTCATCTCTGAAAACCGTTTCTCTCGCAGACGACGGGGAGAGCGGTCTGTGAGTTCATTAATCTCAGCAAATAACTGAGAAAAGCTTTGGTAGAAGCAGCCAAGAAAGTGTAATAAAGCGCTGGAGCTGAACAGACGGTGGATAAAGAGTAGAAAAAGCTCTGCACAGAAGTAATTATTACATTTGCTGAGAGGCTAATTACACTGAACATCCTGCAAAGTGCTCACATGAATTTCCTCCTCGTCCCGTCAGATTAAATCCTGACTGACAGTTACAGCCGTGAGCGCACAGCATGAGACGGAGCCGTACACCTACTTCACAGCACGGCTGACTGATGGCACAGAGAGTCCAAAAGTTAGAGGGAAAAAAAGGAAAATAAATAACACGCTGCGGTTTTGCAGTTTAGTATTTTTGGATCCGGACTCTGGACCACCACCAGGTGGATCCCCTGAAATACATTGAATGTCATTGCTGCCTGTGTTAAAGAGTCATTTGAACTCATTCATCACTTCCACTGCAATCTGCAGCTCCTGAGCCACAGGTGGCGCACCAGCCTCTTCATGTTGGGTCCTTGAAAAAATTATATTTAACATTTGGAACAATTGAATTGGAGTTAAGATGATAATTAAATAAAAAAAAAGTCAAATTTCAAATTATTGGAAAATGTTTTATTTTACTCCCATTTATGTAAATAATAATTGCTTGAGTCATGTTGGCCACCTCATGTCTTTTGGCAACTTTTTTTTGGTTTTCCTGAGAAATCTGACAAAGCAACACAGGCAATTATTTTAACAAGGTGTTGATGTATTGTATTTTTTTTAGAAAACCCTCTGAGGTGAATTTGATTTCATTTCAGAGACGTGTTTCACGGCAGGGTTTTTCAATCGAACTAATGACCACTTACACCTCGGCCTTCACACACACACACACACACACACACACACACACACTTCCCGGAAACACTGATCCCACATGTTGCAGCAGAGCGACCGTTCCTACGTTCTGGACGATTCCTCCTGACAAACAGCTCAGTTCTGGCTACAGTGGACACTCTCAGCACCGTCTCCTTTTCTTCTACCTCCATAAATCCTTATCTGTCGCGAGGTTTGATAAAATGCCTGAAAATCAAAGGAAGTTGGAGCTACTCTGTGTTTGAAGTTTAATGAGATCCAGGCTCAGTCATGGATGATCGATGGTGAAGGAAAATTAAAAACAACTTTAAAAAAAACTGCATTTTTTTCCACTGTCCTTGAATGAATGGAGAAACAAATGAGTCATTTGAGGTGAAAAGGCAGAAAGGTACCAGACACCTACTCACAGGGCTGCTCTTCCTGAGCAAAACACTCCGCCAAAATAAATCTCGGTGTGAGTGTGTGTTTTCTTTGAACAGAGATGGACTTCCAAAGAACAAGGTCTAGTTCAGGGACATGGCAACAGGTGGGAAATGCTATTCAGGGCCATTTAGCCCGCTCTCTACCCATGGGTTTTGTGCCTCTTTCACAGGGGGACAGACCTGAGGATGGCTTTAGGTAACCATGGCGACAGTTCAGCATTGACACAGCGTGAGAGACAGAGAGAGAAGACGTGTAGTTCACCTGTATATGTTGGAGTCAGAGTCAAAAGAAGGAGACGCTTCAGGAAAGAGTGGAGGCTGAAGACCTGAGTGGACACCAGGTTGGACACCAGGCGCTGAGCTGTGTGGCCGTACACCTCCAGCTATGTCACCACCGATCTCCAATCTGTGGAAATCAACCCCAAGATGAAATGTTACTACTCTTTACTGCCACCTTCTGTACAAAGTCTACATTAACATTTGCATCCCAAAAATACCTGGTCCTGTAAAAAAGTGAAAACAGAGAAACTGCAGGTAGAGGGCAGTGTTACTGCAGACGAACATACTTTTTTATAGGATTATAAGATGAGAAGTACTTTTTGGAAAGTTTACAAACGTGCGCTGCGTCCTCGTCTTTTATTTTCGCACAAGACCCTCGTCCTCACATCCTGATGGTTTATAAACAAAGCTAAATCAGGACCAATCTAAAGTGACCGTTCCCGGCCTTTAGCCAGAACCACATGCCTGTAATACAAAAGCTCAAGGCCACGATGGTTTTCCCATCCACAGATCTCGGTGACTCCCTAAAAACTGGGCGGAAACGGATGTGAAAACGCTTTGCAAAGACAAACCCCAGCTTGTTACACAGAGCAAGGGAGTGCGAGTTGCGATGTCGCCGCAGGTCAGAGGCAGGAATGTGAAACATTTCACGTCTCAACAAACAAAAAAAAAAATAAAAAAACAGCAAAACAATAAAAAAGTGAATGAAATAATGCAGAAATATTATAAATACCAAAAGGAGGAAACGTCTAGGGATCGAGTGACGGCAATTTGTCGTAAAAACATGGCCGTGAAATTTGGTTCCAGCCGATACAGAGAGAAATATTTTAAAAATTAGTAAATTACCAATTTTTTTTTTAAGTTGCCGTATTTCACATTGACAGCCAGGTTTGTGCAGCCTCACAAAGACTGGAGGTATAAGGGACTTGGCAAAACTGTTTCTTCTCCTAGAGGGAAAATAATCAGAACATCAGTCTGAGGGGAATATTCTCTGGACAGAACATGAAGAGTGAGCAGATAAATCTTCATCCTGGTCTGGACCACAGTCTCCCCAGGAAAAAAAAAACGTTCTCACACATTTCTCGCCTCCTCTGGACCACCCAGCGCAGAGACGTGTCAATGAGAGATTAAGAAGAATTGCAGACGCAGCGGTAGTTAATGTCGTCCAACTGAGTTTGGACTCAACGAAGAACACGTTTCAGCAGCTTTGACTTTCTTCAATCTAAAAATGGGAATCGGGAAATTCTAACAGGAATAAAGGGTCAGAAATTAAGTTCAGTGAATTGTGATTTAAACTGAAAAAAAAAATCATCCCATTCATATAAAAATAACTGCCAACATATAGATGTCAGTCAAAGTGATCATTAAACAGCCAGAAAAGGTTGCAGTTTTTACTCGATTAACGGCTGCACACGGTAATTGAACCGTTGACTTTTCTTTCTCCAAAATATAATGCTGAGAACAGGAAGAACCTGGGTTCAGTTTCTAGAAAACAGAAACACAAAGGATTTTCTTCTGACAGTCCACTGCTCCGTGGTTGATGTTAATGCACTGTTATTAACCAGTCACTTCATCTCACATTGCAAAATATTAACCAGTGGATCAGACACCAATAAACCTAATCCTCACATCAGGTCATGGGTTAATGTTGTTAAATCACTGCTGCAGTTCTAGATCAGCAAAAACTCACACTAAAAAAAATAATGTAATTGTATGGTGACAAAAAAAAAACATTTACGCTGACATTCACACCTACAGCCAATTTAGAGGGAAATGATTCACCTCACGACAGAGTCAGGAACCAGAGTTTTACTGCACCCGTTGAACAAATGATGTGTGTTTTTTTTTAATCTAAACAAAAGCATAAAATAATCCAGTGAATATTCCAGGAATCTGATGAAAAACTATTTCTAAAACTATCGTGTTCACTTCACTGTGATCCTGAAGAAGCTGAATGTGTCTCATTGGTACGACTTTTAAAGATTAATAACATTTAAAATGTCATATTCTGGGAACAGTTGACCAATCACAGAGCTTTGGGTTTGTTTGTTAAACATAACAAACATAAAGTGTGAATCAGTGCCTGTTTGTCTCATTCAGAAATGGTCCACAGGCTAAGTCAATCCAGGACAAATTATATTCTCAACTACTAAGACATAATCATCATGGTTGTGGTTTTACAGATAGGACAGTGAATAGAGTGTCTTCCCCAGGGAATTAGAAAAATGTAAAGTGCAGACAGTGACTCTGTGTCTGTGTGTGTGTGTCGGAGCAGCTGCTTGATAACAGGCAGCGTCATGTTTACCCAGTGATAAGTGCTTTTTGAAGTGGACTAATGTTCACATCACGGCCTGTTTGAACTTAACACACAGAGAAAACACAAAACCAACACAGAGAGACACAAACAGATCATCACCATCTTCATCACCTCCACTTCATTCACCTGCTCTGAATATAAACCTGACAAAAACCTCTCCCTAATCTAACCTGGATTATGGATTACATTTGCATCATCAGTTCAGAAAATTCAAGTGTCTAATCTGATTTCGCTCTTCCTCCTCCTGCTCCTCCTCCTCTTCTACTTGTTGCTGCAGCCTCTGCCCCGGGACACTTGTAGGAGCTGCAGCCTCCTTCCTTCCTGCGCCCCCTGCATGTCGCCTTCAGTTGTGACACAAACACGCCTGTTGCATGAGTAAACATGGGGTCTGTCCTACCAGCAGGAGCCGTGGTGAAAGTTGAGGGAGATCCGTGGGGTTCCTCCTCCTCCTCCTCCTGCTTCTCCTCCTCCTCCTCGGCAGGAGCAGCGAACACGGAGCAGCTGCGGCATCGACCAACTTCAGCGACTGATTGCGTGGATTTGAAGCCGCGACTGTTTCTTTTCAGCGCAGAGACCAACCGCCAACTGCGTTTAGGGAAATGATGTCAAGTGAGACGTTCGGCGATAGGAACAGGAACCCTTCAAAATAAAAGCCCTGAAGACAGCCGACAACTTTTATTCTGTTCCTTTTATCCGAATCATTGCAGGAAAACGAAGTTATTGCCATGACTTTCCATATCAATATTTGACGCAATTATCAATATTTATACAAATGACAAGTTTCAGAAGAAAATATTTTGCAGTAATTCTACAAAGTATTTCCAATCACAGCAGATTAAAAACCTTATAAGATATAATGACTGATAACATACTTTAGAATTAAATATATATATTTAAATATGTTGTGTGCTGTGTGTTCAACCTTAGGAAATTACTGCTTTTTTAGCTGCAGTGACAATTGTTACCTTTATGATTAATAATGAATAATTAAGATTTATATCAAATGAGTGCACTCAACAAAGAGAGGCCCTCTACAGGGCTGTAAGAGCAACTACATCATCAGTGTTTACAGAAAAAGAAAAGAAAATGTGTTATTGATCTGACTTTTTTTAAATTACCAATTACCATATAATTTCCATTTTTTTTGGTTTGGAATCAGTTTTAACTTTTCATCCTCCATCTTCAAGCTGGGCCATAAGTTTCTATGCATAGGTAAAATAAATTCTATATTGAACAAGGTTTTGTTCACATGATGTGCTATATATGACGTATACCTTAAAATACTCATATTGAGGTCTCTCCAAAGGCTTGAAAGACTTGGCCTGTATTATTCAGATGCACTGGTAGAAGACAGTCAACCACAGAGTAGCCTGTAACGGAAGTCTGACCTCATTAGCAGAAAAACTCCTGGGAGGAAACTGTTGATGACTTTACATCCGATGCTGGAGACGAAGAAAACAAAACAAAACAATTGATGTTGTTAATGTGTTTTTATTTGGAAACCAGTGATGTCAGTAGTAAGTCAGTTCTTTTCTTCTACTTACATTTACTGGTTATTTACCTCTTTGATTGGACGGGATTAGACTGTGGAGAACAAGCCAAGGATGAGCAGCTTCCAGTGCAACCTACAGGAGAGGAAGACGGACACGAGGGGTGGAGGAAATACACCATTAAAAAATACACTAAATCAAATGGTAGCAGCCAGCAGAGGGCAGTGTCATTGTCCAAGTATTATTTAAGATTGACAAAATAGGAAAACTCAACTAGAATGTAGCAAAACCACCATTAAAATAGATTTTTAAACACAAACAAGCACTAAGAACAATTCAAAAAATATATTATATAATGAATAGGAAGATTCACTGTGGAAACACCTAAAAGGAGAGAATGTATATATGTTAATATACAATAACAAAAGGCTAAAAATGTCACAGGTGAGTGGGTGAATTGTAACTAATTAACAATAAATTTCCCAATGAGACAGAAAAACTTTCCTAGTTCTGAAATCACTCTCAGCACCATCTCTAAAAACTCATGGTAACTTGGAAGTACATTTTCGCTCTTGCAATTTTCTTGGAATAGATAAAGACGACAAGGAGGCGCAGGGAAGAAAAAGCTTTTCCCAGTGGTGGCCGCCTTCACACCTGCCGAGATAATCATTCACAACAACGTGGCGCTCGCTTCTCACCTCTCTAAATCCAATTTAAGTGATTATGCTGGGTGGCTGTGCAGCCCATCCGTGCTTCACAGGCTCATTTGGCACAGACTGGTAATGGACCACCATCTTTACGTCCTGACCAAACCTAGGGCATAAGTGCAGCCAGGATTGTGAAGGTTGAAATTGTGCCCACAGATGTGACAGGCTTCTCTCATCTTTTCTGTCATTTCAGGACCTCAAGGAGCAATTTGGCTCCAAAATTGAGCTTTTAACCTTCAGTCATGAGGATGGAACATAACTAATGAACATTTGCCAGTCATTTCAACCTCTGTTCCATATCTACGGATTATTGCACTCAAATGATGGCAGAATATTCTAGAACAGTACGTGGTTATAGGTGTGAAGTCAGAGACAAAATGCCACAGTCGAGGTAAAAGTCAGTCTTTAAATACATTTGTTATATGTTACAGGATGTGTTGGACACGTTGTTTTCATCAGGAAGGATTCTACCCTCTCTCTCGTTTTTTTCCCCAATTTTTCTTTCCAGGCAAAGCAGAAACTGGGAAGAGTGGATTTAATTTGTGCCTCTGGGTTGAGACATGTGGATATTCTTCATCACCAAGAGAAACCCCGCGCCCTGGGTGTTTTCTCACTGTCCAGACTGATGAAGAATTAACAGTAAAAACACCCAAGGAAAACAAAACTATCCTTCATTCCCACACATTTCTAAAGTAAATTTGTGTTTGTGAACCGGGGACAAAGGCCTGTGGGGTCACAGGGATTGTAAATCTTTTGCGCGAGGTGAAGGTGGAGGAGAGACTCACCATGACGGCCCTGAAGGTTGAAGAAGAGGAGGAGATATCAGAGCGGCATGAATCACTTTAAATGGTTGAGTCAGACTTCAAAGTAGAAGAAGTTCCCTGAAAATAACCAATAAAAGGAATTCAAACTCACACAATAAAAGCAGCAAATAATGAAACTGGACCGCTGACAAATGAAATGGACCAGCCCAGAGTTTCTCTGACCTCAACTCACGTATTTTGACCAAAATCGTCATAGTGACAAACCTCTGGTATCAATTTGATCACAGTTTAACTTCTAAGTTGGAAAACTGTCACCAAATCACTTAAAATAAATACTGTTCAAAAACACATTTTGACTCTTGTAGTGAGGTGGTTTAAACTTCACCACTTCTGCCATCATTTGGTCAAGAGCATGAAGGCCATGGGTTAAAAGAGCAGATACAGTACTACATAATGCAATTTAATTTTCTGACAGTGCATTATTCTTTTCTGAAAACACATTTTTAAGAAATTGTTTTTGCGGAAACAGCTGGCACAGAGAAAGGAGAAGTCCTGGGTGCCCTGGGAGAGATGGATCCATCAGTAAGAGGAACAGAAGGTCATATGTCCATCCAAACTCTTCACCCCAACAAGCTGGCCCCACACTTCACCACCGCTACTGTACAAACCCTACAGGACAGACGCCATGTTAGAGCGCTACAAGTGGACAGATTGTGATCTGCAGCCTCACAACATGCATTTAAACCCTGTTGAAAACTGCAGGAGTAAATACATCAGTCTCACATTTTCGGTGCAGGCTGCAGAGGCATCAAAACAAGGAATCAAAACTGCCCTGAAGTCCCAGCTGGTCAGCGGTTCATGGTGACCTGTGGGGGGCCGGGCACAGGACAGGACAGGCATCACATGCTGGCAGCTTTGTAGAAGTGAGAGTGGGAAGTCACTGCTGTGGCACATGAGGTAACACAGGGGTCACTGTGGGCAGCTTTCTTACACGTTGACCGCAGTGGGAAAAACACACTTTTTGATGAGTTGAGAAATGAGACCTGGCTGTGGTCCGGGCTGGAGCTGATGGTTAAAACAGAAATATCTATTAATTAGTCTGTATTTAAAAGAAAAAGAGTTAAACATGTGTACATTATTATTCCATACATCTTTAGGTATGTATGAATTAACAAAAGTAAGAGTAAATAAATGTTTTTTCCAACTATTGCCATGTGAACCCATATAATTAATAGGTCAATTTTCAAATAATTAGATGCCCTCATATTCTGGCTGAAATTTAAGATTATTCTCTTATTCTGATCAGGCCGTGCGGTTGGTATTTTGTGGGCACAGAATGTTGAAGAGCCAATCAGAGAGAGGACTCGGTCTTCATTCTTCTTTTCATCCAGAGAAGCCACATCTGTCCATATCCTCCATCCCATCTCCAAAAAAAAAAAAAAAAAAGAATTTCTCATTAAGTGGCCGACCATCAAAGCATGACATTTACCCAACAACGGCAGTTTCTGCTCATGTCAGAATTATTTTCCTGGTCCAGTGCATCAGCCCATCAGATCAGACTGGTTTTGTTAAAACCATTTAATGGTTTTAGTGAAGTCTCATCCTGCAAATGAGTCACACACCCACCACAACATGGAGATGAGGAGGAGGAGAAGTGTGAGAGACTTGGGATTATGAGATTGTGATTTTTTTTATCTTCCTCCATGATTTGTTGCCTGCTGGACAGACTAAAAGCCCGCTGGCCGCGCTGTGATTTACGATGGCGTGACCGTAAGAAACGGGTCACCGGCTGAAGCACAGACACTACAGTAAGTTTTATGATGGACTATTAAACTCATTACATTCATTCTGTCCAGACTGCGTTCAGAGTGGAGCCATCGGTGAAGTTCAATGAAAGAAATCAAGAGACGACGTGAGACGAGTCCCGGGTTTGAACTCCACCAGGATGTTTTCCTGCTGTTCCAGGACAGGGAGTCAGGAGTCATCACTGTTCCAGGTTTAATTCAGCCTCAAATTTGGTCCTTATAAAATAAAAAGGCTGAGGCGTATATAAAAAAATAAACACTACACTCTAAATAACAACATTATAAAATCCTTAAAACTATAATTAATCCCCATTGAACAGACACTGGTCCACAGCGGCCTGTGGTAGAGCAGCTGTAGAGCAACAACAAAATATTCTATTGTCATCAATAAAAAAATAATAAAAGTTGGTCATAGGTTTGTCATTATATTAAAATAAAAATATATATAATTAGAACTAATTTCCTTTAAACTCACCCCTATGAAGCTTAATGTTTTTGTTTTTTAATCAGGCTCAGAATATTATTTCTAACGTGGGAGCACAGTGCCTCCTAGTGGTCACAATCTTTTACCTCAACTAACAATTCTTAATTTTGCTGACTGTTTTTTTTTCTTTTTATTCTATTTCTATATGACATATCTTTCCACATTAACTAGTCCTTGTTTGTGGTAGTTCTGTTCTTATCTGTCCTATTTATTTTCTGCTCCTGGTTAAATATTTGTTTAATGAGACTTTAAGTGGAGACACTAAATAATAATTAGATCTGACTGAACCTGTTAAACCAGGCAATTTAATTTCTCTCCAAACACACAGACGATGCAGATGATGATACAGATGGAGAGGTTCAGTGGAGTGTGAAGTCTCTAATGAGATCCCTGACAATATAATTAACTGCAGTGGCTGAAGGAAACGACAGCTCTCTGTCAACACACACACTCCTCTCCTCCTCCTCACCTCCCTCTCCTCCTCCTCCTCCTCCAGATGCTCCCTGCTCATGTCTCTGCTCCTCCTCTACAACATTCATCTTTTACCACCTGCACTTTTTCCCCAAAGTCTGAAGTATTGAAAGCACCAGGGTGTCGCCTTGGAAATGTTTACCTTGGAAAGAAACATCTGGGCTCACAGCACGGCCTGTTCCTGTGTTCATATATTCTGTCAGGAAGGAGATTCAAAATACGTTTGAATAAATGATCCCTAAATAATTTCAGTTTCTTTTATGCTTAGCTGTAAATGTTTAAACGAAGTTCAACAAAACACTGAAGCTGTGACCTGTCGTGTCTCTTGTTGTTTTACGAAGTTCTTCTCAGTACGAAGTCACTAAACATCAACTTTCTGCGAAATCAGTCCTCTGTCCCGTACGCTGGGACACTCCCTCCACCTGTCTGCTCCTGGTTAACAGTTAACCTCCTTTCACGCTCCATTTCATGCTCGGTCCTGATTCCTGAAAAGCAGTTCACGGCAGAGGTCAGAGAGCTGTGTGATGATGGAGATGCCTGTCGGCTGCAGAGTCGTCACCATGTTGTTGTCTCAGTCACACTCACTGCAGCCACTGATTTATGACATAGACAAGCACATACCCCCCCCCCGGACCCACCCCCACCCAAAAAATGATGCCTTTGTTGCCCAGTATAAAGGCTAGGAATCCTGGACGCTCCATTAATTAGGCAGTTTGTTGTAATGATTAAGCCCCCTGTAGACGGGCACACTGTGGGACGTGATGTATTACCCCCCCCCCCCCCCCCCTCCTGGACGCTCCATTAATTAGGCAGTTTGTTGTAATGATTAAGCCCCCTGTAGACGGGCACACTGTGGGACGTGATGTATTACCCCCCCCCCACCACCACCACCACCCCCACCCCCGACCTCTAACAACAGAGGAATACCTCTGAGCACAAGCAACAGTCAGGGCAGAAAGGAATGAAAACGACTACAACTTGTTGATGTGCAGAAAAATCATGTTAATAACAACAAACAGTTAATCTGACACAGCAGTTATTCAACTGGATGATATTACATTTAACATATTAAATTGCACACTTCAGTTTAGTCCATATTTGCATGCATCAGATCATACATACATAAACCAATCACCTTCATTGTCAGCAAAAGAATTCAATAATCAATTTATTCTCATTTTGAATTTTAGCAAAATGTATCTGTTAATAAAGAGCAAATTAGTACAACTGAAAAAGTCCGAAGGTGTTACTAGTTTCATTTTATATTTCTTAAAAATACAAAGCTAGTATGCGAGTTGTAGTAACCACAGTCTAACGCTGGGGGTCAGTAGAAGCACGTGTTGATAAAGCACATACCGAGTCAAAGAAGGAGAGAAATAATATAACATTTGATTCACCTGTTCATCAGCGCCATAGCTGTCTGTGATGTTGATGTCAATCTTCACGCCCCTTTTATTTTAGTATAGCGCCACCTATCAAAGAAAAGACAACATATGTGTAAAATGAAGGTTAGTTTGATGTTTCAAATATAGGAGGTGATTTTCTAGTTGTTAGCTGCAATTTTTCTGTCAGTGACTATGACTGACCAACACTGTCAGTTACTGGACAGTGATAACAACAAGTCCCAGCAGCAGAGCAGTGTTTACAGGAAACCTCGTTGACATCATCACATTTACTGCAATATCACTGTATGACTATGTCTCCAAGTGACTCTTTATGGAGGGAATCACACTCATAATTTTCCGGGTGTTTTGTTAGTTGGTGATGATCGGGTGGTAAAACCTGGTCCATTCACTGCCAATGATGCAACATGAAGAATACCAGCAGAGAAGAAGAAGAAGAAGAGTGTTGGGGGAGGGTTGGGATCACCTCCAAGGAGGTGCTCCACTTCTGTCAGGCTAGAAAAACCAGAGAAATAAGTCAAAATCAAAAGATCAGGTCAGTGGAGAAGCCTTAAAACAGTAGTTGGAGGAACTGACAAAGTCTGCCTGTCGATCTATATCCATGGTGGATGGACTGGTGGTGAAGATGAGGAGAACACCAAGTGTCGAGTGTTTACGTCAATGCCAATCCTGACAGAAACACAGCACTAACTGTACCCCCGCAGGAACAAATAAACTGTAAACTGACAGTTTGCCAGTAACAACCACGTTACAGCCAGAACAGTTGGCAGTCACTGTGTTGTGTTTTCTTTCTCTGATTCCAGTCGAAATTTTTACATTAATTTAATTCCAGTCCCATGAAATAGGACAACAACACCATTGATTGGTGAAGATCCCTTTTCTCTGCATGCTTAAGGCTTTCTGGGTTTATTTTTTAATCGACTGAATTGTAGTATTTATTGTAGAGAATTCAACACAAAACATTGATTTATTACAGTCACTCCAGGCACTGATATCATGGAGTTCTACCCTGGTATCCCAGGCTTTGGTTTAAAAATAAACACTGTCTCTGTAACAGAGAAACCCTTCTTCTTCTTCTTCTGTCTCTCTCCCCTCGTCTCCTTCTCTTTTCTGTGTGTCTGTGCTGGTGAACGTGTAAAGAAAAAAAATAGAAGAAATCATCCCTCCCTCCTTTGGCAATAAACTTAGTGACCCTCTGTGCTGCTGCAGTGGAGCTCATCTCGGCATCGACTCCCTCTGTGGAGAGGAAGAAAGAAAAAAAACCGGAGAAATCAATAATCGAGGGTCAAAACAGCCACAGGAGGAAGGAGTAGTGGGAACACTATAGAAGCTTCAGCCCAGGAATCATCCAGGATGCATTTCTTCCTCCTCCTCCTCCTCCTCCTGCTGCAGCCGGATGTCCAATATTCTGCAGGTCCACAGTTCTGACCCGACCACAACTCAGGTATCAACACCTCTGAACTGGACGGCAGCTCTGGATGTTTGGCCTCCAGGACAATCATGAAGGTGATTGGAACCAAGAAATAGGCTGGAATTAATGATATGTGGCATCAAAACAGTGTAGCTGTGACGCTATGTCCACCAGGTGGCGCTGTTTTTGTGCTACACACAAAATCTTTTGAACTATTGGCAGAACACTTTCATTTTAAGTTTTTGATCAAAACATTTTATTATTTTTTTAAAGATTAATAAAAATGTTTTGCGTAGGTTAACCAGCAGAGGGTGTTATGAGCCCTAGTTAAACACATAAGATTTTGTAAAAAATTCCCAGGGAGGTGACAATCGACAAAATTTGAGGTAAATCAAAATGGTTGATGGGTTTAAAAGAAATATAGTGCAAACCCGTTGTTCCTAAAAACAGTCCAGGTGGCGCTGTGTGTCCACTTTAGTGTTGTGACCAACACCTGAACAGATCCCGGCTCTAATGGAACTGTGATGGTCCTAATGTGAAGACCGTCTCCACACAGATGGTTATCGCTCTCTTCTCACCACTCGCAGCCGTCGTCCTCACGGTGCCGCCATCCAGTATCTCTGTTTCCTCGCCTGCTGGGGTTCAAGCCGTGGCTCCTGCTCCTTATCAGGTGTCAGATGGAGCGTTGGTGTCACTGATGCCTTGTCCATTTCCCTTCACACCCAGCTTGGAGAGGGGCGGTTGAGTCAGGTTGGAGAACTGAGGAGACGATAAAGAAAATCAGACATGGAAACAAAAAAAATCACCATTAAATTTTATGTTTGTTGAGGATTCTACAGCCCAAATAATGTCTAACTTGTCTGGTAACATTCTTTGCTAAAGGCTGGTCAGAGCATATGACTGATTGATCATCAACATATAGAAGAAAGACGTTTAATGAATCCAGCAACTCCTCATCAACACAACTGTGTGGAGAAGAAACCAAACCTCATTAGGCTGCTGCTGGAGTTAATGTACCAAACATAAATTGTCCCAAACCTGGTTGTGTGTCTGCTGAGGCTGGAAAGTCCCAAACACAACCGTGGGAACACAATACATGAAAGGCAGCAGCTCAACACCAGGATAAGTGAATGAGTAGTTCAAATGCAGCTCTGTCTCCTTAGCGTTATTGGCAATTAGTGGCTGATAAGTGAGCAGGAAAGGCAGCAGACTGTGTGTGGATGAAGTCACGAAGCCGTGACACGACCACGATGGAGGTGCACAAAGTTCACAGGAAGTGATTGTGAAGAAGATGGGGAAAAATGAAATGATCAGTTTTCTGGCTTCTCATTTGTGGAATTAGAACTGCATTCAGCTATGATCCAGGATTCCTGACAAATCCCAAGTCTCTTCTCAGTTTCCAGCCCAGAGTAAGTTGCTTATTCTATAAGTGTCATGAAAATCATTAAATCCTCAGTTGGTGGTGATGATAAAAGGGTTAAAATCTGTATAAGAGACAGGCTACAGAGAAGTGTTGGAATTAAAATGACATCTAAGCTAACAGTTCTTAAGACTTTATCAACTACCCTAACCTTGTTGTAAATGGACATCACCTTGATCCCTCTGTCACTCTCGTCTCCCATCTCCCAGCTTCACATCGCATCTGCAAATGGCTACTTGTCGGTGGCGGAACCTGTCTCTTATACACATCTAGATGTGTATAAGAGACAGAAAGGCAGCAGCTCAACACCAGGATAAGTGAATGAGTAGTTCAAATGCAGCTCTGTCTCCTCAGCGTTATTGGCAATTAGTGGCTGATAAGTGAGCAGGAAAGGCAGCAGACTGTGTGTGGATGAAGTCACGAAGCCGTGACACGACCACGATGGAGGTGCACAAAGTTCACAGGAAGTGATTGTGAAGAAGCTGGGAAAAATGAAATGATCAGTTTTCTGGCTTCTCATTTGTGGAATTAGAACTGCATTCAGCTATGATCCAGGATTCCTGACAAATCCCAAGTCTCTTCTCAGTTTCCAGCCCAGAGTAAGTTGCTTATTCTATAAGTGTCATGAAAATCATTAAATCCTCAGTTGGTGGTGATGATAAAAGGGTTAAAATCTAGAAAGACAGACTGAATTTAAAAGAAACCATTGTCTGCTGCTGCAACTATTCCCCAAGAGACCAATTAAGAATTCCTGCCTTAGTCGACATTCCCGTTAGGGTCACTGAGCCAGAGTCCATCCTTGGGCCACGTATTGAAACTCATCCAGTGACGCCTAGCGCTAATTAAGAAAGTGCATTAAAAAAAAAACATGCAAAAAACTAAAGACCAGAGTGAAATGAGAAGAAAAAAGATTTCTACTCCTGGTCAATAGTGGTACTGCAGTCAACAGGGCCCACGCAGGTGGACACTGTTATTGCAGGAAGTGTTTACGGGAAACCAGACAATGAAAGTCAAGATGATTTTCGAAGAAAGTTTTTATCATAAAGGTGGAGAGACGCCAGGGAATGTGTTACAGAAGCACCTGGGTCTTGGAATTCTTTTGCGTTCCCCGAATGGAACACTCAGTTCAGAGGGTTCATCATTTATATAAAGTGACGTAGATATTTATAGACTCTCCATCTCCTAGTTTTTTTTTCATTTCTGGGTGATTTCAGAGTCACAGTCCCTTTCAATATCAAAGAGTTCAAATACCTTTGGAACGCTGGCTCTGTTTTGAAGTTCTGTAAGGAAACAAAGCCTAAACACCTTAACCCTATACACACACAAATAGTTCTGACCATGGGCTGGAATTTTCTCCCTCCCTTTCATGTTTGTCCAACAGGGACTATTTATACAGCCAACACTTGTTGTCTGGAAAGTGCGAGCCAGTGTTTCAGCCCCGATCCACTGTACACAAGCATATAAACACAGCACACACACACCGCTGCCCTCCTTATCAACAGGAACCCAAAGTTCCTCCAGTGGAAATGTCTTTGTTCCCCCTCGGCTGCCACACAATGAGTGCGACTCTCTGGAGTCGGCCGAAGGCACGGCCGACCGAGGGCCTTCGCTCATTCCAGGCATAGCACGCCGAAGGTGCTGACCTTGGCCAGGAGCTATTAAAATCGCTTCTCCGCCAAGCACAGGTATGTAGAGTGCATTCACCTTGGCAGATGGAAACAGACTCCCAGCGACACGGTCGAGCTGTGAAAACAAATATGAATGACGTGAGCGACACCTCAGGACGGCAACCAACAACAGGAAAGGGTTAAAAACAAACAAAGATATGTTGTAATACCATTACTGCATCATTTTCTCATCAACCTCATTCTGCTTATGATGTCTGACCTCAAACGGCGTTAATGCCTTTTGTAATGTTTATGGTCTGAAACATACAGTGAGAGTAAGAGTCAACCAACTAAAAACACTAAATTAAACCATGACATATTTATTTTACGTCCACATCACATCTACATCTTTGTTCTTATGATCTTTCTTATTTGATTTGGAAGCAGAAGACGAGGTGTCGGTCGTTCTGACTGACTATCTTTCTTTTGTTTCTTTTCCATGGTTTGGCATAGAAAAGTTACACTAACATTATAAATTACTAACATTTACCAGTGAAGTTTTAGTCAACATCTCCTTTAATTAACCCACTATGCTGCAGAAATGTCATCTATTAATTGGACTCACACTGGAAAAAACTGCTCTGCATGTAAAGACACTGCATCCTTCTAAATGTTCACCAAAGGCCAACGGAACTAAAGGTCCATCTAGAATGTAAAACGTTCTCCAAGCTGCGGTTCTTGGTTCCACCCCATCATAAATCAAGTCATTAGAGTCTGTGCTGAACCCTGAGAACAGTAACAGATGCTGCAGCTGCCAAAACAAACACAGGTAACGCTGATCCTCAATCAGCCTTCATATTAATCAGTAATGACAACATCACTGTCTACTTCCATATATTTACAGGCTTTGACACCAACTGACGTGGCGTTAGGGTGGAGGAAAGTAGTGACGCAGCTCATAAATCACAGCTTTTCTGTCAAATATTGCCAGACATTAATGACCGTGTCGTAAATTGTCCAAATTGAGGAATAATTGTGAGACGGAGCCTTACTGTACATCAATCTGTCAAACCGTTGATGGAGCATCCTGACGGTTGTTCTACCTGCGTGTCAGTAAACACCAACCATTCCTAACATTTAGCACATTATGTTCATACACTCCTCCATCAGAGGCAGATCTGAGGAGGAGTTTATAGGACAATCTCCCCCTGGAGAATATGAAGCTGAAAAAAAAGAACACGCAAACTCATCACACGTTCATCCAACGATTCGTCTTCTTCCTATAATGACTCTCCTCACGGCAGCAGTCAACGGGGTCAAATCGTGTTGAGGACGACTTTTCATAACGAGTTTAACTAAATTAAAAGGTTTAGATCCAATTGCTATCAATCAAGGAAACACACAAACACAAACACAAAGGCCTGACACACTCTGTCAGGCCCGACAAAGATGCCTGTCTTCAGAGCAGTCCAAAACAAGGTGTGTTTTTCTTCTGGCAGCATCTCCAGAGGCCGTGCTCTCTGGGTAGAAGGGAGCGGGAACTCAGACAGACAAACAGGGGAGGCAAAGGGAGGACACTGGGTGAATGGGTAAGTCACCCTGCTCTGGAGGATGTTTGCATCTCTGCTGTTCTCACGATAATAGGACAGGTGAAAAAAATCCTCCAGAGTGGAAACATTTAACTCATTAATTGTTCATTAGTAAAACGTCAAAAGTCTTCTTTTTAATGTTAACATACAGTGATCCCCCTGCTACCGTCCAAGACCCACCCTGGGGCTAAAAGGAAATTATGAAGTTGAATCGAGATAGTTATACTATTTTCATAGATATTTCCTATTTATGTCATATTGTCATATGACATATTTAAGAAATATAAGGCGAGGAGAGAGTGTGGCCGACTGACCAATTTTAATCTATTGAGAGTTTCCAGCCAAATCACAGGAAAGTCTCCTAAGGGAATACAACACCAGGTTCCTCTTTTTTCAAAAATAAAGCATTGAGATGAATAAAATCAGCACACTCAGCTTCGGTGACACCCGCAGCTCCGTGAGTGGCCCGTCCCTCACCCTCATCCTCCTCCTCCTCCTCGTCTGCCAGGAAAGCTGCTGCAGCACCGATGACATGATGGTCACTGATGACAGGATGAAAGACCTTCTTTATTAAGTCAGCTGTCACATCAGGCTCTCTGCCAAGTAGCACAGCCATCCACTTGCTATTCCCAGCTGTGGCCCTAATTTTTGTGAACCAGCAGCCAGATCATAGGGCGCCCTCACAGAACCCCGAGTCTCTGGGGTTCTTTGGTGCAAAGGTTTGATGGAAGATCCTTAGGAGAAAAATAAAAAAAAGAGAGGATTATTACCCAAAAATATGAGATTATTTTATAGAAGAAACTTGAAGTCTTCCACTGTGTCTAGAATAAAATCTATCCCAAACTCCCACAGAGTCCAAATCAACGCCAGGATCGATGCTCTTTATTATGCTAAACAATTACATTTAGATGGAAATTTCCCCATAACCTCCAATTCCCCTTCACTGAGTCAAAGTGATTGAACTGACCGGACACAGATGGAGTTGACTGCTGGTCACCAGTCTTCAGGTCACGTCTGTTAAGTGTCAAGTTGAACGAAATTGATTTTCGGATCTAACGGTTTCCCAATTAATTGATTTTGCCCCGCGGTGAGAGTCCCTTTCCCCTGGAGAGGCATTTAAACACCAATCAATCGATTGGTCGATTCACCAAGGTTAAAAATCCCACATGGTCAAAGTGACGACAGTATTTCAGTCCATAAAGTCTTTTTTCTCGCTTTCTTCAACAGCTCCTGGCTCAGCCACGCTCCACATGACTGCAGGCAATGTATTTTACCAACATGCCCAGACCAGGCTGAGGAATGTGTAATATTACAGAATTACTCATTATTATTACCATATCCATTAGGAAAGACACACCAGGATGAATCAGTGCAGGAGTGCCACCAGGATGAAGAGAAAAAAACAGATAAATATTAGACAAGAACAGAATTATTTAAAATTGTGTAAAATCTTAATAAATGAGGGCAGCAAAGATTGGTTTTAGGGGAAAAATCAAAATTTGGAAAAATAGTAATATGCATTTAGATACATGACAACAAACAGTAATTAAGCTTGTGTTAATTAAGTCATAAATTATATCTGGTTAGTGTTGGGCATAAAAAATGTATGTATATCAAGTTATTTTTATTCAAGCATATGTTTTAACCCTAAAATAAAAAAAAGGTTTGAATCAGAGTCATTTTAACCAGACTAAAATGGAAACTGTTTGCTAATTGTAAAACTATTTGTCCATTGTAATTTGGTAAAATAAATGGAATTAATAAATATAATTATTTATACCAAGGAAACCACAGCCAGCAGTGAACATGAAGCTCAGCCTCCACAGGACTTTATCTCAGAATTAAAGGAAAAACAGGAGTAAGAAGGAAAACACCACCCACAGCTACAGTATTGAGGAAAGTACTGAGTCACAGCAGCAGCAGCAGCGGTCCACACAGTCAGCCTTCACAACATGACTGAACAGAACCAGAAGACACGCTCCACACTGGCATGTTAACACAGGCCAACACAAACTCACAGAGGAAACTCACACGTTTCTGAGGAGCAGCTTCTCCTCTTCTTCTCCTCTTCATTTTCACCTTCAGCATTAGCCCCATTAGCTCGTTAGCTTTGAAGCTTCACGAAACTGCCTTTTTCTTCTCCATTTTCTTTATTCTGCATTTTAAACGTTTACCAAAGAGTCCCCACCACGTCCTGAGCACTGTGGACGTGTTTTTATTCAACAATTATAACGAGAATGTTAGCAACAATGATGTAACAGTAGTTTTGGCTTCGAGCTAAACCTTAGCCACAGAGGCCTCGGCGGCCATCTTAGAATGATCTGACCAATCACAGAGAGGCTGACTGTAGGAATAAAAACACTGCCATCTCATTACCTGTTTATGTCATTATTCGTTTTATTATTTTACCGAAATAATGATAATTATTATTAATATTGAAATAATTATTATAATTTTAGAATTTTTATTATTATAATACACTAGGGATAGGTAGAAGACAGGAGACAGAGCTGGAGGTGGAGGAGTTAAAGATGCTGAGATTCTATTTAGGAGAGACAAGAATGGACAGGATCAGGAGTGAGGTGATTAGAGGGACATGTCCAGAGGAGGGACAGTGGATACATTTGTAGAAGAATGGTCCTAGAGATGGAGCTACCTGGTAGAAGACAAAGAGGAGATTGATGGGGGGAGGACATGGAGGTAGTTGGAGTCAGAGTAGAAGATACACAGGATAAGCAGAGATTAAAAATGTTGATTTGCTGTGGCAACACCTAAAAAAGGGACAAGATGAAAGGAAAAGAAGATTAATATTATTGTGTGTTTTTTGCCACTTGTTCTGTGTTATTTAATTTGTGGTGTTCATACTGTAAGTTGCCTCTGAGGGCAGGGGGCGGGGGGTAATTTCACAGACCCCAGTGTCACTCTCTGGGGCGTAGAGAGGTGCAAATTGACCTTGCATATTACTGTACGCAGTGTCAGGTTGCCCTGCTCTCTGACACTTGAGCGTGTACAAACAGACATGCACGGAATATGTGTCACCAAACATGGAAACGGAAAAACTACATGAGGAAATCTGGGAAAAGTGTCAGTGTCATGTTCGCCATCTGTGTGTCTGACTTGACATGTAAACAGAGGCCCACACACACACACACACACACACGTGAATATGTGTGAATGGATCCCAGACATGTTTGTTTGTCTATATATAAGATATAAGGTCTGTGGACCATTAACAACATTCTGTAAATATATACAGGAAACACACAGTTAAAGACATGTGTTATTTATATTTCATATAAATGTACATCTATATTCATTTTATACATGTAACCTACAGATGTTTGGTGGAGGCTGAAGGCCTGGTCTAATGACTCTTCTCTCTGGGTTGGTCATTAACTGCTGAACTACGTCAGCTGTGGCCATGTTGGCTCCGATGACTTCTGACTTATTTATGAAGACGCTGCTCACTGACCTGTGCAGCATTAACACAGCTGTATAGTGTTCTCCTCTGACTGTTTGACAGGAAGACCGTGTAATTGTTCCAGGACATGGCTGAATAACCAGGTGAGAATCAGGTGAAGGTGAGGACGGACGGAAAAAAACCCCAAAAATGTTGTCTGGACCAGTTCGTCTCTGTTCCGCTGTTGGCATGTACGATTAAAGACACAATTATATAACAAGTTAAACTGAAGATAATTATGTTTTACTGCAGAAGCATACATCATCTGCATTGAAAATGACAACTATAATTACCTGAGAATATTTTTTTAAAGAAGGTTAATGATCCAGAAACTGAGGAATAATTAGAAGATAATTTGTAAAAAATTATTTTCAACTGTTACGTCAGACTCTCCTACGAATATGACGCCATTTTTTTGTCTTCTCTTTTATGAGGCCACACAGCAACAGCAGCAGAAACCTGTCTCTGTACCAGCTGCAGCTCTGGGTCCAATTTGTGTCGTCTCACTATCCTCCGGGAAACACATTTGCAAGAGTGTGTGTGTTAAAGAAATAAAGGGCTTTGCATAAAATCCCAGCCTCCTCTGCTGTCAGATGGTTCAGGAGATCCAGGAGTAGAAGCAGGTCCTGCTCAGGAAACACCTCCACTGAACTGCAGTGCAGTGTCTACAGAACCAGAAACCTGCAGCTTCTGGACTGTAGTACTACGTGTTTACGCCGCCATGTCCTTGGTTGTTGTCTTGGCCGGAGCGAGGAGCCACTTTTGGAATCTGGTGTCAGTTTACTGGTGTTCGTGGGGGGGGGGCATTGATGCTGACAGGGGCAGGAAACTTGGCATTCTGCCCCCGACCAGTCAATAAAAACAACCTTTTATTTTTCATATTGCTTCTTAGGGAAACAATATGAGAATAAAACAATAAAAGACAATAGGCTGCAGTAGAACAACTATTATTGTTATCACCACAGTGGGGCAGTCAAGGTCATCAAGGCCCATCTCCATTCTTAGAAGCTACAAGACAAGAAGGTTGGAGATCATTGATGTAGGAGTTCCTTCCACATCAATCTGTACAGAGAGCTTTATTTTGTAAAGTTTCAATTCTCAGATTTTACCTTTAAACATGGATTGTTTTCATTCTCAGCCTCTTGAGACAAACTGTAGAAGGTGATGGATCATTCTGTAACTTTCCCCTAGATGAGGGGGTTCCCCATCAAGGTAAGGGCGTTGCCCCCGTATGTTGCAACACCTTTGGCTTCATCACCGGGGGAGTCGACTCGCTCCACCACCTGACGCTGGCACCAGGCCTGGCTCATGTCTGGCATTCCAGCCTGGGTTTCGACTGTGGTTGGTGATAGTTTTTGATAAATAATAAACAGAAACTAAGGACAAAAAAGAAACAGAAATAATTGGATGTTATTTCACTATGATTATCATCGTTTTCTCTCTCCTTCTGTGACTCCTTCGCCTCCACACACCAGTGTAAGGCGATCTCGCTTTTCCGAGTTTTTCCCATTAGCGCCAGCCTGTCTCACCCGTGGGAGTCTGAAATAAAAGTGTCCCACCCTCCCCTTCCCTCCCCTGCTCCAGCCTACTAATCCCCACTCTGCATCATAACGTTACTCATGAAACATTTACATCGTCTACGTGACCAGGACGATCACGCCAGGTTCTGATTGGAGGAGACTGGATCAGCCCAGACTGGGAGGCTGCCATGTCATTGGTGGAAGCAGGAGCGCCAGGGCTGGATGGCAGCACACTGTGGGGAAACCAATGAGCAAAATGGAAGGATCGATGGGCCCACAAGACCGGGGTGAGGGCAGGGGCTGCAGTGTCTTCAAGTGTCCAGTATGGGCACAGAGGGAGGTAGACATGAGGTCAGGTTTGGACCTAATCATCCTTTAATGATCCTTTAGTGTCAGTTCTTCCACCGTGTTCAGTGTCGTGACCTTGAGCAGGTCAGTGAAATGTCCTTCACAGTTATTTTAATCTAAATCTAACAAGATATAATATGAGGGATTCATCCAGACCTGGAGCAATCATTACAAACAGGCTGAGAATGTGTCAAAACTGCTTTAATAAATAACTGGGATGATTATTTAGAACAATTTAACATCCACTAAAAGAATGGAAACATTTTCTCCTGCTTTGTACAAAATCAACTCATCGGCCCGTGAGGAATAAAATGTATACAATATGCATTTTTCAGCTTTTTAACACCAGCAGTGATGCAGCTTTAATTCTTTATTTTTGCTGTGCCCCATTTACAGAAAATACCATGGCGCTCTGAAAAAAGACGTGATATGAGGGGGAAAAAAAAAGTGTGAATTTGGAAGTGAGTTGGTAACTAAAAACCACACGGTCAAACGTCCACCTATTGTTAAAGCCTTTGAACCAAACATGGAGATAACTGGATCTACAGACGTCCGTTTGACTCCACCAGGTTTTTCTTCTTCTTCCTAATGGACCGTCGGTGTTCTGTTCTGTGATGATAAAGTCGGAGGAGAACTCAGGCGAATAAAACACGCCACAATACAAAACACATGAACTTTTTTTTCCTTAACAATAAAAAAAAACAACAACATAAAAAGACGATTACACAAATAATGCAGTATTCATTAAACCAAGGCACCTGAGACTGAAGGTCTTTGTGATGGGTTCACAAATGGGTCGCCGGCGGAAGAAAACTCTTCTTCAGCTGCAGTTTAACGTCAGTGACTAAAAAATGTTGTTTTATTGATGACAAATACAAATATTTGGAGTTATTTTGACCAAAAATGCTTTGCTGGTTTCAGAAAACCAAAAAATATGAAAGTCAAAAGAAGTTCTGCCTGCAGCAGTTGAGTAAAATCCCATTTAGAGGAAATCTAACATCTGATATAACAATGTTTTCAAACCCCTGACTGTAAAACATAAATTTCTCGATTGTCCAATTTCCTCTACGTGGGATCTGTACTGATGAGTCATTATCAGGGTTTATTGTAATGTTTCTGTTTTATGCTACATTCATTTTTACGCAGGGAATAAGAAAAAAAAAACTTTTCTCTCGCACCCCAGCAGCAAACCATTGATAAACCCTTCACAAAGACCTTGTTGGTGTTTGGTACCTCACTGTGGAAGTTCTTGACTGTGGAAGTGAATATGAAGTGTTGTAAAACCTGCCTGTTTCAACTGGCATAAATAAAAGGAATGGCATTGTAAAAAAAAAACAAAGAAAAAGAAATAAAATAATATTAATTATAATAATAAAAATAATAATAATAATAAAAATGTGTGACTTGTCTTTAAGTTACTTAACTCAAATATACACAGCGACTCCTTTAGTATTTACACATATGTACAGTGTATTTGCTTCTGCTTTGATCAAATACCTTAAATGGCGTTGCTGTGAAATTGAACTCTTTCCTGTGTTTGAACTTAAATCCCTTTGAGATGTGAGACGGAGGAGGTTAAACCGGGCAGCGCGACTCGGAGCTGGAACACAGCTCTCAGTAAAGGCACTTGCTACCAACTCAAATACTGCAAAAAAAGTCCTGGGACAGAGCATTCAGCCAAGACAACTGAGACAGGAGGAAAAAAAAGAAAGAAAAAAACACGTAGAAAACAATGGAAGGCCACAACGTAGGCACTGGGGTTCGGGTCCCCTCCCCCTCCAGGCCAGAGTGTTTCGGTAAGGCAGGTGCATGACGGCCACATGTGGACAAAGCTGCACAGAGACAGAGCAATGGGAAGGTTTTCTTCTGTCGCCGTGGCTGCAACTGTACGGTTTCTCCTCTTAAAGCTCTTCCATCGATGTCCCTTCAAAAGATATCCGTCTCCCCCAGAAGACAAGTTTAACCAAATCATAATCAATCAACCAAAACCAAAAGACAAAATGTTTCTACAAGTCGTTGTCTCTCCTGTTGCCGTGACTCCTCATTACTCTGCTGGGGACAAATCCATCAACAAAAAATACCACAGAGAACGTCTTCTGTCTCCACTGGGGAAAATAAAAATAAACGTCACCTTCTTCTGTACAAAGTAAAGCAATATAATCAAGATGTTGACGGCGCTCCAGCCTCCAATCCAACAAAAACAAATAGCTTCAGGTGACAGTGACCAAAACGTCCAAACAAAGAAGAGCTTGTTGAAGCACAAAGCCTTTTTTTATCTTTTCCAAAAAAATAGTGTGAAAAAAAATCTGTCTGCGTCCTTGCAGCATCGCTCGCTGCCACGCGGCGAGTTCTTTTCCCAGACGCGTCTTATACGCAGTGGTCTCTTAGTTCTTTCTGACCCGTCAGGAGTGCGCTGACATTTTTCCAGCGGTTGTCTTTGGGGCTGTAGCCTGGGGTCCGGTGGGGGTCTTTGAGAGGTGACGGCGAGCTGTGCAAGGTGCAGACCACCCCCCCACTGGACTGCACTGTGGACTTAGAGTACTTATAGACGGGCTGCTTCCCCGCCTCCGCTCCTTCGCACTCCTCCTCGAACTCCAGCTCCACCTCCGTCTCCTCTTCCTCCTCCTCGTCTCCATCACACCTCCGATAGGAGGAGTCCATGAGCTTCTTGCGCTCCTGCTCGGCCTCCCTGTTGCTCTCTTTAAGCTGCTGCTGCTGCCGCCCCATGACCAGAGGCACGGGCTCCCACTGGTTGTTCACGTTCTCCTCCGTCGCCGGTCTGGTGTTCCTCTCGCGTTCTTTTCTCCGTTTGCGCGTCCACCAAATGCAGACGATGATGCAGAAGAGGCAGAGGAGACAAAAGAGGACGCACAGCAAGGGCACCAGGTAATCTGTCCACACCAGAGACGCACAACATACACGGGATTAATCAGCAAACAGAGACAGAGCCCTGTGGGACGCCTGTGTTGATCAATACTTACCCACTGAGAGGTGTGTGACCTGGGTCTCCACTCTGACCTCCGTCACTGCTGGCATTATGGTGCTGTTGTGCCACCGTGTTAGGGTTCCTTCTATGGCACTGGCCACCATCCTGACCAAACTGTGGTCCTTCAGATCTTCTGGATGGAACGACTGAGGCAGAAGCAGCAACACAAAGAGAAGATTCATCAGCTGTGGTGTTCGAGGAACCTCCTGGTAATCTGAAGTGTTATAGCGCCCTCTACAAACAGTTTTCACTCTACACTTACTATTGCCACCTCTATGGAATCCTGACTGGAATGCGAGCGGTCGCACAGCAGCAGGAGAGCGTGGTCCTGGGCCAAACCTCGGATTCCGGGAAGATACGTCAACTCGAAGCAGACGTTCTCCACCGTCGTTCCCTACAGGTGAAGAACTTCGCTCATCAGATTCATGTCCACAATCCAGACTACTGGACTACTAATCTGTGACTAATCTCACCGTTGGAACTTTGTCCCGGTTGAAGACGAGAGTCATTCGTACACAGCTGTTGTCCAAGTGCCCGCTGTTTGGCTGGCACTTGGTGGTGACCTGTGGGAGGGAGGACCCTGACGTGGAGCACACCCCCCACTGGTGGCAGGGAGGGGAAAAGCAGGTGAAGAAGTTGTGCTTCAGACACTCATGTCCGGCCGGGCAGGACTGAGTCTGAGACGAGGATGACTGGAGGAGACACGGGCGGCGACCGCACACCACCTGAAGACACACACACACAGACACACACAGGTTCTGTCAGGACTTAAGAATCAAAAATATTAGTCTTCAACTGGAAAGAATACAGAAAACATAAAAAGTAGTGACTGAACATATATTTACACACATATATACATATACACTCATTGTCCTCACCTTAGTGCACTGCACTCTGCCGTCGATGCAGTGACAGTTGTTGCACTCCTCCTCCCAGCGACTGCCGTGAGGAAATTGCAGCCCAGCGTAGTGACAGTTTTTCCCGATGCCGATGACTGAGAACAAAGACAAAAAAACACCTGGTTCAGAGACTGAAGGGACTGAGACCAAAGGAAAAGACCTCTGATGGTTCCAAACATGGACTCACACTCCTGACATCGAGCTCCGGTCCGGCCGAGCGGGCAGATGCATCTGTAGCCGTTGATCTCGTCCACGCACGTGGCTCCGTAGGCGCAGGGTGAAGACTGACACTCGTTGATGTCTAAGGGGACGAGGAGACAGAGTGATAGTTAGGGGACAGGACAGTCCCAGTCAGTCATTGTTCATCTCCTGAGGCAGTTCTGGCCTCTTCACGACAAAAAAAGTCACAAAAATCAATAGACATGGACAAAAAAAAATCATTAATCAAATAATGATCCATTTTCCTTCACTAGTATTCGTGAAAGGTGGTCACATGGGGTCTACAACAGTCCTTAACTACACAAAGGGAGGGACGGAGCAGAAAACCTTCAGCTTCAAGTTCTGCCCTGTATCAACATCACGGTCCATCCTAAAAACTCTGTTTCCGTTCTGATTCCAAAAACACTTCAACACTTGGATTCAACCGTCCTCTCTGCAAAATGAACGACTCAGAAAGTGTCCATGTTTAATGATCAACTCGTCTTTTCTAAGGACATGCATCACTTGGGTCTCCACAGCGGACCTTCTGAGACCCCTGTCCATTGTCGTCCAGATTTCACATGAACACGGCCTGGATGAGAGTCTTCAGATTCAGGCCTGACAGCAAAGGTGAAGGCGGTCGGGCCATGGACAAAGGCCGAGGAGGAGGAAGAATTTCAGGGTCACTGGGTAATTTGTCCTGAGTGTGTGTTTGTGTGACTGTGTGAGGACGGAGGAGGGACCACCTCTGACCCCCCCGGCGTTAAAGGAGCGAGGAGAAAGGGGAGAGGGCGGCGCCGGGCCTCGCATTTAGGTGTCAATGTGTCCATCCCCTGGATGTCCTGCCCCCCCAGGGACCCCTCCGTCCCCCCTCCCTCCCTGGTTGTCATGCCCTTCAACGTTGAAACGCCACTCACTGATTCTGCAGTCTGGTCCGGCGAAGCCCGGGGCGCACTCGCAGCGGAACCAGTTGACTCCGTCCACACAGATGCCACCGTTGTAGCTGAAGAGGAGAAGAGAGAGAGTGAGTGAGTGACCAGGAGCCACTTCCTGTCCCGCTGCAACAAAAGCCTCATCATCCTCTTATTGTGTGTGAATGTGTGTGTGTGAGGGAGGGGGTCAATTCAGCTCATCAATACCAGCCTCAACCTTTCAGATGCTAATAGGCGTGTCCGGTGCCTCCCCTCCTCTCATCCAAGACTCCTTTAAAGACCCCCCCCCCCAGGTCGCAGGGGAAGAAAGGCCCCGTGGACAGCACTCATCCCCCACCTGCATTAACATGAGGCTAACTGGAAGACACCATCACTGCCATCAAGCCAGAATCTGTCACCCCCACCCCCTGTGGTCCATTGAAGCCCCTCCACCCTCTAAATCCACCCCTGGATCAGAGATGCCGTCTTTGAGGACTGACTTAAACTTCCACTGCTTCAGGACCAGCCTTTCACCCCCTGTGTGTGTGTGTGTGTGTGTGTGTGTGTGTGTGTGTGTGAGCAGGACTTACCAGGGATGAGGGCTGCAGTCGTTTATATCTGTAAAGAGTAAAAAAAAAAAGACAGCAAAAGACATTTTTAGTCTTAAATTCAGATATTCTTTAAATTTTCTATTTCCTGTCTAAAACAATATTTCCTCAAGTTTTACATAAAGTCCATTTTTTACCTACAGACCAAAAAATACTTTAAATTTCAGCTGGTGGGTTTGAACCTAGAACCTTCCTGACCCAGGTCTGGTTCCTTAACCACTAAGCCACCGCTGCCCCAGTCTGTACATGTTTTTATTGGTTGATTTAACTTATTGTCCTATGGTTAAAGTTTGATCTTTGGTGATTGAATTCCTCACTCCCTGATTCTAACATTCAAGTCCATGAAAAGGTTCAATTCCCGTGGCAGACGTCCTACTGACTTTGATCACAGGTGGTGCCCTCCCAGCCGTCCTTGCAGATGCAGGTGAAGGCGTCTCCCCCGCCCACACAGGTCCCTCCGTTGGAGCAGGGACTGGAGGCACAGGAGCTGTTCTTAGCTGAGGAGGACAGTGATGTCAGCAGACAGTAGAGAAGGAGGAGACGGGTTCATGTCCTCAGATCTGTGATAAACCTGCTCCTGGAGCCTCACCCGTGTTGCAGGTGTTTCCTCCCCAGCCTGCAGGGCACGCACAGCGGAACGCATCACCGTGATCGTAACAGGTTCCTCCGTTACTGCAGGTGGTGGCGTCACACTGGTTCTCACCTGGTGATCGGAAACAACCAAAAGACGGTGATGGTTTGATCCTGGTTCAAGTGTGCGACACGTGTCAGAAATATGTCCTTAAAGTCACGCTTCAGCTCTGAGGAAACTTTTAAAGTCCACACTGAACACTCACGGGAATGACAGGTCTTGCCCTTCCAGTTATCGGCGCACTCGCAGTAGAAGTCGTTGACCAGGTCAACGCAGCGGCCGCCGTTCTTACAGGGCTGGTGTCTGCACTCGTTAACATCTGAAGGTGAAGGAGGACACCAGGCAGAGCAGAGTGAGCAGCTGCTCCCTCCACAGGACAGGACAAGGTTAGAGGACAGGAGAGTGGACTCACTGTGGTCGCACAGATGACCCTCCCAGCCGTCGGGGCAGAGACACTGAAACAAGCTGACGCCGTCGATACACGTGCCGCCGTTCCTGCAGGGACTGCTGATGCAGTCGTTGATGTCTGCAGTGAAAAAAAAAAAGGTTTTGGTTTAGGAAATGTTTGTGAAATCAAAAATATATTTATCCCACTTGTCCTCGTGTTTTCACCCTCTACTTAGTCCAGGGAGGGACAGTTAGTTGGACTCTTTGGTCTAAATATAGTTTTACAGGGAGATTTGTTTTCGTCTGTCCCTGCTCGTCCAACACTCATCAGTCGCAGCAAAGCAAAATCAAGAAGGTGGAGAAAAACACAAAAAACTTACTCTCATGACAGTACATTCCACTAAAACCTGGGTCACAGACACAGGTGAAGTTCCCCGTTGGTTGACTCAGGCAGCGTCCATGAGGTCCACAGACGTTGGACGAAATGTGTCGCACATCAGTCGAGTCGTTTGAAGCAACAGCAATGGTGCAGCTGTCGATCACTGGGACACAAACAAAACAGATGTAAATAGAGAGTAAATATATACGTATATTTGGAAAGAAAAAAAAAAGTCCAGGCTCCTCCATCACCTTGACAGGGTGGAGTCAGGCAGGTGTCCTTGACCTGCTCACAGGTTTTTCCCTCCAGTCCTTCTGGACAGGCGCAGTAAAAGTCCTGGTCGATGCTGTGACACTGGGCATCGTTCTGACAAGGGTTGGGGTCACAGGAATCGGAGGAGCTCCAGCTGGAGATCTGGGAGGAGAGAAAGGTCTCAGTTCCACCTTAGTTCACCTCCATCACTCACATTATCACTGACTTCATTGATAGAGTTGGTCATCTCCCTGCTGCCCCCACCTACAAAAACAGTAGGTTTCACCTTGACCGGGAAAACACACCCAGCGTACTGTTTCTTTAACTCGACCCCACCGTTGAGCACCTTCAATGGCAAAAAGTTGAAGCTCAGAGATTCTGTTCTCTAGTCCTGTGTTTTCACAAACCCAGATGTTTCCACCTCACGATCTGACCATGACCTGCTGTGGAGGTGATTCATCACCACCATCATCATCTTCATCACTTCTCCTCCACAAGGACGTCTGTCTTGAGTAATCTTTCCAGATTAAGAAGGGAGAGATGGGAAAATAAACTTGTGGATTCCCTTGATGAGCTCAGGGAGGCGCTCCTGAGTCCTCCTCCACTGCTGCTCCTGACCTGGACAGACTGAAGATCCTCTGCTCTTCCTCCTCAGCTCATTTGGATTTAAGGAGCTTAATAAACACTTCAACAAATCGATGTTTGGTTTTACAGTCAGCTTCAGTCGTGGACTCTGGGAAAGTTAACGTCTGGAGGAATTAGCTTTTCTTGGTTTTATTTTTTCCTGAGACTGTTTAGATCTCAATACCTGACCTGATCATTTCAGGTCTTTAACTAGAAGTCCAAATATTTTGTAGAAGAATTGTCGAAGACCAGGTCTTAAGGATGAAAATCTCAAAAGAAGGGAGAAACAAATGATTTTCTGGATGTACAACAATTTCTGCAGAATATTTTTGGTGGACGTGTGACAAACACTTCCACTTCCTGTAGAACCCCTCATTTTCTCCATTCTCGTTTAAAAACCCAATTTTTCCGATGTCATTCATGTCACTAAAACCTGCAGCGTGCGACCAGCCTTTCATCCACAATCCAAAAACCCAGGAACCCTGAGATAAATCTGTGAATGAACAGAAGACAACAGGACATTTGTGTCGCCCCAGAGAAGAACTCCAGGGGGATTTTCACTGGCCTTGTTTCTCCTGGAGTCATGAATAAAACCAGGAAAGGCCAAAGAGCTGTTACTAAATTCAACATTTATGGACGCATTTAGGGACACAGCAACACCACGCCCGGGGCGTCACAGCTGGACAGGAATGGACTGTGTCCCGCAGCAGGTATCAGAGGTCTTTAATGCGTGGGCACGGCTCCAGCATCACCTCATTCAGCCAGGCTCATATTTATAGTGGAGATGCTAAATCAGGATTGGCTCCTGACCAGCAATGTCCTCCATTCAGGGCCCAGGAGACCCAGCCCAGTGTCGGTTTCCTCACGGCTAACCTACTTTAGCTCCAAACACACACCTCACACGGAGGAGACGGCTTTGAGGGAGGACGCCGGCCGACCAGGGCCGTGTGATATTTAAGAAACTTTAAAGATTTGTTCACCTGAACCTGAAATAAAGGACTATTTGTCCCAGAAGAGACTGGAAAAGCCTGGTGTCACCCAGGCTGCTCTGGCTCAGAGTGAGGGTCAGGTGACAGAGTTGTACCGGCTACTACATTTTGGCCACTCATGCATTTACATGGTTTTACGAGTCACTTACACTGTTTACTGTCAGAAATCCAAAAGTGTCAAGTAAAACCTAATGGTTTTTTCCTCTGCTGCTGAACAGCACCACAGTTCACCAGTCGACTCCATTAAAGTACTAAAAATACGCAATTCCAAAATAAAAGACTGTGTTTATGAATGTTTATCAAATGAGAAAAAAGTTAAACTGAGAATTTTTGGTTCATTTTATGAAATTGAAATTTTTCCATAACAAGTAGCTCTCGCAGACACAACCACTGGTTTTAAATTGATGAGAAAATGTTGCCATATTTTTTCCTAAGACAACGAGGCATCGCTGTCCTGATGAATGTGGAACACGACACTCACCTCACACAGCTGTCCTGCAAACTGCAGAGGACATTCGCACACGAATCCGTCCAACACCGGGTGACAGCGGCCGCCGTTCTGGCACGGCTCGCTGTCGCATTTGTTCCTCTGGATCTCGCAGTGGGTTCCCACGAAGCCCGGGGGGCACTGACAGTGGTAACCCCTGGCAACATCCTGAGGAGGAGAAGAAGAAGAAGAAGAAGAAGAAGAGTTGAGATGGTTTCACTTCTTCAGTCTGGGGTCGAAGGGTGAAATGTGACCAACCTGACACGAGGCTCCGTTCTTACACTGGCCGTGACAGCCCTTCAGGTCTGGAAGAAAAATATTGAATATTAACATTTACTACTAATAAAAAAACAATATAATCTATTTTTCAGTGTGTTTTAGTCAGAAGAAAATTAGGGCCAGATGTGGAATGTTGTGGGATTATTTCAATACAGATCAGATTGGAATTCTTAGATGTTTTTCCAACGTTAACCTTCAAATTTCTTTGTATTTTCACAATAAATATTGCAGGAATTAACAAAAGGTGATTTTTTGCAAATTCTACACAATCTCCAGTTGCTCAAACCTGAGACGTGAAGTTGTCATTAAAAGATTGTCTTAATAAAGAGTTCACATAGTAATATAATAATGTGGAGGACAGAGAGCAGGGACGGGGGGGGTTGTTTCCGTGTGGCCCTAATTGTCCCAGTAATGTGGAATGTGCCGGGAATGAGAGAAAGGCTGAAAGAGGAAAAAACCCAGAGCCGTAGATTTTAGAATAAAGCTGGACATGCAGAAGATCCAGGAGGAAGGACCAGAGCTGATCATGCAAATTCAGTTACATGAGGTCAGAGACCCGGAGCTGTGGTTATCCAGAAGGTGAAGACGTGGAAGTTTGGGGGAAAAGTGAGGCTACGATTCAGCTCGAAGCCTTGTGTCCGAGACGTGAGTAGAAGGCGATTAATCGAGTGACCAGAGAAGAAGACGAAGAAGAAGAAGAAGGAGGGAGAAGATGACGGGAGTTTGGAAGAAGATACTGACTGATGTCACAGTTTTTTCCAGACCAGCCCCGAAAACAGTTGCAGTGATATCCACCAATCAAGTTTTTGCAAGAGTGAGCGTTGGCGCAGGGTTTTCCCGCACATTCGTTCACATCTGTGAAGGCAAGAAGCGGAAGGAGAGATGCCCAGAACATCAGTAGATGAATCCTACTGTAGATCAAGACTCAGAAGAAACAGATGAAGCCCAGACCAGAGCAGACCAGACCAGAGCGTCTCTTCCCGGTTGGTAAAAAAGGAGCCTTTTGTCCCAAATGGAATTAAACACTTAGCTCGTTAACTAACGGGGAAATCCTGTTCTCTCTTCACTCATTGATCTTCACTGAATCTCATTTGGACTAAATTTCATTAAACATTTGTTTAAATAAGTTCATTTTAGTTTTATTCTCAAGCTCTCGATCAGGCATCGGTAAACTAAGGCCCGGGGGCCGGATGTGGCCCGCAAACTTTGTCCCAATTAAATCATTTATTTACATTATCATTAACCTCACTAACTGCATTTCCCCAGTAGATGATGTCATAAAGGCCATTAGAAATTGACCATTTTGGGTTTTTTACATGATGTTGACAAGACATTTAACTCAAGCTCAATATCCATCTGACTCCGCCCTGTGGCCCATGAGTCAAAATGTTCACCCACATCTGCTCTGGATTATGAAGACGTTTCACGATAAAGTAAATAAAGTCTTATTTAACCAAAAGTGTCAAAGTGTAGGGTTATTTGCAGATGATGTGGCTGAACCGTTCAACCACAAGGCTGCGCTGGTCAGCTGGGATGTTGGGACAACTGCTACATTTACAGCACACGACAAACCAGATGAAGAAAAGTGGAGCTGCTCTAATATTAAAAAGGTCTGGAGGAGTGGGAGTGGCCTAACTCTCACACACACACACACACACACCCACCTGTCCTCTCTCTGAAACACAACACCCCCCTCCCCCCACCTTCCCCTCAGACACACACACACACACACACACACACACTGAGCAGCAGGTAGACCCAGAGCTGCTGGTAAACTGAGAGCTGAGCTGGTAAGAGGACACTGGACTCAGGATCTCTTTCCAATCACCAACCACCCAAACACACACACACACACACACACACACACACACACACACACACACACACACACACACACACACACACGCCAACGTTTTCCGGTCTTAATCCACTTCCTGGCCTCATGCTGGTCACGTCCACCAGCGACACCAGCGACAAACAAACAGACACACAGGCTGTGAAGTCATTGAGGAAAAAGAATTGTCCTCAAGCACTGGTCAAAGACCTTCTCCAAAATGTCCACTTTCAAACACCTCTAGACCAGGACAACCCTGTGAGGGACGTAAGCTTCACCTTGTGATTCGTCCATTTCTTTCTTTTTTGTTGCATCGTCCCGTAACGAAACCCAAACAACAATGAACCGGGACTAGAAGAACGTTCACGACTCCAAACAGAACCATGCAAACTGAGCAACACTGCCATCCACTGCTGCACCGTGCGGCACGTGGTCCATTTTCAATCGGATGAAAATTCAACGTTGATTTTTATGAACTTTAATAAAAACCAACAGTTTTTTTTTTTGGTGAAGTGTTGAAACAGACAGACTGAAGGTGAGATCTCACCGATCTGGCAGGTCTTTCCTTCCCACTGGGGGGGACACAAACACTCAAACCCGTCCTCTCTGTCGATGCAGGTTCCACCTCCAGCACATGGGTTGGATGAGCACTCGTCCAAATCTGACAAAATACAACAGTAAATAAAGAGTCCGGGCTCCAGAGGAGTTTCTGTAGAAGATAAGACTAACTGTTGGCACAGGTGGGACCCCCCCAACCAGGAGGACACTGGCACTCGAACCCGTCTGGAACCTCGTGGCACGTTCCTCCGTTGGCACAGGGGTTGGAGGCGCAGGCGTGGTCAGCTGATGGAGGAGAAAAGAAGATCATTTTGATAGTTTGAAGTCTGACATCAAACCAAAGGCCGTTAATCACGGCGGTCGAGTCAGGTGACTCCTACCGATCTGACAGTTCTTGCCGGAGTAGCCCGGAGGACAAGTGCAGTGATACTCGTCTGGTTCCGCGTTCATGCAGGTTCCTCCGTTGACACAGGGATGGTGACGACCACAGTAATTCAGATCTGGAAGATATGGAAGGAATTAATATCTCGCGCCTAATGAAGGCTGAGCTCCACAACAAAGACAACGGCGAACATCACAGGCGTGACTCTGATCAAGTCAGGTCAAGTCCAACTGTTTCAAGTTTTAATAAACCTTTCTGTTTCTCTCTCACAGACGTCTCCGTTTGAACAGAACCAGACTGAGACGTGAAACCATCTGTCCCTGTGGACTAGTTTGAGAACCAGGGAGGAGACAGAAGACGATGAAGTGAGGACGAAACATTTCATCTGCCACAAGAATATTTTGGAACGTTCTACACTTTAAATTGAAAATGCCGGGTTATCAAGTGTGTCCCCCGGGGTCAGTGGAGTGAGAGACCCCTGCTATATATCTACATTGATATATAAATGACACAGAGACAACATCACGCTCTCCAAATTCAACTTGATCTTCTCCCTCTCCATCAGATGGAGATGGTGCAGGACAAAGATTTGAGGGTCTTCACTGCACCAGCTGTCAGATCTGACAGGGAGAGATGAGGTTTCTGCTAAACTCAGTGAATTACTGTCTCACAGACTCATCCATCCATCCCTGGGTTTTTCCACTCCCTGGATCTTGTGCAGAAAGAACAGCCGGATCATCTAAAGGCTGGTAAATAAATGAGCAGGGATCTGTCTCCACTCAGGAGACATCTTAGGACCCGTTTCTCATCCCCTGAAGAGCCCTCAGTGACGAAGGGGCTGCGGGGATCGAGTGTCCAGACTGCTGCTCAGATCACAGAGGCAGTAAAACTATCCTCCTCCTCCTGATGCTGATGATGCTGATGCTCCCAGAGAGGAGGAGCCAAGAGCTCCCAGCCAGGTGGAGGTGAAGTGATCCATCAATGTGTATAATGGTTTTTTACAATAACAAATAATCAAAATAAAAGTCCTGGACACTCGTCCAGTGTCAGTGTCCGTCTCTTACCTTTATCACACAGCAGCCCCCCCCAGTTCCTCTCACACTTGCACTGCCAGGGGAGGCTGCAGGTGCCGTGGACACATCCAGGGAAGAGGACGCATTCATCACAGTACTGTCCCTGCCAGCCGTAGTTACACCTGTCAGACACACAAGACACACAACATCATCATCATCGTCATCATCGTCATCAGCAATCTGGGAAATTCAGTTAGAAATCTTCAGCTGCAGCCCTGAGGGACCATCACAGCAGATCCATGGACTTTTCTTGTCTCTGCTTTTTCATTTTTTTGATTTCTGGACAGCAACAACAGACACGATGGCTTCTCAACTGAAGTCTGGTCAAAGTTGAAGATTGAGAACATTGACGGTGGTACCTGCTCCTGGAGACCAAAGCACCCGTCCCTAATCTTAGTGGAGGGGAACATTCCAGGGCAGGAGGGGTTAAGAATACTTCCAGCGACACCCGTGCCTGGCTTGGAGTGGGGGGGTTAGCCGGAGTCGACAGTTTGTATACAGGCCTGCAGCCTCATGACACCAATCGTCTATTCCAGGGCCGTGGTGTCGTCGGGACAGCTGTCTTGTCAATTGACTGCTATTTTGAGTCTCCCGCAGACGGCACCGCTGCCGAGTCCTCGCAGACATCGCTGCCATTCTGAGGCTGCCGAGGGGCGGGGGCCGGGGGGTGGAGGCGGCGGGGAATACTTGTCATGCTTTCCCACTGTATATGATTAGACTCCGAGGTTCTGGCAGCAGCTACACTAACAGGAGCGCTTGGAAAGGAAACTGCCTTTTAGAAGCGAAAGGGGAATTTCAAGGTGGTGCTCATATCGCACACACACGCACACACACACACTCATCAAAAACACTCGCAGGTGGAGGCACGAAACTGCTCCTGCTGCCGCTGACCTGAATTCCAGCATCCCTCGTCTTCACCCCAGTGATTCTCGGGACACGGCAAGCCTCAGACAAATATGCCAGAACAAGTTGAATGTCAGCTTGTAAAACAACACCCTGGATTCACAAACCCAACAACAGGCACATTGCTGCTTTTGTGTTACTTAAAAAGCTGGCAGCCAATGGGGCGAAGCCCATAAAATCCTGCTGAAGGGAATGAAAGGGAGATGGCGGAGGATTTAACGCCAGCTCTGTGTGACCTGAAGCTTCATTAAAATTATTCCTCCCACTGCAGGAAGAGTCTTCACTGGCGCCGCTTCAGGTTTTCCTGTTGACTGCAACTTGACATGTCACCATTAGCACGAGCTGCTTCCCTCCGTTGTCTGTCTGTTTGTCTGAGGACGCTGATGGAGGCGGACGACAAGGAAACATTTAGAGCAGTTTCCTGAAGATGGTCTTTCTCGGCTCCAAGCCAAACTCTCCCCACTTATAACGGCAGCCGTGTGTCTGTGTGCATCCGGCAGGTGAGAGGAAAAGGAGGAGGAGGAGGAGCAGGAGGAGAATAAGGAGGTGCAGAGATGACGACAGGATGTGCCACATCCTGAGGGCACGACGATCAAGCCACTCCACGCTACTTTATCTCCCTTTGGTTTCCACTTTGGGAAAATGTCCATAACACAGCCAGATATTCATTTCCTCTTCTGCCCCCTGCCCTGGAACTGCGGGGGCAGGACTGCAATGCGGATACAGAGGAGGATGACAATTCCCCGCACGTTTATGGTTGTCAAACTCACAGGTTCTTTTTGTTAAGGGGGGGAAAAGGGGGTCTGAGCTGCAGAGAGTTGACAAGATGCTTGGTATTCCGTGGAGGATTTGGAGGGCGGCTAAAAATACACGGAGGCGAGAGACGCGGTGTTGCCCTTTTCTTTTTAACTGAGGTGGAAATGCCCACAAGGAAACTGAATCTGGCACAAAAAACCAGCCAGCAGGCTTGGACAAGCAGCAACATTCATCATCAGTGCAGATATTTGGAGGAATCAGGCAGCACAGTGGCTCCTCGGTACTGATGCCAGGTCTCTACAACAAACAAAGTGGAAAACACCCTGATGTTCACTCACTGATGGGCAGTGATTGTTGGTGGCTGCGTCATAGACAGATGGAGTTACTTCAGCAGGAACAAAAGAAAAAGTCAAACTTCTACACCTACAGGTCCCTTCATTTAGTTTCCTTCTTCCTACGTCTGTGTTTGAACATTGAAGATGTTTTTATGGTTTGACCTGGACGCACACATCACAACTGAACACAGCGATCATCGTGATTGGACGTCTTTGAGGTGAAGAGAGTGAAATGCTCAGGGTGAACTCACCTGCACTCCCCTGGTTTACTGCAGCCTCCATGGAGCAGGTCACAGCCCTGTCTGCAGATGGCTGCCGAAAAACAGGGAAAAAATTCAATTTAATTCACAAGAAAAACATAAACAAGTTCATGCAAAGGCTTCAGAGGGAGTGGGCCGGCCTGAACGAAGGGGCGGAGCCGAGGCTCATCTGTTTACCATGGTCCTAACAAGTGTAACAGGATGTGAAAATTAATGGCGCCCTGAGTGGACGGGGTGAGAAAGGCAGCACGAGTTTACAGCCTGTATGGACAACAGCACTGCCACCCACAGCTGCCCCCCCCCAACTCTTTTCACCCCTCTATTCAGGTCAGCTGGGTGATTTATCAAGGCCTCCCCCTCCCTCTAACCCTCACCCACATAGGATCAAGACTGGACCCAGAGGGGAGAAGGTTCTGTTTAGATTCAAAGAATATATTTGATCCAATCTCTTAGAGAAACAATCTCTACATTTATCTATTAGCTCTCAGAATGACTTCCACCTCATTAGCACCAGTTAATTAAGCTGATTCATCACTGTCACAGTGTGGGTCCAGTCCAGGTCCCAGGTTTCTCCCACCTTTGGTGCAGTCCGGGCCCATCCAGCCGTCCAGACACACTCGGGCCCCTGACGTCTCGCAGCGATAGTGGCCAAAGTAGTCGTCCCGGGGGACGCAGAGTATGTTGCATTTGTTGCCGAAATAGTTGTTGTCGCAGCGGACCCTGATGCTGTAGGTGATCCGGGCCACGGCCCCGTCGTGCTGGATGGTCTGCCAGGGGTCGCCGGGGTTGATCATGCCGGCGTGAGAGCCGCGCTCGATGAGCAGCTCGTCGTCAGCTGCGGACAAACAAACAGGAAGACGTGAACAGACGGTTGTCTCCGTCCGACTGTAGGTTCACACTGATCAGATTAATGACAACAATGTGAGGGAACATCTGAAGGTTAGAGGAGAATCGTATCTTTAGATCAACATCTTTGTTCAACTTTGTGCAAACAGTTTCTCTTTCTTTGGAGAGTTTCCTTCTGACAATATTCCTGCAAAAAGGAAACTGAAGCTTACAACATTCTGCTGGTCATTCCAGTAAAAAAAACTAAATCCACATTTCCATGAGTCTGTCTAAATCTGTCTGCATGGGTTGAAGTGTGCTCTTAGTTTCCCAGCAGCCCTTGCACCAGTGACGGGGACAGGTATCTGGACGCGTCTCTCTCCGGTCTTCGATTGCATTGTTATTCAGCTACAGATCCTTGTTCCTGTCTTTCTTATTACAACACGTATGTGCAGGAACCCAGTGAATTTTAAGTACGCGATTGAAATTCATCGTCTGTAAATTGGTCCATTTTCTGGGGACGGCACAGATGGGGGCTCCCTCTGATCTCAGAGGGTGGGGGTGAGCGGCTGTCCTACACAGGACCAGCGAGGACATTCAACTCTTCACGGGGCTCAGTGCAGCTTTTCAGAAGAAAAGCAATCTTTATCACAGTGGGATCGAGAACGGCGAACAATCTCGGTGGAAATAGGGGGTCCGTGATTTCCTCTCTGGGCTGCGACGCTGCGCCGACATTTCAGGGCGAGGAAGTGGGAACACACAAATATGCAGAGAGTGGAGCACACACACCTTCCTCTGGTGGGGACTGACACATTGTCAGACAGAATTAAGCAACAATAACAGAAATAACAGTTGCCAGATAGAGAACAATGGGCTCCGGGCCCGAGCCGGGCTCCACGACCGCGGTGTCTAAACACTGAGCCCGCCCGCCTCGTCCACTCCACTTCCTGCTCGATAAACACGAGGAAAACAGCCGGCGGCTTTTCCTGAGAACATAAGCGGGCAGGGGAGAGAGGGAGTGAGGGACGGGGGTGAGGGGATGACGCTGGAGGAGAGGAATCTGATTGACCGAACCCCGGCATTGGTCGGACAAGACAGGAGGGAGACGCTGACTCAGGACCAGGGATCTTCCAAAAGGTGGAGATGTTCAGTCTCCTCCACACTGAGTCAGATCTTTTTTCAACCCCCAGAATAGCTTTGTCATAAATCACACCACAGTTTGGACCTTCTTCTCTCCAACAGGTCAAATGTGACGAAGGACAAATCATGATGAAATATGAGTCCATTTTCAAACGATAAGAGAGAGTTTTGGTTTTTTTTCTTACATCCTCTTTTATTCACATCACATCTATTTCTCTTCTCTACGGGTCTTTTGGCCGACAGGCCGGGCTCTGGCACCGACCCAGTTGGAGAGGCAACATTGGGCCGTTAGATCAAGCAGAAAGATCAGAACTAATTGCTGTAAAAGTGCACAATTACCGCTGAAAGTAGACGACACGTGTTGGGCATCGGTTCTAATAAAAGAGCTGTGATGTCACAATCCATCAACCTCCCATTGTCTCCCATTGGCTAAAGGGGAAACACGTTTGATGTCCCGGACAAAACAGGACGTGATGAACTCACATGAATGGAGCGCGGAAGTTATGACAGGACAGAGTCCATGTCCAGTTTGAGAGACTTGGACTCATGAAGAAATGCCAGCGTCTCCTCAGATCAAAGACTCATCTGATGAGGCTGAGGTTCGAGTCCACGGCGGGTCCTCTTCCTCCCAGACTGGACGGGAAGGAGAGTCCACCCAGTGGACAAACCCAGGGACAACAGGACACAGCTGCTCAGCATTAACTACTGCAGCCAACATAGTTAAGACGACTGTGATGCCTCCATTCAAACCTTCTCAATGAGGAAACACCAGGGTCAGATGAACGGTGAACACACAGACCATGATGTGACCAAATATTAGGACGCATCAATGACGCAGTGAGTGAGTGAAGCCAACGTGGATTAAAATTGCAACAGTGTCTTGTCACCAGCTCAACTTCTGGCCTCGTCAACTTCCAAAGAACCTGATCCTTTATCTCCACCCGTGTCATTCCCTCCATCTTAATGATGCCTTCACTACATCCATTCATCTTCATCCTGACAACTTCAGTTTCATCATCATCAACCCTCTGTTAAAGAACCCTCTGATCACTTCCTCCATCCGAATATAACACGTATTTTTACTCACTGCTGCGGGTGGTGTTGTCCCAGTCCCAGGCTTCTACGATCACAGTGTAGGTCCGCTGAAAACAGAGAAAGGACAAAGACATTTAGGAGAAATGACAGAACTTCTCATTAAAAAACAACGTTTTGCTCCTTTATAGAATAAAACAGCTGCATCCTCCATCACAGGGTGAACTGTGATGATAACATTAGGAGCCAAAACATCAATGATTCATTACAATCACAGTGGACAGGACACTAATGGGTTTGTTGACTTCCTACTCAAAGAAGTCGTGATGTTTGTATCAAGTCTGAATCCACCAGAAGTTACAGAGAAGAGAATCTCTGGAGAAAAAAAACAGACGGAGAAGATTTCAGTCTCACTTCAACTTCCCTCCCACAGAGGAGGGGAGGGTTGGAGGGAGAAAGGGTGATGATGCAAAAATCGAATTTGTTGCACTACAGCGTCTCAGGATGCAACTTGGCACCGTTACCCAGAGCGAGGTCGAGTTTCGCTGCTGATGAAATCCAACGAGTCGGTAAGAGAGAGAGGAGAGATGAGAGAGGAAGACGGGGGTAGTACAACTGTGGGGGGGAGGAGGTGCAGGTGGAGCTGCAGGGAGTCAGATGTGGAGAGGAGAGGAAGTATGACACACAACATCCTGCACTACATCATGTACCGTACAGTATGTGCAGCGTCATTGTGAGGAAATGGCTGCAGTGAAAGAATTTGGAAAAATGAGCTTCCTCATCTTCCTGTCTTTATCCAACCAGGAATGTGGTTTTAGTCGGTGTTTGAGGAGCAAGACATCAAATGACATCACGTCTGTTTCAAGAGATGTTCTGAGAAGGTCTAAGAAGGTTCCGAAGGATGGAAACACTTTTGCAACAACATTAAATCTTGCAAAATGTCAAACTGAAACAATCTTTCTCCGTCTGTTAGCGACGTAATAACAGTAAAGTTTCCAGTACAAAGTAACAATAATGACCAGTGAACGACTCCCTGCTCTCTGACGGCCCACGTCACCTCTCAGTGTTTTTAGGATGAACCTGATCCTCATCAGTTAATGGCGCTCAGTTATATTCAGGTCACTTTGCCAACATTAGCTAAGTGCCTTGATTTGTCCTTGGTTTCCAGACACTGTGGTAAATCAGCAGCTAAGGGGATTATCTTGGTTTCACAGCGACTTGTTCTCTAAGGCCGACCGACGTTGTGAACGTTGGGCTGTGGAACATCGCGCAGAAGATGATGATGAGATCGGCCGCTAAAAGGAACCTTGTGACTCCTCCTTCTGCTTAGTTTTACACATAAATAACTGTTTGTTTGAGCACGGTTACCATTTTAGATAACCTCAGCTAACTAACCAGAAGACTAGTTACCAGGAGATGATAATGATCATGTCCAAGAACTAATATATGTTTAGGTTCAAGATCTTAAAATATTATTGTCGAACAACAACAACCTGAGGTTATGGCACTAAAAATCCAAACTACAGCTGGAAGTTTCATTTTATAATGTCAAAACTAAGACACTAAACTGAGACAGAGAGACAGAGAGATGGGAACCAACCACTGCTAGGCAACCATCTGACCTAAATAGCATTTGTTACGTCACCACCAGTGACAGTTGTAGTAGCAGCAGTGTGACTGGTGTGACCTCTACTGTAAAGTCATTGAGAGTCTGAAGGAGAAGTCGATATGAACACCACCATGGAGGTGGAGGTGGAGGTGGAGGTGGTCTTCCGGCAGAGTGTTCCGGTGGATTCCACGGAAAAGGACAGAGAGATCACACAGAGGAGGGTTTGGAGAAAAAAGAAAAAAAACAAAAAAATACAAACGTGTCTGTGCTGCTGATCTGGGGACCAACAAGCTGGTTACTGCTGGGCTGTGGGATTAAGTAGGCTTGTCTGGCTGCGGGTGGTGTAGAGAGGCAGGGGAGGGGTCTGGTGGTGGAGAAGACCATTGGTGACAAGAGGGAAACGGTAACGGTAGATGAGGAGGTGTTGGAGGTGACGGGAGATGGTCATCAACCCAGCCAATAGGGTGGCTTTATTTAAAGATGAAGAGGCGTAAAGAAGAAGTAAACAAATAAAAAAGACGGATCAGTCTGGGTGTGAAGGTGATCTGAAGGTGACGTCTGAGCCGCCGTCACCGGAAGCGCCGTCAACCTGTCCAACCGTAGACGCTCAACAGATGCAGCCTCAAAGATGGATTATTTGACATGAACGTGGATCATCCCACGATACGTAGCCCGGCTTCTGACCTCCCCGCCCATGTCCCCTCCCCCTGCCTCCAAAGGGGAGGGCCGGCTGCCCCAGACCGGTCATGTGACCGGGTCGATACATAGAAAAAGAAACTAGGTACGAGCTGCAAAACACGAAGGGACACCGTGAGCGGACGTGACCACTGAAAGACTGGGGAGAAATGTGACACGGTGGCCACAAGGGGTGCTAACGCTCTCATTAAGGCCAGAGCAGGAACAGGTGGCCATATTGTGACCCTAACCTTTTGGGTTTACCCCAAAAGCCTGGCTTTGCCTGCATTCCTGCATGTTGTAAATTGTTTGCTAAATAGCCCCCCCACCCAGGGAGTGAGTCGGGCTGCAGCAAAGCCACGGACCCGTCTGGTTTCCCACAGACCGTCCCGGTCTGTGATTAGCTGGATTAAGTGACAGCTGCCCAAATGGATGGAACAAGATAGGTGGATGGGCAGGGTGGGGGGCGGAGGTGGAGGAGGGTGGGAGGAAGAGCGGGGGAAATGCAACTGAACAAAGACCCTTGTCCCAACACCGTAACTCACCCCCATCCTAATCAAAACCATTGTGCATGAAGGGACAGAGTCAGCAGAAGGACAATTAGTGTCAGCATGTGAGCCGCTGAGCCACTGAACCACTGAGCCACCGAGCCAAGGCAGGAAAAATAGATCTGTCTCCAGCAGAATGGAAATAAAAAAAAAAACAAAAAACAACAGTTTTATCTTCTAAATATTTTAAATGACCAAATATATTGCATCACTTCAACTTTTCATGACACGTTGACTTGACTGAATTTTTTTTGTCTCACATCAAATGAGCCTAAAATGAATCCTTTATGAGGCGACACAGAAGCCTGTTCTGGGAACCAGAGGAGGTCCATGGTCCAGGACCATGGTGACATCTGGGAGAGGCGCAGGTGTAGGTTCCCACGCCAGTCAAGGCCTAGATGGACGGGTGAGGGAAATGGATGGAGGACACAGAGACAGGGAGGTGGCAGTGGGAAGTGGAAGCCGAGGCAGGTCGGGGTCAGTAAGCATCGGATCTGCACGCTTTTCTTCAAAAGAGGGGTCAGCCCTCTACATGTGGGGGGGCCATCTGCATGTTTGCACCAGAAGCAAACTGAGAATGTGAGACCCCGGCCTGGAGTCTAATCCCATGTGAGAACCCAGCCTGGCAACAGTTCTCCACCCACGGAGGAGAGCATCTCCACAGACTCAACAGCTGAAGCCCCCACCTGGGGCAAAGTCAGGCGTTTAGATATGAAATCAGTCTGAATGAAGAGATGTCTCACGTTAGAAAATGTCTCATCAGTCTCATCAGACACGCCTTTAACCTTGAGCTATTTCTGTCCCTGCAGTCATGTGAGCGCCACCTCTCTGCTCCCGGCCGCTCCACAGGGGTCTCCTGTGACACGGCTTGATTTATTGCCTCTCTGATGGAACACCAGGTCGTCTGGATCCGTCCTCTGGTCCATAATCATCACATGTAATCTTCATTAATCTGTTATGTCAATCCCAGCTTTTGTTTTTTTTTCCTAAAGGCAGAGACAACGTCAAAGTCCTGGTCTGAGGCTCCCGTTGTCCCACAGTAAAAAAGACAACTTGAAATGTAACAAAAGGAACTGCTGGTTGGAGTATGCATTATTAACAGCACAGCTCCGTCTCCACTGATGGGTGGAGTGGACAACAGCTGCACCAGTGTGAGAAACCAAGAGATCAATAAATTAATCAACTGTTCTTCTCTCAGCTTTTATTTAAATCAGCCCAAAGAACCAGTTGGACCTTATTCATCTTGATTAACGACTAATGGTATTAAGATTCATTAATATGACGGACGAGGAATGGGTCCAAGTTTGACGTGTCCTTCAAACATCCTCCAAAAGTATCACCAGAAAGACAATTAGAGAAGAAAGATGGACATATGAGCCACTGGACTCCAGACCAGGTGTCCAGGGTCTAGACCTGGACAGTCCTTTTACCAGATCTAAACGCCTCCATCTGACACAACGCCCTGTCCACAAATGAGACGGTGGCAGAAAACCAGGGAATTCAGGGAAAACCCGGGAACACCTGGGGAGGACGTGCAACTCCAGAGGAAGAGGAAGACCATCTGTTCAGGCTGTGATTCATTTCCTTCTGTGAGGCAACGGTGAAGAACCAGACTCTTCACACAAGCAAAGACAGTGTGTTTGTTTGATCAACTATCACATCTTAAAGCAGTGGTTCTCAACTGGTGGGTGCCGACCCAAAACTGGGTTACGGACCCATTCTGAATGGGTCACGTAGAGCTGGTTAAAAATCAAAATAATGTGAATCAGCTGTTGAGCATGTGTTTTATTTTTGAAAATCTCTTATTTTGAAAGGCAGACTTGGAAGAAGTAATTGAGGTGGTGACTTGATGATGACCACAGGAGTGAGACCAGCTGAGAACCACTGACTTGCACAGTGACCTACTCTACGTCTACACACTGTTGTTGTGACAGACGGTCTGTGGCTGCAGGTCACAGACAGACAGAGAGAGAGACAGTTGTGTCTCTGACTGCGTGTCCAACAGACCAGTCACTCACCAGGACCATGTGCCAAGAGACGTCACACTGATGTTGAGGCATGAGTCTGACTGGTGTTGCACCACTGAGCATGATGCTGCTGCTGCTGATGCTGCTGATGCTATGCCAACAAGGTCATTACTCATGCACTATCAATACAACAGACTCCGCCTCCTGGTGTTAATGAAGCAGCACAATCCAAGGCTACGCAACGCGTAAGAACAAACGCGAGTAAAGTATTGAATAGAGGCTAAATGTTTTTAGCCTCTTTGAGACCATCTATTGGAGAAATGCTGGCTCTGCAGCGAAAAGGTAGAAGAATAACAAAAATATAAAGTACCAATATAATTAAGACAGGTTTGTTGGGCCGGATTAAAACACCAAACGGGCTGCATCTGGCCCCCGGGCCTTAGTTTGCCCAGGTCTGTTTACTTGTTCCAACGCTGCATGGAGCTGCGTTTCGTGAACGGTGCCAATGAAAAGGAGTTGGACCAGATGAGTGGAATAGTTTGTGAATGGAGAAACGTCTCATCTGAAGATGGATCACAGCAGAAATATGGGACACACTTCCCAGCGCGGTGTCATTGACCGGTGCCGACGACCTGAACCTCAGTCCTGGTCTGCTCCAAGGTGACTCCCTCCTTGGTTAATTAGCCCCATGTTGTTGAACAGCCATCAGGGCCATACAGTAGAAATGCTTCAGAAATATTAACAGGCTAATGGCTGGAACCACAGCAACAGGACGCCTGCCTGAGGAGGGCACTACAGCGCCCCCTCCAACAGAGACCCCATTATCATTTCAAACAGGATCAACGCTGAAGTGACAATTTAACTGCCCATGTAATGACATGCTTTAATTAGCCCCACAATGAGCCTGCAGCGGCGCCCAGACATTCATTAACGAGAGGCCGGGGACGCTGGGGACCACAGCGGCACGAAGACACGCAGGACAGGGGACAACTAAAAGAGCCAGAAACAACGCTCACAACCTGAGGTGTAGTGTGACACTGGATTCTATGTCTTCAGGCTGTTCCCAACATCACCCTCACTCCTCCACCCTAAACCTGCCCCCTGCTGTTTCTCCACCAACACTTTATTCTTCTCTGTTTTCTTTTTTTCTCCATCACCAACATTTTTTGCGTTTTTTTTTCTTTCTAATCTCTGCAAACTAGTAACTGGTTTGTCAGACCTTGCTGCTCCAACCCAGTCTGTTGTTGTGGTTAATAAATAATACATTAAATCATGAAATACTTCCTCTTCTAATGAGGACAAATACCAGAATAATACTCCAACTGTCTGTAAGTTCCAACCCTAATTTTGTCTGGTGATTTATTTATCATTTTAAGGTCTAAAATGTTCCCACGCTTCTAAATGCCTCATATAGGAGGTTCAGACATGAGCTGAAGAACCCAGAACAGGTTTCCTTACGAGTCTTCAGTTCACACCCACAAACATCAGCTTCAGCTCAGATGTTTAGACCAGGAAGAAAACACAACCTTCCACAGTGTGTTCTAACATCTGCGCTCAGCAATGACAACAATTATATAATCAGAGCAGGTTGATTGTTCTTCATTGAAGAGTAATGAGGCCTCGGGCTTCATGGTGGTGACTGAAATGTCACATAGTGTCACATTAGTCCAAGAGACTGGAGACAAACTCGAAGACACTCGAGTCACAGAGCATTCAAGGATTCAAATGTTGTTCTAAACATTCAAAACATCTGAAGCCACGATGGGAGTCGACCAACGCAGCAGGACACAGAACTGGACTGGACCAATGGGTGCGTTTGTATAAACTGTGGACACAGTCTCTGTGTGTCCCCGAACAAAACCTGTCTCAGGAAAACAGGTTGAACCAACAGCACTCAGTGTGATTTAGGTAAAGAGGACGGGACATATGGGACAAGTGACCAGACAGAAATAGTGAGGCAGAAGCGGTCGACACGAAACGATGAACCAGTCGTGGACTTTGGTTCATCTTCACTTCATTAGATCTTGTTTTAGGATCAAATGTAGATTAATTGGACAGATCGACCACTAGTTCGATGCCTGTCCTCAGCTGGGGGACAAGGGGGCGGGGTTTGCTGACTGACTAATTGCATAATCAATACGGAGCGGAGCTGATTCACAGGTGAGACACTCACCAGTGGCTTTTTCCATGAGACACAGTGGGACCAGAGGAGGCAGCACCAAAGGAGGGGGGAGGAAATATAATTGTTTACTGGAGGCCTATGTAGCCGTTGCCTAGCAACGGCCCTGACAAGCTGCGTATCAGGTGTGGTTAACTATGATACGGCCGCCTCTGCTGGGCTGTAGTTCTCTGAGTGTGTGGAACCAAAAAAAGCTGGCGGAGGGGGAGGAAGGGAGAGGGATAGTTGAAGTGTCCTCCATGAATGGACCTCCATTAGCGCTCCTATCTACATATATTAACCACTTCCTCCTCCTCCTCCTCCTCCTCCCAGCAGCTCAGGTCTTGTGACCTGCCTGTGTGAGCATGGAATCAAACCAGCAACAACAGTGGAAAGAACTGAAGACAGAGGACATTACAGGCAGTGACTACCACGTCCAAATCTCCACCGACGCCCAGGGGACATGTACACCTACACCAACGTCCCAGGAGACACACACTGTGGGCCGTCTCCTGTATGATTTTCACCATCCATATTTCAGGAGGATATTTTTATCTTATCAATTTTACGACCTGAGCTTGAAGGGAAAGAAATGGCTTTCTGCTCATTCTGCTGACAAACGTTGGAGCAGAAAGAGAAGATGTGAAGGTCTGAGGTGGTTTCAGGTCAACGCACCAGCTCCTCAGTTGGATCCTTACCTCCTAATCTCAACATCTCAACAGAAGCATCTGGAAGTCTTTAATTCTGTCTTGATACTCTCTCAGTTTCTACAACATCTACAACCTCAGAACAGGAACAAATTTCATTGATTCAAATTTGAACGTCAACGTCTCTTTGTCTTCTTCTGTCCTCCCACACAACAGTTTGATTTTCAAAAATCTGCATCTCATCTAAAAGGCCTTGAGAGTTTCATAAAAAAGGAAGAAATTGAACTGACTGTGATGAGACTGATCAGTATCAGGAGGAGGAGGAGGAGGAGAAGAAGGAGGAGGTGTGTGGCTGCTACACTGAAGAACAGCTTCACACCACAGTCCAACCACTGGTGCGTGATCATCACCAACGCTCTGACGGAACATCAGACCTGAGCTGGGTGGTCCCCGAGAAGAAGCACCGCCTTAATACCACTACTTCATGGCCTAATACTTTCAACAAAAACGCAGGGCACGCATGACGGCCGATGACAGTAGCACAAAAAAATTTGTCAAAACATTGAACCGAGCTCCTGCACCGGCGCTCCGGGCAAACCATTTACGCTGCCTTTGAACGGCGTCCAGGAAAAACAGTTTCCAGCAGGTCTGTGCAGACCGGCATGTTTGACTGTGAATGACATCGTCAGCACCTCCCACTTTGGAGATGATGCTGCTCCGCTCGCCACGGGAGCGTGTGCAGGGGCAACGACCCAAACAAACAGCCCGACACTGATTCTGTGGTGGACACGGTCCGTCCACTAGCTGAGTGCACGTCTTCCACATGTCCACAACGAGAGACGGATACAGTTTCACATCAAACGGATGTCCAGGTGATGAGGCCGGAGGACAGAGAGGACGAAAGAGAGACAAGAGGAGGAAATTCCACCAGCCATTTAATCAGTGATCAAATGGACAAAAGCCATGTCTTTCATTGTCTCCACAGTGTCAAAACTTGATGAACAGACAGGTGGGACAACATTATGGTTTTGATGTCCATTCTGTCCACAACCAGACCTGAATAAAAGCTCTTAACATTTCTTAACATTATGATCTTCCAATATAGTTTCATACCAAAAAACATGCAAAACCACCCGATAACTAACGAACCACATTTACTATACTCAGAACTAGTACATCAGAACAGGACGGACATCACATGATCAGAGCTCTGACCTAGTGTTTTCTCAGTTTTACAGTTAGAGAAGAAGAAGGCGAGGTTTCTCCATGTCCACTGTACCTTCTCCAGGTACAGGTTGATTGACCACCACACAGTTAGAGTCAATAAAACCAGCTTCACGTCACTGATCCACCATCTCAACTTCACAATCCTGCAGACCTGGGCTGAGAAGAAGCATCACATGCCACCATTCCTCTATCGTCCTTCCAGAAAAGATCGATTACACAACGTATCATTAGGTAGGTTCATAAATGTCTTTTCTGGTTGGTTTCAGACGTTGGCTCGGAGACGACAGAGTCTGCTGTCCAGTCCTCAATGATTTACACCAGTGTCAAACTTGGGCCACGCTCCAGATGACACAGCCGGCAGCACACAGCACCTTTGTTTCTCCAGCGAGCCCGGCCACAAAGCCACAGCTAGTGTGACGGCGCAGGCCTGTTGTGACATCTGGCACTGGGATAGAGCGGCGTTATCAAGCCGACACACTTAACACAGACAGAACGCAGCGGCGCGGACCTCTTCACCTCCGCCTCCAGGTGTCACTAAGTGCTTCAAATAAGAGAGTGCGGAGGCTAAGTGGAGGACGGGGAAGGTGGAGGTCGCTACCAATCCCTCCACAATATCAAGGCCGACCAAAGAAAGGAGGATTTACCAGGTGGTGAATACAGACCAGATCTACCTCCTCCCTCCACCCCTCCCTCCGTCTCTCCCTACACTCAACCTCCTCCACAATAGCCTTCCTCATTAAGTATATGGACCATAGAGTGTGAAATCTCACCACTGCCGTTTTACCCTGCAGCTCAAAACACCTATTAAAAAGGTGGCTGTTAATTTACTGCGAAAAATTTGAAGGCGGTAAAAAGCCTGAGGTCGGAAAACTAAACAACAAAAAACTCAGAGCATGTGACAAAACAGTAAACAGGTTAGAACTTAGGGTTAAAACCCATTAAAAATGTATTTAACAAATGTATATATTCGTAAATGTATGTGTATGTGTTCACAAACAAACAACACAACAACCTCTGAGATCATTAATAAAATGTCGATGTGGTTGTGGTTAATGGTTCCACTGCGGTTTGTAGTATTATTTTCTTAATTAAGGAATCAGCCTTGAGGAATGTTCTAGAACAACAATAGGATTCTTGAGTTTGTTTGTCAACCGTCCTGAAAGGAAAAAAACCTAGAAGTGACAGGCAGTCATCAGGGTTTGGGCTCTGGCCTGAGATCAGTCGACTACTGGCTGCTGTTCCTCCTGGTAATACAACAATGAGGACATCAGGGTGTGATGACGAGGACACCACCGCTCTTTGTCAAAACAAAGACAGAGGGACAAATCATCTACGGCGTCTTCTGCAGAACACACGGTGACATCACAGAGTCTGAAGCTTCATCTAAGAATTGGAGCTCAATGTCATCAAACCTGAAAGTACAGTGAGTGCAAGTGCTCGGCATATTTCCCCTCGGCTGCACACCTTCATCCTCCACACACACCTTCATCCTCCACACACACCTTCATCCTCCACACACACCTCCAGATCCACCAGCCGTCACTCACTCACTCCTCTCTAGAAAGCATAGATTAATTGCCGGGGGACACCGGGGGACACCTGGCACCACGGCAGGAGTAGAAACCTCCGTCAAGTGCTGCCGTGCGGGTGCAGGCCGTGTCAAAGGTGGAGTCAGCACGTCAGCAGCAGGTATCAAACCGTCCGCCCCGAGGCGCCGTTCGCCGCGGCTTGAATGCATACTTCACGCTCGCTTATTCATTATTAAAAATTCTGGGCATCCCGGCGAGCAGAGCGTGCCCACGGCCGTGGCACAGGTTGTTCCCGTCTGTGGCAGCAGACAACCCTCCCTGCAGGTTCTGGCACCTCAGCGCTCCTCATTCTCTTGCCTCCATTCAGTGGAAATTCTAAACCCCTGAACGCAACGCCTCGTTTTCACACCTTTTCTCTCTCTTTTTATCTTTGAACCCCGTGCGTTTGTGAAGCTCATCAACGGCTGCAGACCCTCGACTCCCGCACAAGTCAGAGTTTCCAGCTTCGGGGCATGAAGATATCAAAGCGTGCGGCCCGGTCTAATTAGTGGATCAGGACCCTGGCAGGTGCACGCCGGCGACTGGAACAAAGCCAACGCTCATATATCAGGAGGAGTTTAAAAGATGACCTAGATGACACTGTGAAGCACTGGAGCTGCAACAGGATCCTGGCCAAGCATGCAACCACTTCACTGAGAGGTGTGTGTGTGTGTGTGTGTGTGTGTGACAGCACCGCGCCATCCTTCCACCAGCTTCTTCAGCAACAAGGGCAAAGGCGCCTTTACTGGACGACCCACAGCTACAAGTTCTGCACAGTCTCATCACTGCACACACACGATCTGGACTCAAGGATCTGGACTAAAGGATCTGGACTAAAGGATCTGGACTTCCTGAGGTTCCATCAACCCAAATACTGACCAGGAACTGAACAGAGCAGCTGACCCAGGTCTGGATACAGACTCTGGTATCGTTTCCCTGCACAGGAGCAGAAGAAAAGGTTCCCTCCTCCAAATCCACTGAACCTCACATGAACATTCAAGTGGATTTCTCCAGACAGGCAGACAGGCAGGCAGGCAGACAGACAGGCAGGCAGGCAGACAGACAACTGCTTCAAATGCAAATCAGATTTTGATGTAGGTTCTTCACAGGTCCTTAAAGCCTGAGAGAAAGACTCCCGGTCAGTGGAGGTCAGACGGACTGAACCCACCTTGGTGTCACCTGACATTCTTCACCACAGCTCATGTGATGTGTCATAGACTTTTGAAGGAATTCACTTAAAAAATTAGCAAATTGAGGCTTAAGGCTGGTAGTTCTATAGTGTGACTTCCACTTGTGGATTTCAGGACGTTGGAGGAGCTGCTGATGGAAGCAGTGACGACTGGTGCCTGCTGCTGGTCTGAGCACCAGCAGGAACCAGGGGTCAGTAAATAAAACCAAATCTGAGGGGGAATCTGTTTCCTGTCCAGACTTTGTTTTGCAGGATTTGAAAACAGAACTTTGGAAATGGAGCGTCCACTTCAATGGAACACCTCAGCAATCAGGGTCACTGAGTTCTAAAGCTTGAGTCCAAATTTCTGTTGGTCTCAGTGAAAGGAAAACAGAAGAACGGATCCTAAAATAAAACATTCTACAATCGGAAAACACTGCGTTGGTTCCTTTCTAATGGAGCTTCTGTATCGGATGGATTTCAGTCTCCATAGTGAAAGAAACCAGGGTCAACATTGACACCTGTTCTGGTTCTGGTTGTATGCAGTACCAGACAGTCAACCTGACTTTGTTTATTGTAACCATGACTTCTCAGTTATCAATTTCTAGTTATCTAGTTGTTGTTGTTGATTTCCACCAACATCATGACAACAAACATCAAGATCCACAGAACTTGGTTTAAGGTTTGATTTTTCAAGATTATTGACTAAGACTTTTGTCCAAATTAGAGACAATGTCCGTCCCTCTGTGGTCAACAGAACAGACCATCATTAATATTTAAAGGTTGTACCCCCCTCCTCACCCCCTCACCCTTCCTTCTGAACCAGGGAATCAGACAAACAAACAAATACTGAACGGGGTTTGGTTGAAGGTTGTTTCTAGGTCACGGTCCAGTCTGGTTGGTCCACAGAACATTAGTGAATAAAGCTGACACTCACCGGCCACGAGAACTGGAAGGGGATCGATATCTTTCCGGCCTCGTCCATTTTATTGGAGTTGCTCTTTTTAAAAGAAAACATATTTCCACCGAGAACTTGCGTAGATCCACTGCCGAAGCTGCAGGTGCCCTGGGCGGTCACCTCGGTCTGGTACTCCTTCAGGCACACCTTGAAGTAGGTGTCGCACTCGTCCCGGGTGCAGCGTCGGTCCGCGGAGCTCCGGGAACCGTCGCAGCACTCGCCGTCCGCCAGCTCCCCGTTGACGTTCTCCACGGAGATGAGCTGCAGCTCGAAGTGGCCGCTGGACCGGGACACCTGGGGGGAGAGGACGGGGTGGTGAGGATGGACCGGGGTCTGGACCAGGGTCTGACCTGGCGCCGCCTGACTCCAGATGAAGATCATAAAAATGTGGGCCAACAATAATTTGCTGCATCACCGATGAAACACGTGGACAACACTTGATGCGACCACAATTAAATGAACCAGGAGGATCGAACTTGGTTCATTAGGTTCTGGTTCAATTTAGAATCACGATATAAAAATAAAAACCCAGTGGAATCAACGTGAGTATCGACAGAGACCGACGGTTCAGTCGGTCACACGCCGCACACACACAGAACTGAGCTGATCCTTCAATTCAATTATCGATGAATGTGACCGGGATCGGCAGCCGATCCAGGCCGACCCACGCCCGCCAACTTTCCGCACATGCAGTTGGTAGAAATGCGCCAATTTTGTGCGTTAATTGTTTGGTGCGAATTAAAAAAATAAATCAAATGAAATGCAAGGAGAGGAGGAGAGAGGAGGGGAGGAGGAGGAGGAGAGAGGAGATCCGACTCACCTCCGTCCATAACGTCAACAGCAGCAGACTCAGTATCGGGAAGCAGTTCCTAATCCTGCTGCGATCCCACATGTTAATTAGAGCAGGAGAAGAAGAAGAAGAAACATGGAGAAAAGACCAGACGCCGGCGACCAGTTCCCTGCTCCTCCTCCTCCTCCTCCTCTCCTCCTGACATGCACCGAATAATCAGACTGATGGGAAGAAAATGTCTCCACATGCGCCGCTTCGCTCCGGTGCCGTGCGTCGGTGTGTGTCGGTGTGTGTTCGGGTTTCACCGAGCCATTCCAGGCGTCTGTCTCTCTCTGAGTGTGTGTGAATGTGTGTGTGAGTGTGTGTGTGTTGCAGCGCAGTCAAGGTTCCACGCTCTGGAGGTTCCCTCCTCTCTGTCAAATCTCTCCACACTGAGACCGAGATGTTCTGCTGCCACAGAGCTGAGCAGGAGGAGCAGCAGCAGCAGCAGGAGGAGGAGGTGGAGGAGGAGGAGGAGGAGGAGAGGAGGCTCCAGCGTGATTGGCAGCTCCACCAACCACTTACAAATTGGCCTGCGGGCAGTGGCTGAGCCAACCGGATTAGGAGGGCGGACAATAGTGTAATAACCCCCCACCACCACCACCACCACCCTCCAGCTACAGCACCATCAACACCAACAGCAGCTCCATCACATCCTCCATCCAAAAATTTCATTTATTCACTTTAGTTTTTCCTCTGTGAAGAAGGTTAATCCAGGGATTATAATCTCTGTCTACACTGGATAAACTATCAAAATATAAAAGACTTCCCACTGAACCATCTGGACCAACTAGTCCAGGAGTCAGTGAATACCATCAATCATCTCTCATCTGTCTGTCTGTCTGTCTGTCTGTCATTGTCCTCATGTTGTTGTTGTTTGATTTTACATCATATAAATGGAAACCTCATACCAACACCACAGTAGAACCATAGCAGAACCCACAGTAGAACCCAGAGCTGAAACATGAGTAGATCCCACAGTAGAACCCTGAGTAGAACCAACAATAGAAATTACAGCAGAACTCTCAGTAGAACCCACGGCAGAAACATAGGTGGAACCCAAAGTAGAATCATAGCAGAACCCACAGTAGAACCCAGAGTGAAACCCTCCGTAGAACCCTCAATGGAACCCTCAGTAAGTCTCCATCATGTTCTACCAAAGAACCCATCCACGGAGCAGGAACTCCTCACCTGAGTTGCTGACTCCTAGTGACTCTTCCATCAGGATCAGATGGACTTCCAGCCCAGAAGACCAGTGTGGTCGGTTCTGTCATCATAGATTATTCAGCAGCAGGTTCTTCATTTCCTGGTATCTGTGGAATAATCCAAGGAGATGTTCCTGAAAATAAAAGAACAAACAGTTTTTAAAGACAACCAACCATCTCCAAACTAAACAGACTGAGAGAACTCACGCTCTTGTCCCCGAGGTCAACTTCCTCCGTTTACCGAGGTGTGGAGCGCCCTCTACTGTCTGCACACAGTAACCTCCAAACCCAGACTGAGAATAACTGAACAGTCAATGTAGTTTCCCTTACCATAAGCACAAAACAATGAATAATTTTATTTTCTCATTTTCAAATTATTATTTTAAGTTTATATTTAGCTGAGACTAAGCTGAGATCATTAGAATGTGAGTGAGCCAAAAGGAATCAAACCCATTCTGTCAACAGACCTTCATCATTGTAAGGCAGTAGTTACTGTAACTGTCAGTGGATGAAGGTACCGTATATTCCAGGAAGAATCTTTTTCCACTCAGGCTGATCTTCTGAAGCTCAGAAACACCCAGACAACAAGACTTCCTCCAAGCTGGAGGTGGTGGAGAGAAGAACCACAGCAGCCGGAGACACCTGTCTGAGGGACACACACACTGCCCCCGCCGTGTCTCCGTCTCCGTCCCCCTCTCATCAGGCGACTGCCAGTCCCTCAGATACAGATAGGCCGTGGAGGAGCTGCCGATAAACGCCGGCCTCTGCGTTTCACACAGTCACACGAACGTGAGGGGCGCCTCATGTTGGATCACACCCTGTTAGAAAGGCCTCAGGTGATGAAGGAACACTGTGTCACAGAGTGTGTGTGTGTGTGTCTGCTGACAGAAGTATGTCTGTATCAGTCAGTCAGAGAGTTAGTCTATTGGTTGGTCAGACGGTCGGTCGATCAACTGGTCAGAGAGTTAATCAGTTAGTCAGTCGTCATTCAATCGACTGGTCAGTCAGTCAGGACATTGTCTTTTTTAATCTCTGATATTTCCACTCTTCCTACAGAGGTTTTGGCTTTACATGTGGATCAGTGTGAAACTTTGGACAGACCTGGACAAACTAAGGCCTGGGGCCAAGATGTGGCCCATTGTTATTTTTAATCCGGTCCAAATGATACCAATAGTTCATATTATCATTATCCTCCGTCCTTTTCCCTGTGAGGCGATCGTTTTCCTCAGAAAGCTGGCGTGGAAAAGGTTAAAGGAGAGCTAATGGACGGCTAATGCTAGTCCACCCATTGAACCCGTGACCAACCACATTTGTCCAGCGCCTTTATAATCCACCAGTCCACGACAGGGACACAAACACTGTGTCCCTGTCGTGTATAAATGGGGGAACGATGAAATAGTCATCATGGGATTATGGTGATGACATCATCAAAGGTAGGTTTTTAGAAGAGACGGTGCTACCACTGGGCCTCAGGTGGTGTGTGTGTGGAGGGGATTATGAGTGGAGCACTGTGGGGGTTCTTCAGCCCAACACCGGGGGGAGGAGAAGTGGTTTTTCTTCTCTCATCAATTTTTCATGACTTCTCTTCTCTCAGATCTCCATCTCTGTCCACGCTGAAGACTCGTCTTTCTTTCATCTCAGCAGCATCTTCAGGGTGAGTGTGTGTGTGTGGTGATGCTCGCTGGGTTTGGACATCACCCTGTTGATCATCTTCATCTCCTGGAGCTCCTCCTGTAGAACATGTCAAACAACACATCTGAAAAACAACGGTGAAAAATAAAACAAGACACAGAGGCAGGAATGAAAGTGTGGGGAGTTTGGTGGAAGAATGAAGATCTGTGGACCGGAGACGTGATGGAACATGAAGCAGCTTGGAGTGTGTGTCCTCACACCCTTATGTCCTGCTCTGCTTACAGTGCTGCATGTGTGCGTTTGTGTGTTTTGTCATGAAGTGAGTTCAGATTTCACAGGCTGAGACGGTTTACAGTAAACTCCAGCAAACTCTACAGGTGATCTCATCTGACTGGAAACAAAAAATATATATATTAATGACATTTAAGGATCAGGACACGTTCAGCCAGGATTCCATGACTTCACGGAAAACTAATGGATTTTGGACAAAATACAAAAAGATGAATTAAAATAAGCTGTTTTGCTGCCATCTAGTGACTTTCACTTTTATTCTTGTAGGAAAACAACAAAAAAAAAAAAAACAGATGTAATGGTCAGATGACCTCCGTCTGCATCCATCCATTTCTGCTACTCACTGACTGAGGATGTATCTGAGGAGGAAGTGAGTCAGGATGTTTGGATCTCACAGGACAAGACTTCCTGCAGCGTCCCCTCTCCTACATGTGGACATATGGATCCATCCCAGCATGCTCAGCCCAAGAGCTCGTAAATATCCCCGACTGATAAGGTCCAGCAGAAGCTTCGTGAGATCAGAGGAAGCAGACGAAGGACGAGCGATGGGTTTGGATTTTAGGACTTCAAAACAGGTTTATGATAATTCACCTGGTTCCTGTCTGTGAGCAGTTATCAGCTGGATCCAGTCTCTGTCTGTTCTTCCTCAAAGAGGCGTAAGGTTATGACCCAGCACGGCTACGGGTCTGAGCAGGGAGCAGATCGAAGATTTATCTTTCGTTTAGGTTGGAGATGTTTGAGATTTGGAGGAACTTGTTTCATGTTTCTGAATAACAGTTGCTGCAGGTCCAAGTCCCTGAGAAGATCTGTGGTTTCAGTCAGGCTTCAGTTAAGAAAGACTGAACTTTTGGACTTCAGTGAGTGACTGAAGGAGTTTTACTCTGATCATTCGTTCATTCATTTTCATCCTCTCACCCGCTGCCAGTCTCCACCAAGGACACCCAAATCACACTGCACCATCAGCCTCCTTGAGGGTGGTGAGCCCACAGGAATGACTATGGCCATCTGCTGCCTGGAAATTGACCAAAAGTTTTTGTAAAGTCTGAGTTCAAGGAAGACCTGAACCAAGACAAGTCCGACATTTATAGTCCAAGACACAAGGTTGTAGTAACACAGTGGCACCAACAGGTGGAATAAAAAGTCAGACATCACAACTCAAGATCTCAGAGTAGTTGGAGAATCCTGAGGGACCTGTGTTGAAGAAACAAAAAACTTCCAGGGAAACTGGACCCTTCGCTTCATCAGTTCTTCTTCAGAACTGAACTTCTTACTTTGTCCAGTTGTCCTCAAAGTAACAATTTGACTGGTCCTCCACTGACCTGCAGTGGAAGCTCCAGAGAATGGAAGCCCAGTGATGGTCACAAAGGACAGATTAAAGAAGGAGGAGACAATGACGGGGGTTAAAAAGCTAATCTCCTTCCCACACGTCCTCAGACTCATTTACATACAGATGGAGAGTGCGTGAGAGTCGGGGAATCGAGCCACACCGACTCCGACTGTGACTCCTTCTTCACTCTCACCGCCACGGGCCCTGGATCCTGTGTATCCTTCAAAGACCAGGTCTCAGCTCCCACCTGTGGACGGGTCGAATTCAGAGAAGTGGGGAGGAAATCCATCTGCAGTGGTCCCTCAAATACACACACACACACACACGTGTCTTGTTACAACATGAAAGTAACAGGGATCCAATTAAAGTGAGTAAGCATCCACCCACCCATTCATCCACCCGTCCCTCCATCTCCTTGTTTCTATTGAAAATGGATGAATGTTGAGCATTTACTGCAATGTTCTGTCGGCGCCCTGCTGGCCCCCGACCCAACCTTTTAGTTTAATCAAGAAATTAACACATCAGTTTAAAAACCTCAGGCGATATTTCCTGTTGTCGATTGATGATTTCCTGTTTGGACCAGTGGTGGCCCTAGTGGTTAAGGGGTCAGACTGGGGTCTGCAGGGTTCCAGGTCCAATTCCACCAACTGCCAGGTTACCACTGAGGTCCACTTAAAGCTGGTGTGAATCACAATATCACTGATGACAAGGAGTTTCCTTTTCTTTCTTTTCCTTATTCTGCAAAAAAAACAATTTCGTAAAATCCACTGCATCAGGATAAAGGTGTTTTAGACACGAGGGTAAAGTATGAGATTGTGAAAATCCAACCCATGTTAAACCTAGGCCAGTTTTATTTTACACAGAATAGTGCACATGCGTCCAGTCATATTGAAACAGATATACTGTACACTGTAGATTTTAAAAGTTAAATACACAGACTTTTAAGGTTGATAAATTACCAAAAAGATTAAAACAGAAACATTGCCCACAATATGTAAACACCTTCAATACGGTGTGAGATACAGTCACTTATATGAATGAAAGGAAAGATAAAAAAAATAAAACAAAACACATGATGTTGTCAAGTTTTAAATATTTTTTACAGAGAAAAAAAACACATCTTCACCTGCACAAAATACACACTGGATTTTCACAAAAAACTAAAACCATTTCATATGGTATGGAACATGGCCCTCGTCAGTGATTATCTCTCCAACTGGATCTACAGCTAACAGTCTGCAAATGAACGACAAAAGTTCCGCTGCAATGAACACCTATCATTGTACACAGCACCTTGAAAAATGTCTTCTGCCGTTGACAAACAACCAAGAGAAGCACAAATCAGTCAGGGCCAAACCACCGTCACCAATGAAGAAGCAAATACAGCAGAGTCGTGAGGAATTTGACGACGTTCTGCCACAAACACAACACAGTAGTTGATATGTCAGCGCCAAACCAAAGGATTAGAAAGAAAAATGTGGTTTTCTTCATCCTGTGCCTGAGTGTTCGAGGTAGAAACGTCCAATACAGGGAGCATCCCAAAAATATTCACATTAACATTAAAAAAAATGAAGCCAGAGGAACGAGTGACTGGGTATGGAAATAAGAAAACCAGTCCACGGAGGAAATGACCAGCGCACAATGACGGGCGCTGGTCCACTACTGCCTCGTTTGGTGACTTTGTGCCAATGTTGAATATTTACACATTAGAACCTTTTTATTTGCATCTTTTAAGTGGAATGGATATATAGAGAAATCACTATTAGAATAATGAGCTGCCTGAAGCAGGTCCAGCTGATCTGAGGTCACTGCTCAACTCTGTCTGATACGAGAACAGCAAAGAAGCAAACATTACGTCAAGAAATACCTTAGATCAGTCTCCCCCAAACTTTTTTGCGCCACAGACCGGTTAAATGTCTTGTACCGGCCCGGCACCAATTCACCCCCGGACCAAAACCCGTCCCGGCCCAGTGGTTGAGGACCACTAGCTTAATTTCTCTATTCAACACGGCTGCCAACAAAACATTGATCATGAACGACTATTGGTTGAGATGATTCGACCCATGAGAGAGAGAGAGAGAGGGAGAGAGAGAGAGAGAGAGATCACCAACTCCAGCTTCTCCATCAAGAATTTTTACGACCTGTGCTAAAGCGCTGGTTCCTGGTCCTAGTACTGACCTGGTAAGGTGCTCAGAATATCATTACAAGTGTGACGCAACATGACCTCAAACTGGAGGGAATAGTAATGTGTTTGACACACAACATTTAATAATTGATAATTGGCAATAGTGGAGTGTAACATGTAGTTCACAGACACACACACACATATATGTATATATATATATATATGGCTTTAGAAATATATGCATATATATTTAAAATCACATGCAATTTCAGTAAAAAATAGGCTAAACTTTTAGTGTTTCGGGCGGCAGCGTGATGAGGGCGCTCACATTTGCGATAGTTAGCAAATACATGACAGTAAAACAGTACAGTTAGCTAAAGGTGGCCAAATGTCGATGAATGATTGTCCGCTGTTCTGTAAATAATAATTAACCCACGACTTTACTTCTTATTTTTTTAAAGGAGGACATTTTCTAACTTCTTCAAACTGCTGGTGTTCTGAGAAGAGTCACCACGGTGTTAGATCCTCCACCCACAAACTCCAACCAGCGTTGACGTAATCGACCTCTCTGTACATTAGCCCAGCCCGTCACACTGAACCACAGGACTGACCAATTACATTTCATTAATTGCATATCTTTTGAGAACTTAATTTAGGGAGTTTCATGCTCATAAAAATAACAGTAATAATAAAGTATTAGTCGTGTTGAACTCAGCCAATAATATTCACTTCAGTTTTGCGACGTATTCACCTGCTGGTCATCACTTTGAGTGCCTTCTCCTATAACAGACCTGAGGTTTCACACATCAAACTAAACTGACTGACTCTGAATACCTTAACTGATTGTAATGAATGAAGGTTTTATGCAAGGGATGCCCCCAACAGGCATAGGAAAAAACTGCATCTGCCTATCCTCAGCAAATTGTTGTCCAGCTACTAAGAAATCTCAGGACAGCGTCAGAAGTCGGTGAAAATACTTAACTTTAACCTGCGACAGTGTCTAAGGAATCAGCTGCAAACTCAACTTCTGGGTCTGTTTAAATTCTTCCAAATCCTTGCAGCACTTCAGGCTTATGTCTCGCAACAACAATAAGTCAAAGCAAAGACAAAAATGTAAGATTTCATGTCTCGATAAGGTGAAACACGGTTGGATTCCTGCCTCGATGCAAATGTGTGAAAATTGTCTGCAATTACCGCTTTACAGGCTTGAAGCCAGGACTGTAAAAAGTGTAAATTAGAGCCTCGGTGCTGAGGTAGGTGTGCATGGCTTCTCCTGTTTCGCACTGTTGTGCTGTTTAAATGTCATTTCCACCTGGGCGCGGGTGGAGTTCAGCGGCGGAGTGATTGTGCGTAGCTCGGGGGACGCCGTAAAGATATTGCTTAGAGGCTGCAGATCTGATAAATTAATCGAAGGCTTGTTGGAACAGGAGGCGGCGGCGGCGGCTGAGAGAAACACACCTTAAATCCTGGGTCTTTACACGGCCCCGCAATCAAAGAGCATAGTTTTTGCATTACTGGATCATGGCTTAGAGGAACACTCCACTGTTTTTGTTCAGAACATCTGATAATCTCTGGGATTAAAGTCAGGAAACATGGGAAGACAGTTCCAACTTTGGGAATCTGTGAAATGTTGGGAACAACTCTCTTCACGACAAGAGCAATAAACCAATAAACAAAGTGCGATTCTAGCCTAACAGCCAACGGAACTGTGGTTATCTGGCTCATGAGTGGCCATGGCGTCCAATTCTTCTGTACTATCTACGGGCATTATGGGTAATTCACATTATACGGGACGATCCATCAGACTTGGTGTCAAACCAAATACAAGTCATTCCGTATGAGGGAGCATCTGCAGCAGTGTGTGCAGCGTTTCTGTACATGATAATTTAAAAGTTGTTTTTTTTAAACACATTAACGAACAATATTTTTTCTTGAATAAATAATAATTGACAGCAGTAATGTGTATTAATACGTTGGCGAGTAGTTACATCTATGCAGTCTTTCGCTGTTGATATGGTCACCTGATAAAATGAGATTAAAACCACTGCACTAGACGTTGTAAAGCAATGTTTGGAGCAACTGGGTTTCTCCAAAGTGAATGTAGAATTCTGACAAATAATGCAGAAATGTCTGATTACGTGTCACAGCTGACGTCAAAACAACAAAGACAAGATGTCGCTGGAGTAACATTCATCTCTGCAGTTATCGTTATCATTATCTTCTGCATCAGAATAATTTCCTTAAAAAAAAAAAAAAAAAAAAAAAATGCCTGAAAAAAAAAAAAAAAAAAAAAAAAAAAAACGCGAATTTTTTCTGAAGAATAAATCGAACCACGGAGATGAAGAGGAGCAAAGTGAATCAGAGTGTTGTCAGCTGGACACCAGGACGACCATCGGCAGAAGTTAACGATGAATTTCTTTGTAAATGTGACCTGTTAGACATTGGTTGAGATCTTGTACTTGGGGCTCATGTTATTGTGGAACCAGATGAAGCCGAAGATGACGCCCATGGTTTTGGGGATACTTTCGTTGTAGGCGAACGTCATGGCCTCGTGCAGAGGGACTGTGATTACCTCGATCAGCTCGCCCTCTCTGGGCTCGCCGCCGCCTGCGCTCACGCGGGTGTCATCGGACACTTCGGCGTAGAACATGGTCTGCTTGGCCCCTGAGATGCCCACTCCTGACCTGAAGGGATGAGAAACACAGAGATGAAAATGATGGCTCTTGGTCTGGTCAAAGAAGATTTACCCATCAGGTTAGGAACCATTAACAAATCTTAACCAACCAATTCTCTCGGGGAGAACCTAGTCTGAACAATCTAACCAGTGATGACAGAGTCTGACTGAGGAGGAGCAGATCCTGAATCCCATGTCTGCTTGGATGTCTTAGTTCTGACATTTCATAAGAAGAAAAAAGAAGAGGAGTTGAAGGAGGAGGAGAAAAAAAGAACACAGAGATGATGATGATGATGATGAAGTTGTTTCTCCTGTGCAGGTGCTCAGCTCAACCATCAGGCCTGTTGTTGGTCTGATGGAGCTCCACATCATTTCCAACTGTTATGAAGGTGAAATTGGACCAGGAGTAGGTTGGATCAGACCAGGATCCAAACATTCACATCAAATTGATCTGCTAGTCCCGATCCATCTACTGTAGCCCTAAAGATAAGACGAGCAGCTGTGGATCTGACAGACTTCCTGCTGGAGCTCATCTCCCACTGATTCACTGATTAATCTACGGGAGAAATAGCGCCTCCTGCCTCCTTCTTCCTTCTTCCATCTTCATCAAAATGTTCTGTTGCAGAATCCTGAGAGCTGGACCTCAGCTGCAGTCATTAGATGTCACAATCGCCCTCATCAGGGTCCTGGGGGTTCAGATGATATTCTTCTCCAGAGAAGGTTGCAGCCAACACATAACAGCAGCCACAGACGACACCAACAGCCAAAATCAAACAAAGAGGCGGGTGGAGGGTGGTGCCCAGGTGCTGCTGCTGCTGTGATGTGGGCCACACTCTTGTCGTCCTCATCTCTCTGACAGAGATGGATGGCTCGCCCCACGCTTCTCTCTATCTACCTTCACTTCTCCACCGCAAATCACTCCACAGTTTTATTGCTCAGGGACTTCCTCCAAAAAGCTGTCAGCTGTGACTGCAGGCTGTTTTTCTCCAATCCTGCCATAGTTTTCCAAAGAAACATTTTTTAATTAATTAAACATAAGCGTTCGATCTGCTGCCAGTGATAACGATGGAATCTCCGTTACTTTAACCCTGAATTCAGGACCTGCTGAGAACAAAGCTGTGTGCAGATCATACACCAGGTTCACATGGAACCACCTGCAGAAGTTACACCTATAACAGTAGTTACCCATAGGTGCGACAAACTACAGTGTAGTTCTCCCTCCTCACCTGTAGGATGTGATCTTCCTCAGCTTAGAGACGGGAACGTCGTAGCCACACTCCTCCAGCACCTCCTGACGGGCGATCTCCTCCAGGGAGAGCTCAGGCTTGTCCACCAGCCCCGCACAGAGTTCGTAGGTGACCCCAGTGGAGGCAGGAGGCCACTGAGAAGACCCGTCACCTCCCTCTGAGGCCGATTGCTCCTCTTTAGACTCGGGCGCTGCGGCGTCAGTCGCCTCTTCTTCTGTCTTTTCAGTGGATGAAGACGACGATCTCTTTTTCCTTTCCCACTCATTCATATATACAGCTGGAAATGAAGACGGTGAAGGAAAAATACTGTCAGTTGAATTTAGACAGTGATAAATTCTTCACACCTCAAGATGAGTTGTTAATGAAAATGACACTGGATCTGAGATATTTCATAATCTCAAGTGAATTACATGGGAAAAGAAAAACCTCTCCCTCCATCCTGATATCAAAACAATACAATATCAGTGTTTATTTAACACGTATCCTAATCAATTTCCTGTGGGGGGAAAAACTCTGAACGTTGATATATTTTTACACGTTTGTTTTGTGATATCATTAAAGGGACTGACAGGGAGATTGTAAACTCCCTGTTTAGAAATAAACTCCATTCTTGGCCGAGGACAAACTGATTTCTTTAGATTACATGACAGATCGCCCTCCGTCCCACCCACCTCCACGCAGCACTGAACGATTAGAGGAAGAAAATATATCAGTATATCAGTGCCCAGACTTCCTTGTATTTAGCCCAGTCCCTGGAGGCTCCTGACAATGAGGTGAGGTAGCTTTGTACGGGGCCTTCGTGGAGTCAATTCAAGAGGCTGCATTGTTACCAGCGGCCGATAGAATAAACACGGACTCTAATGTGATGCAGTTCAGTGAAAGTGCCCACAGGAAGTACAACAATCCAGATCTGTGACGGCGACAAGGACAAGAATGAACAAACGCTGCTGCTGCTGCTGCTGCTGCACAGAAGTGGCTTTGTGTGTTGGAAACGTACCTGGACGGAACTGCTTGACAAGGACAAAACAATGTGAGGTGGTGTTGAAGATCAGCACTGATACACTGAGGAGAGCAGAAGAAACTGGGTTAGAAAACGGTGGCCACGTCTGTCATGAACATGTCTCAGATGAGGACTAACGGAGGACTGCTGATGGTCCTCAATATTCTGCAGTCATCTGAAAAAAAGATGTCATTTGGATTAACTAATGGCCTGGAGATACAACCACCACAACCAAAATGATAAACCCACAAATCCCACTGCACCAGACCCTCTTGGACCCTGAGTCCAGTGGAAGGAGCCAACCGCCCACACTTGAATTCAGGATCTTGCCCAGGAGGAGAACCTTGGATTAGAGCACAGTGTCCCAGGAGAAAAACATCTAACATAAGTGTTTCTCCTAATGCAGTGGTTCCCAAATGTTTTTTGCAGCAGTAGGCCAGACCAGAACAATTCTGCTAAAACAGAGCTCCCAAAAAATGACAATAAGCCTGTGTTTTTCATGTAGTGAATTAGAAAACCTCCATATTCAATGAAATATTATGTCAGAACACTTTACAAAGAAAAATGCATTGTGGGTTTTCTGTTTATCAAACAGTCTGATATAAAGTGTTTCAAACCAGACAGATGAAGAACATACAGTATCTGATATTGATCTGCATTAGTCTCTACCAGCTGCTCAGCCCACTTGATGTTGTGCAACCCTTCGTTTGAAGCTGCTGAATAAACTGGCAACTCATCCCAAGTGTAGAGATGTGTCGCTGATTCTGACTGATTCTCTCTCTTCTTTCAACCAAAGCGTAAACTCAGGAATGTGGCCACGAAAGGTGTCAACTGCGGGCATCGCTGTCGAAACGTGGTGTGAATCCGAAGGTCCAGGTCACTGTAGCACCTGATGTGTCGTAACATCTGACAGGACCACAAATGTCTGAAGGTGATGACTCAGCGCGCACGTTCTTCCAGTGATTCCAGCGAACTGACAGCAGGCAGCTGTGTGTTGGTGTGTGTTGTAGAGCGACCGTCGCTGCCAGTGGAGACTCCAGACCCGGGGACTGTGCTGGGAAAACGGATGTGTCTGAGGCGGCAGGAAGCCCTGCCCTGTCTTTCCCATGGTGAGAAACAAGCGGGAGGTTGATGGTACGTCCCAGCAGCAGCAGCAGCAGCAGCACCAGGGAAACTGATTTAATATCAGTCTTCTATTCATACTGGGCTTTTGCAACAAAGACAAATGCGACGTGCAAATCTAACCAGTGACCTTTCTTGCCATCGCTTGTCACCTCTGGTCAAGAACATCTGACTTTTTACCCACTCACTGGGATGAATCTGTCATCCAACCTCCAGGAAATTTTACTTTCTTGATCAGTTGCTGAAATAAAAAGTTTTGTTTGTGGTCAGGGCTTATTTTTCATCAGTCCGTCCAACCTCGATGCTCCAGTCTGTTCTAGTTCCAAGGGTTGAGGTAAAAAACATCAACACCATAGTAGACCACAAAAATGGTGGAGGTTACACGGCAGATTTAACCCCAAAGTGGACCACACAAGGCTGAGGTATGAAACCAGTCCACCGAGGCCAGACCCCAGTCCTGTAGTGCGGTTCCACATCATTTCTGCTGTTCTACAGCTTCCTCCTGAAAAACATTCTTTCTAATGGTTAAACCAAGAAGCTGGTGAAGTTCAGGCACTTCACGCCCCGTTGAACTCTCCCTGCTGCACGTCTCCGAAGTCAGATGAGAAATTCAACTGAGAAAAAACACAGACTTCTCAATAATCCATATTTAACAGCAGACCTGTAGGAACAAGGCAGCCAAGAAACTGTGCCTGGAGGTCGTTGAAGTCAGAAAATGTCAAGGATCTGAGCCTGTGTGTCATTATTGTTATCCATCAACTTCTCATCTCAGACTTCCTTCAAACTACAGATCAGTTTTACTTCTTTAATTTTAATGACGCCGTGGATTATGAAATAAACTGCTGGTGTCGATTTATAATCTTCAATCTGAATGAGAGCAACAAAGAGACAGAAACTAAACTGTGAACACGTGCACGATGAAGCTCATTGGACGACAGAGACCGTGACAAACAAGTGCCGCCGTGAAACACAAAAATAATCAAGAGCCTGGGATTCCTCTTTGAAGTGTTTGTAGAAGTGTGTTACCTTACACTCACCTCAGGCTGAGGACTGACACTGACACTGACGCTGCTGCTGCTTTTTTAAATTATAGATAATGACACTCATAACTGGCAAAATGAGTAAATACATATGATTTACACACTGCTGTCATGATATATAGATATATATACACATATACATATATATGTGTGTGTTCTTTACTGGTTCTTTGTGTTCTGGTAAAGATGCAAGATGTAAAATGATTCTAAGGCAAAAACCCAAGAGTTCCAACAAGAGTTCCAAGGATAAATGTGTAGCACACCTTCTGCTAAGGATAGATGTCTCTACAAGATGAAGACCACGAGTGTTGAAAAGCTACAATAAGGTTGAAAAGTTCAGGAAATCCCTTCCTGTCAATATGAATATGTCAGTGAAGGTCCTTTCCATCCTTCCAAACCTCAGAGTAAAATCTTCCTGCGTGAACTCTGAAGGATCCTTTTGCTGGATCTCTAAGAGAATATAAAACATACTGTGGAGATTGGTTGGTTTTGTATAACTAGGAGAAATCAATAGTAAAAAAAACTTCAGTTCCTTCAGTGGACAAAGTGAGTGCTCTTTCCCAACCTGACTGGTCTTCACTGCAATCTGTCTTTTACATTTTCACTGTGGCATCTTGTGTGAGACGCCTGCTGAGAAGAAATGTCATGCACTCTTTAACAAAAAAGCAAAACAGCTCTGGCTCCACTGACTCTGGTCTGATGGGGGAGAAGACGTTGGCACCTGAAGAACAGCTGGATTTTTCCCGTGGGCTGAATTTCCTTTACTGCCTTTGTCTCTGTGGAACCATTTTTCACGGGGACCTCGTTCTGGGGTCAGGACTGGGGGAAAGAGGCTTTAAATGACCTGGATCCTGCCTGGGGGTATGATAGGACCGCCAGCAAAACACAGTTTGGTAATCAGGGCTTTGACACAAATGTGTGATATTTCTCCTACAGTGACCCCTGGGAGGCTTTGACATTTATCACCACCTTGGAGTGGAATAACAGGCCACTGAAATTACACGAGGACCAGGGCTCAGAAAATAACCTCTGTATTAACACGAATTATTTCTACTACGGTGGAAATGCAACTTCAATACTGCAGAAGAGATCACAGCACAGGAGGGAAAATAAAAAGATCTCACACAGATTAGGGAAAAAAAAGGAAATCTCTATGTCCCATTTCTTTACTCTTTCAGCCAAACCCTACGATATGTATGTCTCTTAATAAAAAGACTGGTTGTACACCGTAGACTGTACTGTACTGTACTGTACTGAGCATCATTTCCTTGTCCCTTTTTAGGGGTCTGCATCTCAAAAATGAATAATAATGCAGAGGGAATTCATAGGTGAAAAGTGTGATTCATTTGGCAGTGGAGGACATCAAGTCTTTTACCTGTCGTGGGTTTGCACGAAGTCCCAGAACTTCTTTGTGCCATTCTGTGGAAGAAAAACACAAAAACACAATTAAGGAAACTTCCAACCCATCACAGCTTCATCATGTGATGGAGTTGTTGAAACAGCGTCACATCAGAAGCTCCACTCAGACTGACTGCTACTGATTTAACAACCATGGATTCCAACAATGTGTTCAAACAGTTGTCAGGTGAAACCAGATGTAATCAGCGGCACCGCAGATCATCACACCCACGGTTGGATGTGACTGTGCGCCCGGATGGATGTCAGAGCAGTTCATTTATATAAAGTATAAACACAACAGCCGTCCAATAAGCCGTGCTTGCTCGGGCACGCTGGAATTAAGCCGCGCCTAAAGAAAACATGTGCAGAGGCTGAGCAAAATATCAGAGGGCTCATCAGAGCGTTAGTTTCAGATAACTTTCTTTGCTGACAGCGTGTAAACAACAGATTCAAAGTGTGCATACATCTGCATTGCAATGCTTGCACAACAGTCAGAGTTGTCATAACAAATGTAAATGTGAAAGTGCTTCGTCCGATCACTGTTTCAAATTACACATGATCAAGTTTACCGAAAATTAGAAGCTTTTCCTGTGCAAAAAAAAAAAGAAAAATCTATCAATTAAGACGTTACATTTTAATTAAGCTCATTGTCCAACTGTTTCATTTAATGACTTGCAACAGCTGCCAAGGACTTTCACTAGACGACCGATTCTCCTGCTACCTAGTAACTAAGGAAACAAAAGTCCGACCCGGGTAGAGTTACAGAAGTTGCCGATGACTAAACGCTTAAACACGTCCTGTAATTATTCAGCTGGATAAACAGAGCTAAGTGTTTTCATGCCCCATGGTCACATCAATGCATCAAAAGGATCCCGAGCTGATTGCACCACCAGCAGCACAGAAGAACTGCTGATGCAGGTGCGCACCAGGAACAATAAACGTCAAAAACATTCTGACATTAGAGATGTCAAATATGTGGGTAGAGTCACACACACACACACACAGAGTCAGTCAGTGTTCGATTTCTATGGAAAGTGTCAAGTAAAACGGTCGACCTGAGATCCTGATCATCTGGTTTACCTTCATTCATCGCAGCTGAAGTGAAAATGTCTCTGCACCTGCTGCTAAAAGTCAATAATTGACTGTTAGTCGTTAACAGGTTGAAAACGTATGTTGACAAACACCTGAATGACCAGGGTTGTGGCTGAGTGGTTGCCAGATGTATTTACTCTGGTTAATTGCGTGTGTGTAAAAAAAAACAACACAAATGGCGTCAGTTACACATGGCTGGACTCTACTTTAGCCTCGAACAGCTGAATGCAAGGTTCTCAGGATGCAAACGGGGCAATGAACCAATCACCTTTAAATGTTGAGATACTTGTATCATTGATACAAGATTCCAACCTTGTATACCAGTCTGGTAGCAGAAAATTATAGGCTGTGTGCACTTGATCAAAATCCTTATTGTGTGCATGCACAGTTAATTCGGGTAGGAAGAGTTTATAGGTAGGAAAATATTTCCCTATATATATTAGAGAAACACCAGAAATGTCATTTTAACAGGGGTATTTGAAAATAGTACGAGACATTAAACCAGTCTGTGGTGCAAAGAAATGTTGAGGAACACTGTTATAGATCTTCAAATATGAAGTAGGTGAATGGAGAAGAAGAACAGAGATAAAACCACGAGTTCTGACATTTATTGACAACCATCTTAGCGACTGGGCGGGAGGGAAGGTTCACAACAACTCACTGCTTAACGTTATTACAACGTTGTACTAAATATCACATCAGGAAATGACACGATATTTACCAACGATTACTAACGGTTTAATCACAGCCGTACGTTGTCAGAACAAGGTTTTACGACACAGTACTGAGAAGACTTTGCTTTGGAAAGGAGCGCAGAACAAGAAAAGATCAAACTGGATTTAATTCTTCACTAGTCGTTAGCGTCAAGTGATAAATTAAACGCAACCATTAACCTGACACAAGTCCCTTCCACCCTCTTACATGCAATTTATATAAGTTGACGTTGCCCTACATTTTGTACGCCGGAGGAAAAATGGCCTGGATTCTAAGTTAAACTATATATTTTCTCCCCCTTCATGACAGCTTTGCAGCAAAACGCTGAGTTCACGTTTAATGAGAGGCTTGGCTGCTGTGTGTGTGAGTGCAGGGAAAGCGTCACCACCACCAGCACCACCAGCACCACCACCCAGGGTGGTATTAGAAAGAGGATGAACCATAAGATAATTGCACTGAGTAAAAAAAGACCTAATAGAGCTTGTGTTGTAGCAACAGGATGTCAGAGCTGAGCGCCAGTCAGGGAAACACAGGACTATTTCTAGATTTTTTAGCCTTTGGGGAATTTTCTTTTCTGAAGATTTAATTGTACTAAATTACCAAAATTGCACAACTTTTCTGTTTGTCAAAAGAAGGTTAAATGTGAACTGTGTTAAATTTGTAAATCCCCCAGAAAAGAGACAACATGACCAGATCCCATTACAACAAAAATTCTGTCTTTTTTCTTTCTGCTTTGTTTTTTCGTACAGAACTTGACGTGCACATACAGAAAAATCAGTTGTTTTGCACGGCCCTGATAATTCCCCAATAAAACTTGGGCCCTTTGTCCCTTAAAACCCTACGTAGATCCTGGAAGAGCAGAGAAGAAGCTCCTGTAAATCATGTCAGACCAACCATCCACCGACTGGTGCAGGACCTAACAGTTCACCGACACATGGCCTCGATGTGAAGCCAAGCCAAGATAATGCTGTTCATGCATCATTAACTATATCGTTGTGAGGTTGAACAAGAGCGCGGTTTGACAACAGGGTTTGTATCAAACTGTTTTTTGACGTCATCAGGAGTTTTTTTTTTTCTGTATGTTTACGCAAAACAAAATCTAGTTTTGGAGTTAGATTTGAAGATACAGAGGACAGAGGGAGATGGAAACTTGCAGTGGAAACCCCTAAAAAAGTGGACACAAAAACAACTATAAACACTAAGACTAATAGAAGAAAAATCTGAACATTTGGATTTCTTCATTAGGGAGTAAAACTGTGAGTGTACATAGCAATCACTATGTGAAGGCTTTCCTCTAAGTGTGTGTGTTATAAATCACTGCCCATTACTGAGGCAGCTCGTCTTATGTCACTCAGGAAAATGTGGTTCTGGATGATGAATGACACTGTGTTTTCTCTATTTTTAAAGGGTAAAGTAAAAAAAAAAAAAGTATAAAAAAAGAAGAGTGCGTCCTGGAGGTGAAAGTTTCCAGTAGTCAGATGGAAACGGAGGGAATAACCTGGAGAGGAGGACGACTTCCTTCCAGGTAAAAATCACTCATCCTGTTACCACACACAGTTGTACACACCCTGTCAACACTCACAGATGGTGGGGTTCCCCTCATTACCCAGGCCACTTGCTGAGAGGAGTGTGCAGAGTAGGGGGGGGGGCTGGAGTAGCCCCAGGGAGATGAAGAATCGTGGTGGACATGGATTACGACAGAGAGATTAGACCATTGGGAGAAAAAAGGGGAGAGGGAGACAGAGGGAAAGAGGGGAGAGAACAGGGGCTTGTAGGTATTGTGGTCCCTCTGGCTCTGCCCCTGTGTGAATGGCCATTGTGGGGAGGCTTGTATGGTCTTGATCTTCAGGTGCTTGAAGTCTAATCACCATCACACACCTCCTGCATTGACCTCAGCATAGAGCGGGCAGCTGCAAGACCCCCACCCCAGATACCTAATGGACTGTATAGTTGAATGGTGAAACCAAATCCTACTTCAGATTGATAGTGAAGAGTGTTTCCTTTGTCCTTTTCTACTCGTCTGTCAGTTGCAACAATATTGGAAAGTAATAAATCACAAATATAGATCAAATGTGTTTCTGCTTATCTGGACAGAGAGTTTAATTAAACACTGGCTTTGTATCAAATTGCAAGACCTAATATTACTGATATTGAATCAAATAGTGGAATTTTCAGAGTTTTGCAGCCCTAAAAACAGCCCTGGTTGGAAGTCTAGGACAGTAAAGTCCCCCCAAAAAATAGAGAAATAATGTTTCCTTTTGTCCCCATCTGTCTATTCCTTCCACTTGATCCATACCCATATCAACAAAAGAACTGACCAATAGAATGGCTAGGATTCCATCATCAATAATGCAACTATATTTGATTAGGAAATATTTTCTCAGTGAAAACAACAACAATAAACTCAAAATGACCTTGTATACTGGTCTGGTAGGAGAAAGTTATAGGCTGTGTGCACTTGAGAAACACAGTTAATTTTATAGGTAGGAAAATATTTCTGGAAATTACACTGGAGATTTTATTTTAACAAGGAGTATTTATCTGCCACAACTTAACGACTGGTCCGTGAAAATAGTACGGAACATTTAACTGGACCGTGGCACCAAAAAGGTTGGAGAACGCGGGTGTAGGAGGCCAAGATTCAGAATTTCTGATGAATAATTCAACACATTCAGTGACTAAACAAGGGGCAATTAAATGGTGTGAAGTAGCAACATTGATGAGAAGGCCCAGCCAGAGTCAAGGAGGGAAAATCACCTGCTTGGTAATGGGAGCAGAGAGGGAGAGACAAAAACATCACTGAAGACTAATGATGAGGAGCGACTCTCACATCTGCCGCCTTCTCCTACTTCCACTGTGGCTCTTTGTGCACGTGCGTGTGCGTGTGCACTGATGGGAACAGAGACTGGGCTGCAAATGAACATGAAAAGGTTTGGCGAAGAGTCGCTCCCTGGAGTGGAACGAGGGAACCAACCCTCCTGAGGTACACGGAGAGATGAGCAGGATGAAAGGACGGCAGCTCAACATCACTTCCTTTGTGGTCCATCTGCTGTCCTCACCCCTTAAAGCCTGTCCCACCTACTCTAAGTCCTTAGCAGACCGGGAGTCACACCTGTGATGACTCCCGGTCCTTGGATCTCCAGACTAGTAACAAAGCTTCTTGAAAGCAGTTGTGGTTTAATTACTTCAAACACTGCAGCCATTTAAATGCGACAGAAATATACGTTTCATCCCACTACTTCCTATTTCTACTGCAGTTTTTGTTGGTGCACAGAGAAGAGGGCCCGCCCTCCTTTCTGTCAGTCTGGGTGATTTCCTCTCTGATTGGCCGAGTCGGTATCTATTCTCACAGCTTCATTTTACTTGTGGTCAATTAGTTTCATTATTGTGCAATAATTTTAATAATTTTCAATTCTGTTTTACTAGTTTTCCATCACAATCACATCAAAACACTACTTTTACATCTTCTACAGAGTTCTCTGATGTTCAGGCCTCAAACCTGACACTGACAATTCTAGGGACACAAAAAACTGTGAATGCCACAAAATTCTTAAATATTTTTCACACTTGAGGAGTAGGAGCAACAAATAAATACATATATATCTGTACTGCAGTATTTCACACCAAATACTAATATAAGTTTAATAAGTTTTCTACTACTGACTACTGTACTCTACTACTGTTCTGTCACCAGGAAGTAACAAAAGCATCTCTCTTTACAGTTTTGGATCAACAGTGACATTTTATGGCCAAGAGAAAATGTCAGTTATATTGATATAGGTCCAATATATTGATAAATTGAGTGTTGAACCCAATGATAATTAACATTTGAGGGTAACTGAGGAATAAAACAAGAGAAAATCGATAAATAAACAACTGTCATTTATGAAATTGAGGAGAAACAAACACCAGAAAAGGACAGTAAACACAGAGGGTTCCGTTTCCTGAACTAGATTTGGCAAAATCCACATCCAGACGTGTTGTCAAACAGAGGAACACCTGCTGTCAGCTACCCTTTGGAGCTAAATGCTTATTTCCGGTTTTAACTACCGACCTAAAACATGACAAACATTCAATGAATATGACGTAATAGGCTATTGTTGTCCAATTATATGAACCGCCTGTTTTATGGCTATAATTGAGGCTAGGGTATGCTAAGCTAGCTTGGTAAATTGAATGGAGGGGGAGGGCGGGAATTAGCCTGCAGTATCAGCAGCTTCTTCCATAAAACGGTGTTCAAAGACACGGAGACAACTAACCTGGCTGTAATGCAACCTCAGCGGTTTGACATATTTGGACTCGTCGCACGGAACCACTTCCATGTTGTTGATTTCCTCCATGGCCGGGGCTGCAGCAGAGGATGCGGCTCAGAGAGGCTTCCTTTCCTGTCACTTTCACTGGACACTGACACTCAGTGAATGTCTACGGCAGACGAGAGAGGACAAACAGTGAGGCTTCGCGGAACGCGATTTTGAGAAATCTAAAGGTACCTCCTGTTTCAGCTGACATCCGTGGGCGCCTGTTATAATATTGTTGTCACTACTACAACAAGCAATGCCGATACAATAATAATTAAATTATTAATATTGTTATTGGTGTTATTAATAATAATAATAAATATAGAATGATAAAACCTATTCCTGCAGCCCATAATGAAACCACACATGAGCCACATTTCGCATGATGACAGAAAATTAAATTTTAACAAGTACAATCAGTGTTTTGCATTTTTAATTTCCATGTTCCTGTTTATTACCATGAACTGTCACATCTGGTCTAATTACTAGTGGAACCCAGAAGAGGACAGTTCAGTACGACGCTCTGCGAACAACAACAAAAAAAACAACACCACATATTCAGCCTGATCAGAACTGACAGTGGAGCAGAGACACAGACAGGTCAGTGAGGAGCTTCAGGGAAGAGCAAAATGAAGGTCAGATGAAAATGAGATGATTGTACTCATCAGTAGGCAGAATACTGAAAAAAAAAATTCATAAACACAAAGGTGAATCAGGACATAAGTATTGTTTACAGGTGTCAGGTCACATGGTTCTGACTGGCAGCCAAAAATCTACTGCAAGTTCAGAACAATATTACTCAGGTAGAAGTAAACAATAGTCATTTAAACAATTGTTGATCGTTACCAGGTCCCAGGGGCAGCAGTCTCCATCACTGCCACCCAAATCAAACTGCTCCGTACTGTGAGCCTTCCTGTGAGTGGTGAGTCCATTGGAGGTTATGTGGATCGGGACAGTGATGGATTCAAACCTGAAGCCTTGAGGACCCAAGTTTGCTTTCTTAACCTCCAGGCCAGAACTCCTGCGAAAATATTACACATTTACATATATTCCATATGTACTTCATGATTCTGTCATTATTTAAAAGTTGTTTACCGATAAACTTATCTTTATAGTTAACTTTATGTTTGTGACAGTGGTGTTTTGGCTCAGAGTTAGAGTCTCTGTCCAACACCACGTGTATTTTATTCTGAAAAACAGGTAAACCTAAGTACAGAGTAACTGTAACTCATTCCTGCCCACCTCCGTCCTGTCTGTTGACTAAAGATAATATTAATCCCCGGTTTCTGCCTGTGCCATCAGTCCAGGCAGCAGGGCGAGGCTGCATGATGTCACCTTCTACCTGCCTCCGGGAGGGAAAACCAAATCTCACATCTCAATGTGACTGACTTCCTGCCACAACTCAGCCAAGGTCCAACGCCCACCGTGCAGGGACAGGACGTAACACTTCTGTGGACTGATTTACATCTAAATAAATACAGGACCTAGACCAAACAATGAGTGGAGCTAAAAGAGGAACCGGCGTCTTTTTACTGGGCAAGTCCAACTCATATTGCCCAATCCGGCCAAGCTGTATGGGCCGATAAGCTGGGAGGGAGTGCTGAGTGTGAAGTATTGTCCAGTGGTCACTCTGTTGGGTTTTATCAGCAGTGAAAAACAAATGACATGAAGAGAAACGGAGGCAGAATGGACCTGGGAATAAAAGAATAAAAGCTGGGAGAAGGAAGGCACCGCTCCACTCTTCAACTTTGACCACATGTCGGTGGGGAAGGTCAGTGGTTTGGCCTGACAGCAGGAAGGTCACCTCTTCGATTACTGGTTTGGGTTTTGTTTATCTCCTTGTGTGACCCTGTCCTCCCAGGTGACTGATGGGAATGGACTCCAGGCTGCCCCGCTCTGGCCCCCGAACCCCCAACCCTAGAACAAATGAAAGAATCTTTGTTTTCCAACCACATTTGTCCCTCATCAGGACTGAAAACTTTCCCTCCAGCTGTGGATTGTGTTTTCCTCCGTTCTACGTGAGAGTTGAACTAATTTGTCAACGTTGTTTGTGTTTTGTTTTTTTATTTGCATGAGGCCATTTGTGGCAGCAGTTTGTGGTTTGACACCTTCACAGAGAATAAACACAAACATGTTCTCCGTCATCCCAGCAAAAACAAAAACATCAGTCAGTCAATCAGTTGGTCGTTCTGTCAGTTGGACCTCATGCCACGTCCTGGGGTGTGTTGAGAAATACAGAAGAACTAAGGAACATCACTGCAACTGCCTTCAGAACTGGACCCTGTGCTGGGCCTCATCTTGAACCTCAGTCCCAGAAGCAGCCTCTCTGTATCTTATCGTCTCCTCCTCGAGGCCCAGGGTCGCGTTGATCCTCTCCCTTCATCAACGTGGAAGTGCAGGATCCTCGCAGTCAAGACCAAACACCGGGCACAGGCGTCTGATGGCGACCAGACGTCCCAGAGCTTTTGGAGCTCAGCAGAGATAGAGGAGTGAATCTTCATTTATAATAAAGTTCAGAGCTGAGTCTTCAATGTCTGTCTTCCTGAGTCTGGACCTGGACACAGACGCCTGCAAGAGGTTTATCTTGTTACTACAATAAAAAAAAGAAATACAATATAACATAACATCAAAAGATGAAAAGAAGCCACAAGCAACAAAAAAACTTAGTGGATAAATACATTTAAAGATAAATAGCTATGGTGTCTTTAAGGTTTAGTTGTATGTTTTTATCTGCTGAATAAATCCAAGGCCTGAATGAATCAAAAAGATTGAATTGAGCAAAAAATTTCACCTTTAAAGGTGAAAAAGGAATCCCTGGTGGTCTATCCATGGACCACTTTATCTGTCAGGGTGGAGCAGGGATTTGGACCAGGACCTTTGGGAATGCACTTAACCCGGGTGGCCGGCGCTCAGTGAGGGGGTCCTGACGACCGCCGCCACCATCCTGGTCCTGGAGCTGCTTCTAAATCTTCTCACAGGAGCTGGGATTTCAAAATAGCGCCGTGTGTCAAAAGGGCGGCGGGAATCTCAGCGCAGACATGTGGAGGTCACATGACCGAGGTGTGTGAGGTGTTGATCTGGGGTCCGGGTGATGACGCGCTGCTGAGATAACTGTGGTTTTTTCAAGCATTCACAGACTTCAGTTCATCAGAAAAACACTAAATCAGTAATAAGTAAAGAAGGTCCAGAAGCATGAAGGAACCCACTGATTGTTCTCTGGAGGTCCAGCAGATCTGAAGAACTTCAGAACTGGAACATATTCTACTAAAGGGAAAGAAAATAAAAACATAAGAAACCAGGGAACAGCTGCCGTTGCTCCTCTGCTCCTCTCTGCTCCTCCTGCTGAGAGGGAGCCCTTTTTTAACAGGCAGGACTTTTGTCTTCTCCAAAGAATGACTGCAGAATGTGACATGTCTTTGTGTCACCTTTGTGTGTGTGTGTGTGTGTGTGTTGGGGGTGGGATGCTGATCTGTCCCGGTCGTTTGCATCACTATAGGAGCAGCACATGCCAACAGAGTTAATAACCTTCTTGCACGGACCAATTAAAACTCCCTCTGAGTCTTCCTGAGGAGACAAGCCCAGGACCTGAGCTACTATGACAGAGTCTTCTCCGGAGGGAGATGGAAAAATGTTGACTCGCTGTGTAAACACCTGAAAAAGGGAGAAGCTGCAAGAAGAAGAAGACATTAAATATTCTTTTGCATTGACTTTATTTCATCCCTCAGCCCTGCATCAGGTCTGGCAGGTTCATAGACACCTATGCAGTTTGGAAGACCAGATTTCCTTCTGGTCTCCTGGCTGATGTCAGTGATGAGGTTACTGTGGTGACATACTGCCCCCGGAGGCCGAGGGTAAACAGATTAGAGCACAGTCGCCCAGGGACAAACATTTGTTGTGGTGACAATGTGTTGCCACATAATTCCATCTAAATCTCAATCAACAATTACATTTGTCAATCAGTGTAGAAGAAAAGGAGACACACAGAGGGACAGACAGGGACGGGGACCATTTTAGCTCTTCAAAGGTTTCACTGACTAATTTCTTAGTTTTGTTTTTCCACATTATTCTCATTCAGTTACTTATTTATTTCAGTTCCTTCTTATCTTACCATGGAACAGGTGAACACTGGTACAGAAACATCTGTGAACCTGTCTCGTCATGAGTTCTGAAGGTGCTTTCCGTCTTTACTCAACGCAGCCGCTGAAAAATACAGTCAGGAGAAAGTGAGACATAAACTCAAAGGACTTTTAAAAGAAACATGAAGGATCACCGGCAATTAAGTCTTTACTGAGATAAAGATGAAGGGAAAACAAGCGGCAGAGACAGGTGAAGACTTGGACACATACCAGTGAGATTAGAAATACAGTCACTTTCATCAGTCTCTGAGTTTACACTAAATAAAAAGTGGGAAAAGTCTCAAAAACAAAAAAAGACTCTTGATTTGTTAAAGCAATTAAAACAGAATGTTTGCTGACCCACTGCTCTGGTCCAGATGTGACTGCAGTCAAACCTCAGCCCTGCTCTGACAGGAGCAGTTATAGGATAAAGAGTGAGAGAGAGGGGGAGTTCAGGGGGACATGTCTCCCTCGATGTCCCCCTCTGGGGTGATGGTTTGAAAAGAGACCACCCCAACCTTTAGTTTCAGGAGAGCTTCAGGCAAGCCATTTTGATTTTGACAAGAAAATGAAGTCATGCTTGTACATGAAGATGGATGGAACGATTACAGATCTGTCAGCGATTTGATCTGCACATGTCTTAGATCTGTATGATTCATCGTCAAATATGTAAAGAAAGGTTGTGGGTTGAACGTGTTGTTGGTTGTAAGGACCGTTGTCCTACACGGATTCATCTGCTCCCCCTGGAAGGAGCAAGTATCGACTGGAAAATGAAAAGTAAAACAGAAAGTGACATTTTGAAATAAACCATAACTGAAAGTTTAACTTCTCATGTGACAAAGTTCTCTCTTTATCTTCCTTAAACATCATTTTGATGAATTAGATGAATGAATGAACGAGTTATTTCTTTTTAAGGCCTAAAGTCTTCATAAGATTGGTTTCGCAAGCCTACTGCGCCGCTCTGTGGCCAAAAACAGAACAACGTCAATAAGTATGTTACACTTTTATAAACTACTGCATCCCATAAAACGAAAAATAACTAATCAAAGAAAAAAAAACATAAATAGGATAGAAAGAATGAAGGATTGTATTTCATATCCATACTGAAATGTATTTAGAGTGCTCTCTTGTGGCCACTGTGAAGACTGCAACCCTAGACTAAATGAGGTGAATTTTTACGATGGAAAAAAAACCCAACAGGACAGAATTGAACTTGTTTGTCGAACATGAATTTATTCATTTACTAATTTATAACAATGAACTTTTTCTCCACGCCCTGAGAATGATGGGATCTACGTTCTAACCTTAGTAACTATAAAAATAACGTGTGTACTGCGGTAGCTTTAAGAACAGTAAACAGAACATCAAGATTTTTACATTAACATGAAACAAAGAACACATAAAGTACACTTGCAGTTAAAACTGAGACAAACCATGTGACCATTAATGTTCTCATGTGAGAAGATCAGCATGAATCTTCTTTATGATCTTCGTGAAGACGTTTCTGCCCGGAGTGAACGAGGCCACGATTTCATCAATCTTCTGAATCCTGGAGAATCACACGTTCAATTTAACCCCGTTATCTCATCACATTCTCCAGGACAGCAGACAAAGGTGAAGGTTGGTACTTACTCTGCCTGTCCGTAAATGTTACCACAGCGCTCCACCTTGACCACGCACAGGCGGTTCGTCACTGTAATGGAGAAGACCACCTGGAACTTTGACAGTTTCCTTAAACTGCTGAAGACCATGTGCACTCTGAAGGAGGAGGCCACAGATCAGTGACAACATTTGACATTCAAAGTAGTTAAAAAAAATAAAAAATAACAGAAGAAGAAGAAAGTTTCACCGAGTATCCAAACAGGCTAGGTCAAGAATATCCAGCTTCGTGGCCCCCCACATCTTCAGCAGACGGAGTTCTTCTCCAAGCAGTCGGCAGCGACTCACCACCAGGGAGACATCGTGAAGTAACTGCGGAAAAACAACCAATTTATACCAAGTGTCAGAAACAATATTTGTCAGAAGGCCGGAATCTTTTGGAGAGACATCACAGGGGACAGAAACTCAAATGAAATGAAGGAAAATAAATAAAAAGACCTGGGGAACATGTCCACTTGTCGGGTACTTGTCCACCCAGGACTTCTGACTCCTGATGAACTGAGACACCAGTCTGTGAACCAGACGAGCGTGACACCCGGACGCCTCATCTATTTAGAGGAAAATAACACATCATCAACAGCTTTATTTCAACTTTCCATATATGAGACAAAACTGTTGAGCAGAAAAAAAGCAGAATGTGTTTCCGTCTCCTGACCGTTTAGTCGAAATGTGAAGGCGATGTCTTTTATTTTCCTCTCAGAATGACCATCAGCAGCTGTTTCTGCAAAATAGAAAGACAGTGAAAGAAAAGGGTCAAAAATGATACGAGTCTGGTGTATTCTCTGTCCTGGACATCATGGACCAACCAGACCTACCCTGGGACTTCCCATAAAGCACTTGGAGATGCACAGAGTCGTAGAGGAAGGAGTAGACAGTGCTGTCTTCCGTCCTGTTTCCAAACCTCCACTCAGTGATCCTGCAGGCAGTGAATGATAAGATCCAAAACTAAAACTGAACGAATTAACAAGAGCTTTTTCTTTTTTTAACTTACAGCTGCAGCATGTTGACGTGGTTCTGCAGGTCCTTCGTCTCCACTCTCAGCCTCTCAATTTTACTCGAATTCTGCTTCATCTGCAGCTCCGACTGAGACATTTGTCTTTAACGTGAACAGATAAATTAGTATGAGAAAAATAGAGAGAGAACTTTTCATGTATCAAACTCACCTTTCTCTCTCAGCCACAGCGTCAGTGACCCTCAACATTTCTTTTTGAACATAAAGCAAAGTGGTCAAAATTCAAGGTAAGAATTAAATTCATGACTTAGAAAATTAAATGTTATGAAGCGTCACCTCCTTGTAGGCTTTTCAGACTGGGTTTTTCCTCAGAACCCTTTTCTTCAACCTCAGCCAGTTCTGTTGAATGACAGCACAGAAGAAGTGAGATGTGACAGGAGCTCCAGCTGAAGTTCTGAACAGAACCCTGGCCCACAAACCTGACTCCAGCTGACAGATGCACTCGTCCAGACTCTTGATCATTTCATCTGCTCTGTCAATGGTTCCTCTCAGTTTCTTCTGCTCTTCCTGACGGACGACAAACATCGGTGTTAATGACACCATCTTCGTAGGTACCTGCTCTGCTCTGGTGTCCTTTCTCACCTGGTTTGTCTGCACGAGGTTCCTATAAAGAACTTCCTTCATCTCATGTGACTGAGCTTTTCCCATCTTCCTGAAATAGTTATTCCTCTCCCTGAGACTCGTACCAAAGGATTTGAGCTGCAGATTTGAGTTTCATGGTTAGGAACATTTAGAAAATTTTAATATACAATAGACTCCAAACCTCTCTGCTGCAGCACGGGGCCCGGGAGAGAGCAGAATGAAGATAAAGTAAATAAAACAACAGAATTTACCTCTTTCTCTGAGGAATTTCTCATCTCCTCCCACAATTGTTTGTTGACGGTCCTCAAAGGTTTGTCGAGGTCTTGCGTTCTCATCTTTAAACTTTGGACAAAGGAGAATTCATCTGCAACCTCTGTGACAAACACAGATATTTTTGAGGCGACTTTTCTAAACTTTGTCGTCTTGTACTCACCTATCCACCTTCTCCGTCAGCTTCTGAACATCTGCCCCGTAGACCAGCTGCCGTGGACGGCTGACGTGTCTGTTCTTCAACATGTCCAACTGTGTTTGCTGTGTCTCCAACGGAATCTACATTAGGAACCAGGTGAAATGTCACACTGAGATAGTCTGCTTTGAAAAAGTATCCATGAGATTCTCCAGGATGGACCTACTTTCCCAGGAAGCACACTTTGGCGGGGGTTGTGGATAACAAAGTCAATGTTGAAGAGCTTGAGGAATTCTAGCACCGTTATGGAGCCGTCATCCAGTTTCTGCAGTGATTTTAAAACTGTTAAACACCTGCCAAAAAGGAGTTTGATTGGTTCCAAATTTGAAGCAAATATTTACCCTCTGAGCATCACTTGAGTAGTCTTCCAGCTGAGACTCAAACATACTTTGCTTGAAGGCTGAAAAAAAATGGCCCAGAACTTTATTCATCCCTTTGAAGTACCCATCTGGAAATAATTGTTCTATATTTTTGCAATGAACATAATTCCCTGATTTTTCATTTAAAAGATGGAAGCTGAAAAACTCACTTGACTCGAATGTGGCCTCACACCTCATGCTGGACGTGTGACTGCTGCTGGAGTAGTCGGTGGTGTGAGAGGTGGTGTTCGGGACTGTGGTACTCTCAGACCCCTGCAGACTTTGGTGGTGCTGTGGAAAAAAGGAAACAGAAGAAAAAAAAACAAAATCATTAAATACATGAAGTGACTGGTTCAACAGAGCGTTTTGCTCCTTCTTGTTGAGTGACATGTGATTTACCATTTCCAGGCCTACAGTCTTGTTCTCAGTGGATGGTCTCCTCCTCTTTAGGTTCTCATCTCGCCCGTTCTCCTCTTCTGGCAGGGATCTCTTTTTCCCAGTGACAGTTTCCTCGTCTCTTATGTCACCCTCTGACTCTTTTGAGTCCAGTTCATACAGAAGACCTGATTCTGTGAAGATTTTCCGCGGGCTACTGTTGTCCAGGGTTTCAGAAACATCCTCATAACTCCCAAGTTCTTCCTCGTAAATGTCGCTCACGTCCTTGTCGCCGTTGCCTAAGTGAGCCGTGATGTTCATGGTTCTGGTGACGTCACTATCTGAGATCTTCTTTGTATCGTTGGAGGTGTTTCTTTGTGGGAGCTTCGGCTTGAAGGTTCCCATCGAGAGTCTTGACATAAGCTTGGAGTTCAGCTGGTGAGGAACCGTGGTTAACGCCTCCTCTGAGCTGGGGCTCTCATCCTGAGGTTTGAACCCGGTGATGTCTCTTACGGGTTCAGGTGCCACAGATGGCAGGTCGGAGTCTTGGTCTATCTGTGCTACAGTCGATGTAACGGCTTCGGAAGTTGCATTTATCATTTGGCTCAAACGCCTTGCTTTGGACTGGAGATTAGCTAAACTAATCCTCCTGCTCCTACGTGAACATGGCTCCTCTCCACTCTGCTCAACAGAAGCACTGGACAAACTCTCGATTTTGTTTGTCAAGGGAGGCTCACTCTTGTCCTCTGGATCTTCCTTGGTCATCGTCTTGGTAGAGTCAGCCATAGTTTCAGAGCAGTGTGTATCCATCTGTGTGTTAACCTGGGGTGAAGTCGCCTCTCTGAGATTGGGGTCTGGGTCTTCTGTCTGTGGGAGATCACTTGCCAGTCTGAGCGTGTGACCTCTTTCAACTTCCTCCATATCCATGTTCATATAAATGTTAGTAAAATTTCTGGTGGGTTCATTTAGTGACCCGTTTGCCCGGCCTAGAGCCTCTTCTACCCCCTGCTGGTCAGCAGTGGTTACTGGTTTGCCTGTGGCAGCATTGGTCCAGGGAACGGCCGTCAGGTGGAAGGAGTTTTTAAGTCCGAGGCTCAGACCCCGCGCGGACAAAGACCTGTTCTTCTGCGTGGTCTTCACAGTCTGAGGTAAATCTGTTTTTCTGCGGGTGGATTTTTGCAGTGGTTCCTGCCGTGAAAGAATCCCTTCATTTGGAAAGGCCTCGTCTACACCCAACAGATCTTCTTCAACCTTTGAGCCAGTCATCTGGAAAACAAAAAAAGAAATCAATTTATTTAAAGGAATTCAGGCCTGTTTTTACCTTTTAGTATCACCTATTACTATTATTTAGAGAGTAAAGACACAGTCTCTTTTTTCATTCATCATCTATTTTTAATGAAAACATTTAAAGAGTTTGTTTGGAGCTTAGATGTAAGTGTCTGTTTACCTGACATCTCTCCACCAAAGGCTTTCCTAGACCTGAAAGTACAAAATAAAAATTACTTTGACCCAACTGATAAATTTTAATTCTTTAACTGTGTTTCTGTCACACACTTTGACCAGGCATGCTGGAGAAAAGGACATTTAAACACACCAACTTTGTAACTAAGTTCAAACTGGTCTACATGTACCTGTGGACACAGACAGTCCAGGTGGGAGGGTGGGTTGGAAGGCGCCTTGTGAGGTGGACCCACACTGTTCTGGATCATCAGCATCCCTGACTCCCAGAATCCCCACAGTCTGAGCCTCCGTCATGTCCATGCTGACATCACAGCCATTACGAACAGGGACTGATTCGTCATCGTTGGTGAACGGCGCAGCAGTGGACGGCGTTTTCGCATTCAATATGGAAGGAGTGAAGTGAAAGTCTGGACCATGTGTCTCATGTTTTGCTGCAGATGATGGAAACTGAGACGCCTCGTCTGAGGGTACGACGCCAAAATTCCTCCCGGTCTGAGCTTCAGTCATGTCCATGCTCATGTCTCCATCTGGACAGATCACAGTGGAGTGTCTGGGGTTTGACAGTGATGCAGCTGTGGACGGCCTTCGTGTCTTCAATGCTAGTGAAGCTCTGCCTCTTGGTGCACCGTAATTTTCATAGTCTTGGTTGATTTTGGGATTACTACCACCCTCTGGAGAAAAGGGTTGAGTGGTGGAAAGAAACAGATGAGCGCCATCTGTTGGTGTGACCCCAAAAATCCTCCCGGTCTGAGCTTCAGTCATGTCCATGCTCATGTCTTCATCTGGAAAGGCGGGAGTAAAGTCTTCACTGAGGGAGGACGGTGGGACGGAGGATGACATTTTTGCATGAAGTCCTAGTGATGGTCTCCCTGTGGTAGGGCCAAACTGCTTTTTCTTGGTTTGAGGAAGAGCTGAACCTGTTACGAAATGTCCCATCTGTGTGGACATTACCTCTGTTTGGATCTTCAGATCACTACGTGGTGGTAATGAACCTTGCAAGGCCGAATGACAAAGGGGTTCTTGGTGTGCTAGTGTGATTCCCACAATCCTCCCGGTCTGAGCCTGAGTCATCTCCATGCTTACGTCACTGTCTGGACAGGTCACAGTGGAGAGGTCATTGTTGGAGGGTGGTGCAGCTGTGGACAGCCTTGTCTTCAATGCTGGTGAAGCTCTGCCTCTCACCTCACCGTGACTCTCACAGTTGTGGTTGCTTTTTGAATTACCAACACCTTCAGGGGTAAAGGGTTGTGTGGTGGAAAGACAAAGATGAGCGCCATCTGTTGGTGTGACCCCAAAAATCCTACCGGTCTGAGCTTCAGTCATGTCCATGCTCACGTCTCCATCAGGACAGAAGGCAGTGAAGACTTCACTGTTGTAGGTTGGTGGGGCAGTGGACGGCCTTCTTCCATTGGGTGCTAGCGAAGCTCTGTTTGGAGTTGGACCAGGCTGATGTTTCTTGGTGTTAGGGACAGAATCTGTCTGATGTTTCGGATCACCAGCCTCTGGGTACACTCCATGTGAAGCCAAACAAGATTGAGGAGCATCGTTCACTGTGATTCCAACAATCCTTCCAGTCTGAGCCTCCGTCATGTCCATGCTGAGGTCAACCTCAGGACAGACTGTGTTGGACCCACTGGTCTGCTCTAAGATGGCAGCTGCCGCCTGAAGAGGACAATACTCTGGATGTGTGATTCCAACAATCCTTCCAGTCTGAGCCTCCGTCATGTCCATGCTGATGTCACCTTCCAGACAGAACATATCAGACTCTCCACACTGAGAAGAGGATGGTGCAGGTGGTTCTTGGTGGGCATCTTCACCAAACTAAGTGTGGGAAAAAAACAAATGAGTTTCATAAACAGCATCACAAAAGTCAACTGGAAAAATTAAACTTGAGAGTGGTTGTCCTACCTGATGCTTCTGCATTGAGGGGTTAACAGCTGATTTCAATGAAGTTCTCACGCCTAATAAAAAAAATAACACTTCAGTAAACTAATAAAATCTACAACAACATTTAAGTATTCTGTTGTTACCAGTACTGTCCTGTGTACCTGTGTTCTGTGGCTCTTTTGTTGGAAAGAGGAAGTGGAGAGGACCAGCAGAATGAGCCAGGTGTGTGGTGCGAGCCTCCGTCAAGTCCATGTCAACATCAGCTACAGGATCTTCTTTTCCAGAATAGGACTTACGGCAGCTGCCCCTCATGTTCAGTGAACGATCAGCTTTATGCACAACAGACCTTGCTGTTGACATGTCAGTGTCACCGCTGTCCTTCGTTGATCCCGGTCCAGAGGACATCCTGTTACTGCTAAGTTCGGGTGGTTTTGAGAGACCGGTAAAGAAGTTGTTGAACTCTAACTCCAAGCCATCAGCTGACACCTTCTGAGGTTCTGTGACGGCACGGGAAATGTTGACGGTGCAGCTTCGGGTGGCATCCATGAAGTCATCATCTGTGTTGAACAGTATTGTTTTCTCCACATCAAAATTGACCTGAAAAAATATATAGCATACAAGCATATGTACTTAGACACTTTTTGAAGGTTTGCTGTTGAGTTAAAGTTATCTGTGCATCATAGAAGAAGAAGCTTACCCTGAGTTTTTTACTGGAAGCACTTTGTGAAGTATTCTTTGTAAATGTTATTTCTAAATACAGAAAATAGGATTAAATCCCATTAATCACTGCATGTGCAAGAATAATTGAGGTGATGTCATTTCTCACTTGAGTAATTGTTCAAAAAACATTTAAATGTTAAATAACAGAACTGGCAATAATACAAAAAAACAGACTATTGGTAAATCGCTCTCTACCTTTGGGCACAGAACTGGTCCTCCTTGTCTCATTTTTCTGGGGGACTCTTTTGTCTGTGGACACACACATGTCCTTTGGGGGTAAAAGGAACTGGAATGGATTAGTGGTGTCCGTGTTTCCCAGAATGCAGGCACTTTGAACTTCAGTCAAATTCATGCTGACGTCGTTGTCTGGAACAAGCACACTACACTGAGGTTCTTCTGCATGTTTCTTGAAAGTACTTATGGACTTCATGGACGTTGGAAGCCGATTCTCTTTATCCACATCGCTTGTTTCTGAGCCAATGCGAGGGAAGGTGTTGTTGGATGCTGGATGATTGGGCTTAGAGAGACTTGCAAGAAATTTCTCAAACCCAGCATCTACAATGGAACTGTTTGAGGGCAAACCCCTCTTTGCAACATTTAAATCCAAGTGTCGGCTGTCGTGGCACGAAGCGTTTCCTTCAAGTGTGGTTTTCATGGTTTGATTTAGAGTCAGATCCATAGATGCATCATTTGCAGTAAACAAGACGGTTTTCTCTCCAAAGTTAGGAAAACCTTCACTGCTGTGGAAGTCCCCATCTCCAAGACGTTCTGCACAGTGGGCAACATTTATGCTGTGACTTTGGGTCATGTCCATGAATGCATCGTCAGAAGAAAACAACACTGTTTTCTCTCCTCTGCCATCATCTCTGTCACAGCCAATCTGATAAGAATGAAGATTTTTGTTAGTGGATAAGACGTGAGGCTAAGGCCTGTGTAAAAGTCAAAATGTGACACAGGTTTGACAACGGTTTTCTTAAAGTAACATCCTCCTTACCTTATTCTGAGAAGCATGCAAAGGAGCATTCAGGAGGGATTGAATTCCTAAAATGTCTGTAAATACGTGAAGTTTGCAAGTTTCATTGTTATTTTTTTGAATAATAGTAAAATAAATATTATTTATTATTTTATATAAAAATATTTTGTAATGTATTATATAATGTAATTATATAATATCATATATATCATATAAAAATGCACTCATATTCTCACCCATATTTTTTGTCCCATCCGCCAACCCCAGGACCCTGACAGATTCAAAGGAAAAGAGAATTTTTAAGCACTTATTGAAGTTGACATTAAATTAAAATATAGCTCAGTGTCAACCATTCACCTGTTTTGTATTGGGTCTCCTGCTGCAGATTGAAATGGGACAGGTCATAAGATTCAGCCTTGAGGTTTGAAATGTCAATCTGTAAAAATAAAAGTACTTCATCTGCACTTACCTGATGTCTGCATTTCTTGGAAAGGATTCTGGGAAGAAATTGTACCTTTGACATCCCTGTGAAAATGAAAATAATCACAATTACTCTATTTTTTAACTGTGTGTGTGCGTGTGTAAGCACCATCCAGGAAGGGACTCACTTTGAAAAAACAAGGACATCGTTCCCAGGGGCAAAACTGACTCTTTTTGAAGATCTTTTTTCAAAAGGTTTGGTACACTCCACCTTGATGATGAGAGCAAACAATAAATAATACAAACGTGTAAATAATTATATGTTCAACATTAAAAAAATATATATCTTCTTTACCACATTCTCTTGTTGCTCTTGATCTGTGAATCGGGCCTGTGATTTTCTGGGCACTTTTAAAATCTGAAACAATAAACATAGTTTACACAGCATTATTTATTTACATCTACCGATACAATTATAATTATTTTTTTGTTTAGATGTGTTTGTAACACTGACTGATGAAATACGCCTCTTGGAAAAACCAATGGTTTCACTGTGAGAGAAAATAAACCCTGTAAGCATTTACAAATAAAAATGGCCACATTACACATCTTTAGATTATGTTTTACTTACTCGTTGTCTGGAAGTTCCTGGAACTCCATCTTCAACTAGAAAAACAGAAAGATTCTATTGAACACATGTTTTAATCAACTTTTCAACATGGAAATTGTGTGTTAAAGTTTAAGAAACTGTAACTATTGAATATGTGTGACATTATTCTAATTTGTTTAAACATTCTCAAAGTTGCGCAGGGAAAAAGTTTGAAAAAAAAAATAGAATAATAGGGAAAATACACACTGAGATGTGGATAAACATAACACCCTAGTTGAGTGAATGTTGTACTATGTAACCTCCGTTAACCTTTGCGTACGTTTGGTCTAAGAGTATGTGTTACAAATACCTATGTTCTGCAATGATCCCCAATAAAAAATAAAGATAAAAGTAAAAAAGAAAACTGTTACATACTCAACATTAAGGGTGGAGACGACTGCTGTACAAAGTAAAATGAGTATAATGACTGTAATTACGGCAAAATCGGGTGGTTTATTGGCATTTGGAAAAACAAAAACATCACTGTATCAATTTTTTTTACTTAAGATAATTTATGAAATATATTTCGATTGATAAAGATAATTTCACAACATCAGTATATTGTGTACGTTAGTATATCACTATTTAAAGTATTTATTGACACTTCCGGAAATCAACCTGATGTATTAACAAAGTCAAGTTACAAAACATATAATCCATATTTACCTACAACAATGTGTGGGTACGTGAGCTGTCAAAACAAGAAGCATTTTAAAGTGCTAATGCTAACGCTCGTGCTAATAAGTACTCAAAACACTGTTAAAAGGTGGTGAGTAAAAGCGACTATTACCTCGTTACTGTGGGATGTTCACGGCTCGTCTTCTCCTGTTGCTCTGGTGTTAAAAAGTTAAAAGTAAATCTACATTTCAGTTCCAGCAGAGTCGCTGTAGGACTCACTGTGCTAATCTTTTAACACAGAGCAACACAGCCAACGTCTGCAGTTTTGAATTTTTTGCGCTTTCATGCGAGCCTGCGCACTAACAAAAATGCTGACGTCAGATGTCGATAACTAGAGTCACGGATAAAGTCTCCACGCGAAATGTACGTATATGTAATTTCATCTAAATATATTTTGACTATATATCGCATGATGATATTAGAATGTTGTCCTCACCTATATATTTCATTGTAACGTCATTGAATATGGTTATAATTATTATACAGGAAATGACGTAGAAGCCCGGAAATAGATACCGAGGGCGGTTGGTTTGAGGACTATCGTCGCTCGTTTTGAATGTTGATACGTCAGATTCTGTATCTGGGTAAGAAATCTTATGTTTTGACGAGATTATTATTTTTTAGATACACTGCTTGCTCTAACAAGAGTTAACTTAGTGATCTGATATACTTTAGCTTTTGTATTTCTACACAAAAAGCTGTTTTCGATGCAGAACAAAACAAGGAAAAGCTCTTAAAACGTTTGTTAGCGGTCTAATATTGTGCGGTTAATAACAGTTAATAATCAAATGAACACAGAATTATTTTATTTGTGTTTTCAGTTTAGGTTTCCAAGTGAGAAATGTCTTCAAAAATTCCGAAAGGTGAGTATTAACCATTTTCACATACAAGAAAATATTTTTGCAACCCTCCTTTTTATGTTAATACACATACATGCAAATAAACTTATGATTTTCAGGCATTCACTTGCCAACAGAGAGGAAAAAAACTGGCATCAGGTCCGAGTCTAAAGACACAGGAAGTGTTACCCAAAAATCAGTCCCAAAGTCTCAAAAAGAAAATATACACAGGTAAAAACAAAAACATTTAGAACATTAAAATATGTGCACTTGCACTTACAGGTGATAACTACATTAAACTAAACTTAACACACTTAACAGTAAAACTAAATTAAGTATAAAGTAATATTGTTGATTTTATCTGAGATTTTTAATGCACATTTTCTTTTTTTCCATATCTGCATGGCAGGAAAGGTCATTCTCCTAAAGTCCACAAAGGGTACATTCATGCTGATGACGCTGCATATCCAGACCAGACATTCAGGTTCATTCATAGTACAACAACCTTGTGTTTCTACCTCCTATTAGACTCCCCACCAGGCTTGGGCAGAGGGCAGAGCTGGAGGAGCAAAATCAACAATTGATGAGCATCAATCAGGAGCTGCAGAGTAACCTCATAGAAACACAGGTGGAACAGAACCAGTAATTTTGTCATTGGCTTTCTCATTTTTCTTCCTGTCATTCATGTGCTAATGTATTTTTTGTTTGCCTGCAGCAAAGAGTAGCTGAACTAGAGCTTCAGTTCAGCGAGCTTGAAAAAGAAAACACAGAGGTGCAGAAAGACCTCAAGGACTGCCACGTGTTGTTAGTGGCCGCTAAAATAGACCCGGGTAAATCAGATTGTACACATTACATGTTTACATTTTTATAACGATAAAAAAATACATTTTTATTTCTTAGTTTCAGGAGGAAGATTTGAAGAAGCAGCAAGACAAACCGAGAGTGAACGGAAAGAAGCTTTGGTGCGTGCATTACTTTAATGATGTCAATATAGTTTTCAGTTTGTAAAGACCCACACCCACCTATGATTAGTCAGTTAGAATTGAATATATAATAGATAAATAATATTTAGAAGGAAAAAATGATCTCTGTAAGTACACGCTGATGTTTTCTTAAGTAGCTGACAGTTTTGTTTTATAATATTCTGTTGATCAGAGTGTCTCCACAGACCTGCTGAATGAACTGAAGACATTTAGTGACACTGCATCTCAGCAACGTGCTCAGATGGAGGTGAAGAAAGCCAACAAAATTATGGTCAATCACCAGAATATATATATATATATATATGTATATATATATATATATATCTCACTATCAATATGTGTGTCCTACTATAAGCATTTCTTCCGTGCAGGAAATTCAAACTATGATGGCAAACCTTAAAGGCGCCAGACAACAAGTGATACAAGAAAGAGAGAGCTTCACCCACGAAGCAGAAGAAATTGAAAAGGCTCTGGTGGAAGCCGAGGCTCTCCTGCTGTAAGGAGACGCACAGATGTCATAAACCTCTCGTATTTGTATTTTAGTTATGCTTTGCAACGTTTAAAGAATAAAGATCTTTTATGCCCCTTTTACTGTAATAAAATCACTCAAATGTAATATTGTTACATATTAGTGGCTTCATTGGCATTAGTTAATTGAGTAACTTTTGGTTGAATTCAAAAACATACTCAATACTACTATTTGGGAATTTAGCTTTCTCGTGCCTCTAGGGGGAGCTATAAAGGCAGAACAAATGCAGGTGGGAAACTTCTAAAGATTAAAACTAAACATCAGATATTTTACTTATGTTACAAGGGGTTCACGTTCCACATCAATCCAGTCACTTCCACTCTCTTGTCTGGCTCCTCAGGTTGTCTTCCTAACAGGCTGGTTGTTGTAGGGGTTTTCATAGACATGCAGCCCATAACTGACTGAGGTTGTGTTGGAACCTGACTCATCAGGTGGCTCAGTGGGTCTGCGCTTTGAGTTCTTGTAGTAGTAGATAAACAGGAAGAAACCTGCAAGATTTACAAAATAAGAAGGACATTTAGAAAAGTTCTAAAGAACCCTGAGTGATCAATGAGTGTAACTATCACAGTTACCTTGAAAAGAATTCAAGACGGTGAAAACGTAGTAGAAGACAATCCGAGCAGGACCATGGGCAAAGAAGGCGAAACCCCAGGTGATTCCCAGCATGCAACACAGCCCCATAATGGTCACAATATTCACGCCGCCTCTGTTGGCTTGATTGTGTTCAGTTTTGGTTTTCTTTAGGCAAACGACCCACGTGAGTATGACGATGAATGTGGTGAAGGTGAAGAGAAAGACCAGGCTGTAGTAACCAATGTTGACAATCAGGTGGACATCATTGTTTGTCAACCAGCACCTGAGAAGAAAAATAATAGGAAGACAAAGACACGGATAAACCGGGGAGAAGAAATTGCACAACTTGGACTTCCTTTGTTGCCTCCTCCACTATCACTAGGTGTGTTTTGCATGAAAAGAGCACTGCCCCTAGTGGACACATTTCTTACAAACAATGCCAAGACCCCAACAAGTGACTAATCAAACATTAATCTTATTGACTTCTGTCTGCTGTAATCAGTCTAATGAACTCGCACTTAGCCTGGAGTCTTACATGGTCACATTCTTAGCACCATAATCAGCGCTGATGACTTGTTCACCATATTTTCCAGTTGCCAGCAGGACAATCACAGCCACACCGGAGATTCCTGCAATCGAGGAAGAAGAACGTGCTGAGAAAAATGTCATTTTTCCAAACATAAGAATAAAAACACGGGTATGAAACCCACCCCAGCTGGGGATGGAGACCTTCAGCTGGTAGTGCTTGATCTGGATCATGCCCCGAGTGTACATGTGCAGGCAGAGGTGAAAGGCATGCACAGCAAACCAGGTGAAGGTGGCCAACAGGAAGTAGTGCATGGTCGCCCCCATAATCTTACAACCCACAGAGTTCCCCAGAGAGGCCACAAGATCGTTGACCAAGAAGCACAGGTTCAGCATGAACATGGCGCACACCAGGTGCATCAGAATCTTTGAGGAGTCACTGGCTTTTGTCCTCCTGTCAGAAGGAAGAGGAGACAAAATTCTACTGTTACGTGTCTTCGTCTTCCAGTTGTCCTGACTGGCTGCAGCTGATCTCTCCTGTTGCTCAGCTCCTGCTGTACGTGAAGACATACATTCCCTCCTCTACCCCCTGCACCTCCTCTAGCCCCCCGTCCCACACCCTGCTACCTCAACATTCACAAACCCAACCAGATTAATGCAGGACTATAATCCAACGAAGTAAATAAAGGGAATGGATAATCAAGTCACGGCTACCTCAAGAGGAAATGTATGAAGAGGATGACGGCCAGGAATATCATGGAGAGGCTGCAGCCAACTCGGGTGATGATGGTGAGGTTTGTGAGATCAGTCGCTGACAGGGTCTCATTGAGGGGAGTCTAAAAAAATACAAATATTCACCAATGACTTTTTGATTTCTGAACACATAGCAAACTGATAAAAGCTTCAGCAGTGAGAAAATGAACAATTTTGTATTCTGATCTACCTCTACTGAGACCAATAAGACTGCAAAGAAGGTCAGGTGTGAACATGAGCAGATGACACTGTCCCCTTGTGTCTCTGTGTCACACCCATCAGCCGTCCACACTGGGCTAGAACCTGGGGGACAACAGACAGGAAACAGAATGATCACCATTTGGAGAGCGAAAAAAAACCCCTCCGTTCAGATAGTAGTTGCATTTCCTCAGATACAGGTTACCTTTGCCGTTCCAGGAAGAACAAACTGGAATCCCTTCCTGGAAAATCCAACCACAGAGATACTGTAAGAACCAAACAGTAGTGTATTGTGTAGTTATGTACAACAGTTTTATACTTAAAAAACCCACAATTTTCAGGTCGTTGTAGATGATGCAGATTTTCTCAGTCAGGTTGTTGATGGTGGTGTTCATGTCGATGGCAAAGACCTCATTATTTAGTAGAGTGCTGTTCTTTACATCCTGGGAATAAGACAAGTGTCAGGAATTCACGTCGTGCATCAACGTGTCGTCTTCCCTCACGTACCTTGGACATGTTCCGGAATCTGACAAAGGCTGCAAACACGTCACTATTGTCAGAGTCTATGCTCTGCTGAAAAGCCTCCTTGGGGACAATCAATGTCCTCTTAAAGTGTGTGAAAGTTGTTTGGTTTGATAAAATCTGCCAGGATAAAGGGAAAAGAGAATATTTTACTGAACAAACACTGAAGTTTTAAACTAGTTCAACATTTTGCTACTGTAGTTGTGAACTTTTTAACTTGTTCAGAGATTCACAGCTGATCAACTCTTCTGTTATGCCGTGCTGTCACGTAGTCATTTTCACACATTCATTTTTTATAGGAAGTTTGCTGGACATCTGATATCTGTACACACACTTCATTTCCAGGGCTGATTATGATTCTTATTATATCATCATGCTGCTATTGGTCAATGTTATCAGTTGTCTAATACTATGGGACTATGGGCCATGTATAAAGAATTATATATATTATTATTTTTAATCTTAAAATGATAAAATACTTTTATTGTATTTTACAGTAAAGCCTTTTCACCTGAACTATTTTTTCTTGTGTATTTAAAAAAAAACCTTAATCATTTTTAGCATTCACTTGATACACGTAAGCTCAGCTTTTCATAACATTATTAAACTGAGAGAAAATATGACTGACTAACTTCAAAAGGCTGATCGAGACTTTGTAAACCAACGACGATTTCCTTTATATCTTCAGGATTTTTTACTTTTGAGATGATTCCAGTGACACCTTCTCCACCATGGATATTGGCTTCAGCCCTTGTCATATAAGTGACGTGTTCGACCACTTCTTCTATAATACTTCTACAGAAAAAACAAACACAGACACAAAAGAAAAGTTCAGTGAGTTTGAAAACTCCTCTGTTGAAGGGAAACTCATGAATCATGTCTTTTTCCTTTCTATATTCATGTATTTGTTCTTGAACGTTACCTAGCTGTGTCTGTGTTGATTTCATTTCCCCTGTGCTCAATTACATTGACACGGTCAGTCCTTTTGTCTGGATCTCTGCATGTATAGCAATTTATACCTTGTTCTGTTATGTTGATGTAAATCAACAGTTTCTTTCCGCATTTACCTGAAAAAGAAGGAAATGACAGTGTGATGGACACAGTTGTCAAATGCCATTGTGAAGCATAGAAGACTGGTTAAAATGGTTAAGGGCAAAAAAAAATCCTTCAAGACGTGCAGTCAATTTTTCACATTCACATGTTTCCATATTTATAATTCTGTCCTTTTCAGTAGAACAAATTTTTCAGAACATTCATGTATCATGTTAATTAAATCATCATTTAACCCTAAATGAATCAGATCCATTATTCTGGTTCTTACACAAAATTCACCACACCAACAAATGTAGCATTTAGTTACACAGACAGACCAAATCAGGCTACTCCTGCTCCATCACCAGATATTTGGGACAGTGGTTCTGTCAATAGTGTGAGATAAAATCTAAATAAAAAGACTGACCTGAACCCGTGCAGGCATTTTCGTTGTAGCTAGCATTAATACATTGACTCATTTCCCACTTTCCATAAATGTTCCCTGTCAATGGAAACAATGTCAACAACTGGATTTTGCAGCTGAGGTCTTTATTTCTGGCTGACCTTACCTGGGTGCTACCTTTTCTTAATTAAAAAAATACCTTATGTAGAATTACCTAATGTGAACTCCATCTCACCACTGATCTGAGTGAATTTTTCATGGAGGAACAGATGAGTCCCATTATCAGTATTCAACTGTAGCCAGTTGTTATGTTTGAAAGGTGGTTTTTCTGTTTAAGGAAAAACAAGTCTTGGTCAATATTTACAACATGGAGTGAATTGAACACAATGAATCAGATTGTTTACAGTAAATACAGTCACAGTTCTTACCAACGTCAAAGCAGCAGTCAGATGATGGGTCTCTTCTTCTTCTTCTTTTTTTTTCACCTGAAGTTGGCCCTTGATGAATCATTCAATGGAGAAATTTTAACAGTATTACTTATAGATATAAAGATAGAACAGCAAATCTGGAAATTACGAGAAGAAGGATTCAACTGTAGCCATTGGTTAAATAGTTCTTTGTCGTTTTCTGTTTAAGGAAAAACAAGTCCTTGTCAATATTTACAACATGGAGTGAATTGAACACAATGAATCAGATCCATGATTCTGGTTCGTTGACTAATCCAATTACACAGGATAATGTGTGTGAATTCATAAGATTTTTTAAAGGTTTTTTAAATGTTTAAATTTACAGCAAATACTGTCACAGTTCTTACAATAGTAAAACTTGCAGTTTTCTGTTGTGTTTCCTGGTGTTTCTTGATAATGAATCATTCAGTGGAGAAATTTTAACAGTATTAATAGAAGTTTAGAAAATATCACATATTAGACTGATAGTACTTTTGTGTGATACACAGGTGTCATATAATTGGTTGCTGCAGGGATATTGATATAAAGATAGAACAGCAAATCTGGAAATTACGAGCGCTTTTGACTGACAAACAGACAGGATAGATGATGACTCACTGGGTGTAAATTTTAATTCAGAAGTTTCCCATTTAAATTCAAAGCTGTTGTTTGTTATACAATCACTTATTTTACGGTTAGATGCAATCAGCCGATCTGCAAACAGACAGAAGAAGAAAGTTCTCATCATTCAGTGTGTTTTGGTCAGAAGCATCCAAAGCAAACACCAAGGAGACAAATCAGGCTTATCTACCAGGGCAAAGAGCAAAGGTCCACAATCCCAACCAGACCATCAACGTCCAGCGTCGTGGTGTCATTTTCAGCGACGTCTGGTCTCCGTCGAGCATTTTGTTCCCTCAGCCGTTGTAACCAAAACAAGTTTATGTTGTAAAGATTGGAGCCGAGCTCACTCACCTCTCGCCTTCTGTTGGTTCTGTAGACCAGCAGCAAAGGTTCTTTTTGCCAAACAGCCTTGTTGGGTGTCGTTACAGTACCATGGCATCAAACATTTGGTTTGCAAATACATTCTTCCTAGAAAAGCTGCGACAAATAACTGCAAATGCAAAACTACCCAAATAACATGACAGTGGAAAAACCTGCAGATGTGAATTAACAGTAAACAGGAAATGTGAAATGAAAATCAACTGAATATTTATCCAAAGACAACGTTGTTCTAATTCTCAGGCATTCATTTAAGATATTTTACACTTTCTTTTCTCCCAGAATTCTCAGTTGGAATGTCAGATGTTTTATTTTATTCTTTTATTTTTGGTTATACTGTACAATCATGAAATGCCTGGAACGTTCAGTGTCCAAGAACATTAAGGACTGCCTCCCCCCATCTTTTGACCCACACCAATTTGCATAGAGGGAGAACAGGTCCACTGAGGACGCCATCACACAGCTCTATGTCATCTGGAGAACAAAAAGAGCTACGTGAGGATGCTCTTTGTGGACATCACCCCCTTAAACACAATCATCCCGGACATTCTCGTCAATAAACTTACACAACTACAGATCCCTCTCCCCACCTGCAACTGGATAAAAGACTTCCTCACCAGTCGCCCACAGACCGTGAGACTAGGCTCCCACCACTCCTCCACTCTCACACTCAACACCGGTTCACCCCAAGGCTGCGTTCTGAGTCCTCTGCTGTACACCCTGTACACCCACGACTGCTCTCCGACCTTCCCAACCAACCCCATTATAAAATATGCGGACTACACCACCTTGGTTGGACTCATCCACAACGGCGACGAGACAGCGTACACAGCCGAGGTAAAATAAATGTCAGTCTGGTGCACAGGAAACAACCTGACCCTGAATGTTCTGAAGAACAAAGAACTAATCATGGACTTCAGGAAGTGCAGACAGGACCACACTGCGCTCCTCATAAATGGAGAACCAGTGGAGACCGTCACCACCTTCAGGTTCCTGGGCACCCACATCTCCGCAGACCACTCCTGGACCAACAACATCCAAGCCCTGGTGAAAAAAGCTCAGCAGCAGCTACATTTCCTGCGCACCGTGAGCAAGAACAACCTGGACAGGAAGCTGCTGTTGGCCTTCTACCACTCTTCCGTAGAGAGTGTCCTCACCTACTGCCTGGGAGTTTGGTACACTGGCTCCACGGCCGAGGACAGAAGACGGTCCAGAGGGTCATAAACACTGCCCAAAAAAATCATTGGTTGTCCCCTGCCCATCCTAGAACAAATTTCCACATCCTCCTGCCACAGAAAAATCAAAGCCATAACAGCGGATCCCTCACACCCTGCCCACTCCCTGTTTGACCCTCTCCCCTCTGGAGGACGCTACAGGTCATTTAAGTCCCACAGCACCAGACTGACATACAGCTTCTTTCCCTGGGCCATTCGGACTGCCAACACTCACGGACACACACACACACACCCACAGACAGACCTGCGAACAGTTAACAAACCAAGGTCCTACCTCATCTGTCACCTGCCACTTTATTACTCGGGAGATGCTGCAATGCTTTTAAAATGTTGAAATGTTTTTTAAAAAATGTTTGGGTTTTTTTTTAAATGTTGAAATGTTTTTTAAAAAACATTCTGAGATACATCTTTAAAACTCTGCCACCCTTACCTGTTCAAAACTTTCTTTCTTAACTATGCCCATTGTACATATATTTAAACCCTTTTGAGTCTTATTTTTCATCATTACCTATGTTCTTATTTTATTTTATTTTGCAATGTTATGTTATGTACTAAATGGTGCTTTGTGGCTCTGGGAGCCACCCCCCCGCAATTTCGTTGCACCCCCCAAGGTGCAATGACAATAAAGGACTATTCTATTCTATTCTATTGTACTTAGTCATTGACCGATGATGTACTACTGTTTAAATTGAGTTGGCAACATGTATAGCATTATATGTTATTATTAATAATTAATGGTATTAGCTGTGTGAAGACACTAATCATGGTGATGATTTCTCATGAAAAGATAAATAAATTAATTTCAATATGTAACACTTTATTTCTATATTTTCAAGTTCCAGTGTTTTTCAAAGTGAACATTTTCAAATGATCACTTTTACAACAGTCCTTGGAAATCACAATGTACCGCAGCAGAATTTTTAAACATTGTTTGTGATTTAAACAAGAATATCAAAAAAATTAAATTAAATAAATAGATGCAGCCCACTGATAGGTGCGTTATTTGAGGTAATTTTAGAACAGGCGTACGGGCGACTCACATGGTTTTGGAGAAACCCATAGTCCATTCTGATAATCCAACCTGGGTTGTTAGTATTAATTAAGTAAATAATAGGTGGTGAAACTGGTGACTTAGTAGCAGCACCAAGTTTTGAGGCGTAAAAGTAGAAAAGCCTGGCTGTAACAACAGTGTAGGCAGTAAAATATGATTAGTTTTCAGATACTGTACTGAAAATATTAAATGTGATTCCAAGCTAGAAATGTGGTGGACGTGACAGGTTGATGTGCATGAGGGTAAAAAATAGAAGGAGTGATGGTGAATTTTGGGTTTGCTCCACAGGTGGAGAACGTGGTGATTGGAGCAGATGTCAATGGCCATGTAGGGGGAGGGAACAGAGGGGATGGGGTGAAGATCAAGTTAAGGAAATAGGAATGTTGTGAAGACTTTGGAAAGGAAGTGAGGGCAGTTCTGGGCTGCATTCGGAGAAGAATGATCCTCGAGATGGAGCTACCAGGTAGGAGACAAAGAGGACATTGGTGGATGCAGTGAGGGAGGACATGGAGAGTAGAAGACACAGAGGACAGAAAGAGATGGAAAGGGTGATGATTCACTGTGGAATCATCTGAAAAAAGGACAGGACAAAAGGAAAAGAAGACTGAGAATATTAGACGTGCTCGTGGAGTTTCACCCCAGGCCACTAGGCGGCAGTCGCGCATTTTAACAGGATTAAAGAAACAGAACCAAAACAAAAATGGCGGCGGCGGCAGGAGAATCTGCACAGAGAGTGAATTAGAACTATGACCTACAGTAAGTAAAAGACAAAACGAATTTGACAACAATTTAAAAAATATATATATTCACATTTTACGGTTCATCTCGCATTCCACGCTGTCTCCGTTTCAGTTCGGCTCATCGTAACTGTTAAAGAAAGTGTTAAACGTAGAACTGCTGCTCTTTACACGGCAAGGTTACCTGTCAATTTAACCAACTTAACATTTGAATGGAGGCTGCAGTGACGGATTGAACGAAATAAAAGTCATTATCTATTGTGTTTTATCTCTGAATACTGGGCGTTTAGAATGAAATTATTTTGAAAGACAATTCTGCTGTAATTCTTAAAACATGCTCAAATATCACCACAAATGTGTTCAAAGTTATAACCAGCTACCTTATTTAAATCAGCAAAGTACAATGTCGTGCACAAAATCACCATTTCTGGGATTAAATTATATACACTTGCTTTTTTTAATTTTGTGTTAACACCATTATCTCTTCTGTTTCCCTGTGAAGGATATGTCTGCAGTTGGTTTAAGGTTGGTGATCACACACTCAGCTCGAGCTGCGTTGGGTGTTGGTCCTTGCATACAGACACTGTCAACATCAAGAATCTTTAAATGCTGTTCTTCCTGGAGCTGGTCTTCTTACTGCACAGCAGCCGATGAAGAACGGACTCCAACACTACAGAAGAAGAAACAGAAACCCAAAGTTCCTGCTAAAATCGGCAGCGTTGGCCGCAAGATTCCTTTTGAGCACATTCAGTTGATAGATGAGACGGGGGAATGTATGGGCACTGTGCACCGAGCAAATGTGATCAGAATCATGAATGAGCGCGGACTTAAGTTGGTGATGCACAATGAAAACAAAGATCCGCCCATTTACAAGCTGATGACCGGCAAGCAGATCTACGAGGAGCAAGTGAAACAGAGGGAAAAGGAGAAAGTGAAAAAAAAGCAAGGTAGGTCTGTGCACAGATGTATGGAAGGGAATAAAATTATAGAACAATTTATTATTAACTGTTTTTTTTCTGAAATAATTTCATCTTCACTGCTTTTGTCCTGTGGCCGTAGAACATGTCTTACATATAACTGAAAATTAGTTTTAATTTGTGTCTTTTATAATTTTTTGTCATTTGTAGTTTTGTGTCATTTATAAATCATAATTTAATTTTGATTTCTGGTGAACTGTTTCTTTCTCACAATGATATGATTGTTCTGTTTTATCCTCAGCCAATGTGCAGATAAAAGGGCTCTCCTTTTCCCCTGGCATTTCATCTCATGACCTCAGTATCAAGCTGAAACAAGTGGAAGGATGGCTGGAGAAGAAGCACCACGTTCGAATAACCCTGCGAGCAGGATACCGAGAATCCACAGACAACCTGGTGAGCGAAATGCCTGTTTTTAGGAATACCAATCCTTTTTAATATGTTATAATTAAAAGTCTTATTTTTGTTCTCAACCCAGGACATAAAATTGGAGCAGAAGGTGCAACAGTTAGGCACCATGTTTGGATTTGTTGCAAAACCAACAGTGCAGGGCGAAGGCAAATCCGCCACGTGTGTCCTCCGTCCTCCTTCAGCAAAGGAGATGGCACAAAAAAGAAACGAGTCCTCATCATCACCTCAGTCTGCCAAAACCAGCGAGGTGACCACTGAAAAAAGCAAAAATGCTGTCGCCGGGGGAGACACAGCAGATGAGTCTCTGCTTGATATAAAACTGTAAAGTTCATATTCTAAAAGTTCTAATGAACTGTGTGTTTTTTTAAGAGAATTTACTTTTAAAAAAGTGTAGAAGGAAAAGAGAAGTACTCTGACAGGGAACTGGGAAGAAAGTTTTTCAGAACATTTGAAAATAATGACTTTCTTACCTCAAATGTTACGGTGACTATGTGTAATCACATTAATATCAATGTGATACCTGCAGTATTCCTAATCCTTATCTCAGTCCAAAAGTCAAGAGAGTTGATTCACAAATTGTTTGACAGCGCATTTTTAGCTGCCCCCGGGTTTCCAGCTCTTGCACCAACATTTCTACTTTGTTCTGCATACTTAAGTAAACTCATGACGACAACAACAACAACTGACATGAGACAAGAGAAACATGAGGTCCAAGCAACTGTGGTTTGTAATTGTCCTTTGATTTATTCCAGATTTTCATTTGAATCTGATAAAAAATAAAAACAACTTTTGGCTTCTGGATACATTCACGGGTCACAGATCAATGTGTTCACCTGACTTGAAGAGTCACTTTACACACTCGCTCTAACAGCAGGGACAACATGTCCAGGAACTTTTACTCATGTTCTTTGTTTATCTTTTAAAACTAGAGTTTAATTCTCCCTGTACATCGGTAATAAAGGGCAAAAATAGCACTTCAAAACATAGAACCATCTTATGGCTCAAAAAAAATATTTCCATAACCTGTTGAAGAAAGAAATAACCTATGAGAACCAAAGCAGCTGTACTAGCATGCATGGACAACATTTGTCAATAGGCTTCGAGAACTTTGAAGGAGGAGAAGGGCTTAACAAAGTGATAGTCAAGGTTGCCACAGTGAGGACACTGCTGGACGTTGCTGTACTCTGAAAAATACTGCATCCCGACACGAACGTCCACCACAGGCTTCCCACAGTGCTTACAGTTAAGACGAGCCTGAGGAAGAACAAGAAGGGGACAGGAAGTTAGGACGGAAGTGGAGAGTTTTAATGTGTCAATGTTATCACAAAGTCAGCTAATTGTTTATTGGTATGTGGCACAAGAAGATTTTGCCATTTCCCAACCAACACCCTGAACTGATGGAAAGGTGGTGAACCCGGCAAAATATCACTACAAGTACTATGCAGGAGAGACCATCTACAAATAGGAGCAGGAACAGGATCTTCAGGGCACTTGAACATGGATCTGATGATGCAGTGTTCTCACCTGGCAACACGGCGACGCAGCCAGTATATCGTACGTGTACATGGTGCCCAGTTGGTGCCAGCTCCCGTCCCAACGCGACTTGCACTTGATGCAGACGATCTTGTGGACGCCTTCTAAACAGTCTACGCAGATGGCGTACAAGTGCATCAATCTGCCTGTAGAAAATAGGAAAACACAGGAAATTTTAGTGACAATGACTGAGCCTTGTCATTCAGTCAAAAAGAGTTCATCAACGATAGTTTGTGGAGAATTGTAGAAAGTCATTCATTTAATAATAATTAAAATTGTAATACAAAACATATTTTAACAATTTTGAAGTAGAAGACAAACCCTAAAACCTGAGTCAAGGAAGAATGAGGGATTATTTTCTTTTCTGTTATGATTCTGAACCTTTAATACCAACCTTGGAGGTGACAGGGTACGTCATATTCAATCTCGTCATGGCGGGAGGGGCTCAGAAACAGAGTCCCATCCACCAGGGGAAACTGCTCGAACACCGGGAGTGCACGGTGGCACAGTGCACAGTTGACCACATTTCTCTGGCTGGTGCTGAGGGCTGACAAAATGAACCTGCAAGGCAACAACACAATGGACACAGGCGCAACGACAGACACATCAGGTGGGCTTCACATTTTAAAGAAGTGATGGAGTTTTTCTGAAGAAATGAGGGAGCATTCCTGACAAATGTGTAAACATCAGTGTCTGGATTTAGAACAATACACTGTGTCTACGCATCATAAATTCAACTTGTGTTTTTTCTTAAAAACAATGTCACAGTGAGGAGGACAGAAAACGTCAGACACTTTTACTCTCATTTAATTTGTAGTGTATGTTGCAACTGTCAACTTGACACCACATCATTTCAAAAAGCTTTAAGTTTACAACCCAGATGAGTGTTTTGTAAAATGCAGCCAGAAAGTAGGAAACAAAGATTTAGGTTAAGGTTCTATGCTGTATGTAGAAACAATTAAAGTTAGCTATACAAATATATATAACATTTTCCTACAGTTTGTCAACAGGTGGGTTTACCTGCGCAGCTCTTCTCCCTGTCCTGCCTGGGCGTCGTCCTCCATGCGGACATGGTAGGTGTTGAGCTTGTGGCGAGGAATGTGGGTGAGGAGTTCCGAGAGGTCCAGCCTCCTCAGGAACTGAACCGGGTGATGGTGGCTCCCATCTCCCATACTACCAGACGTGAGGCGGGTGTGGAGTGGCAGGGCAAAAGACAACGGCAGAGGAAGGACACCGGGCTCCATGGGAGGACCACCAGGACCTCCTCCGCTGCTGCCAGGAGGCCCTAAGGAGCAGCTGCCTCCTCCCCGGCTGAGGGCTCCCCCTAACAGAAGGTGTTTCCTCTGCGGATCCATGTGGACGGCTGATTTTAAAAACTCTCCCAGCTGACGGGAACTCCTCATTCCTGTCCCTGGGCCAGATGTTGCAGTCGGGGAAAGGGAGAAACCAGTAGGAGGAGATTGTCCAGGAGAGTCAGATGGAGATTTCTGAGGGAGTCCCCCTCCTCCTGCAGCTGCTGCTCCCCTCTCTGTAGAGTTCTGCCGGTCCACTGATTGTCTTCGCGGTAACTCCTGACTGGATGCCCTGTGGGGTGGTTTTCCTCCTGCAGCTACTCCTCCGGGTGCCTTACTTTTCTTGGGCTCTTCAAAGGGCCCCTCCCCACACCCCATGGCTCCTCCACTGTACCCGGCTCTACCTGAGCTCCTTTCTGATGGCTTCTTCTTGCGATCATCCTGCATGCGCTTTACCTGATACCAGTCTGTGTCCTTCTTCAGATGACCCTGGCCGCAGCGGCAGGAGCAGAACCTAAAGGCCAGGTCGTAGCCCTTTTTGGTCCACATGTTCTGCCGGCACTGCTTCTCGTTCCAGGACCGTGCTCGGCCGATGCAGTTGAACTGAACGAGGATGGAACTCTCCCACTCGTAGAAGCACTGCATGTGCATCCAGTTCCCGTGAGGACAGAGCTCGTTGTTACACTGCACCCGCTGGTAGTCATCCTTCTCCAGGTCGATGGCTCGGCCGAGGCTGCAAACCAGAGGAGTCGCACACTGGACCTCTGCGAGGATGACAGACAAATGGTGAAAATTGGTGAAATGGTCTATGTCAAAGATTTCATGAAGAATCAATCACTGTGTTCTATAATCAGTGGGAATCACCAAAAGATAAATCACTGATTGATCCATCTTTTTCTGTAGCAATATTAAAGGCATGCAGTGGAATTTCAACCAGCAACTTTGATTGAGAAAATAAAAGTTTTTCAACATGACTCTTGTGGTTCATAAACCACACTTTTGTGCAGATCTTAAACTTAAAACAACTGACTAGTGATTTCTGTTAGGTAAGAATAACAGAACCTTTTTAACGATTACTCTATGACCAAATACTGCTTCATAAAATGAAGTAAAAAAAACTATTACAGGTTACTTAACTGCATTCCCCACAGGGCTGTGGAAGAGCTGAGTGTCCAGGACACCCCAGCTTAGTATACTAGTACTTATACTAGGTAATAATTACATTAAACTCAATGATAAATATGAAATAATATAATAATTACTTAATATGAGCAACTATCAGTATTAGTATAATTCGGCCCGGTAAAAGCCTAACAAACCAGATTTACACCTGGGTATTTTTTAACCACATATCCAGCGTCTTATACCGCGACACCATGACACTGTATTGGAATCTCCGTTCAGCATTGAGGCAAACAGTGATTTTAGAGCAGTTGAAGGTCATTGACGAGCTACTTTGAGCAGACGATGAGTGGGAAACAGTCCCATCGTCCAGGGCCTCGAGCGTATAAGTGATGGAATCCAGAATTTCCTAAAATACCGACGTCTTCCATGGAACTTTGGTTCAGTGTTCGCGCTCAGGTAGGACAGAAGCGCACGGGGGCGGGAGGGGGAGGCATGAGCGTCGCAGTGCACGTATGTCATACAGTCGCACAAACACACCAGAGCTTCCTGTGACAGGAAAAAGACAAGCACGTCATCAAACTTCATCATTGTTCGCTTCCTTTCTTACCACCTGAGCGCTCGTTTCTGGGTCCAGCGGCCGCGGCCGCCGCTGCTGCCGCCGCCGCCGCCACCGCTGCTGCGGCCGCGCCTCCTGTTGCGGCAGCACAGGCTCCATTTTCCTGCTCATCTCCGCTGCTGTTGGTGCGTTTGCTTTTCTTCCCCTTGTTGTTCTTCTGGTTGGGCATTTTAAGACAAGAATGAGTGAGTGTCAGTGTTTATTTTCGACCTCTAACAGCAGCGTCTGCCGCTGCTACAGCCCGCGCTGACTGATAATTCTCTGGACTCCATTGGTGCCGTGGCTGTTGGGAGAAGCGTTCTTTTCTCTTTTTGCCTTTTTCTTGTTGTTCTCTCTTCTTGTGGACGGCGCCTGTTTTTCGCTGCACGGCTTTGACACCAGCATTTAGCTTCCAGCGAATAGAAAGTGCTTTAACCTTAAAGAGCGAAGGCGTGTCCGGGGCTTGTTTTGATTCCTGCTCTGCTGTTTTCTTCCACCCCCTGACGTCACGCGACCCCGCCCCCAGCTACGGGCTGTCAGAGATGTACGTCGCGTTCACGGTCCGAGGAAAAGTTCAGGTTATATTGGTTAGTCCATTGTCGTCGGATTATCTGAGGAAAAATACATGTAAATATAGGAAATATATTTTCCTATTACTTTGATAATATTAATAAATATTTATTCAATCAATATCAATGATTTGTTATACTTAACAAGAAAAAAATATTTGTTTTTTTTTACTAGCAAGATAAATTGTATGTATTGGTCATTTATTTAAATGTTATGCCAATTTATTGAAAATCCTTACAGAAATAAAAACCTTTCTTTTGCTTCTGTGATATTATTTAGTAATTCTTACAGTCCAGAAAGCAACAGTTGTTCACTTGGCTCAGGCTGATGTACAGTTTGAAGTGTCACATTTCAGTGGAGGAGTCTCCACCGCGGTCTTATTTAGCAGATATAAGACTGTGTGATGTCATCATCCTCAGTTGGATTTTCACTGCAGACAGATAACACTACATACTAATTGAACAAAGAAAATAAAAATAAATAAACAAATAAAAAAAGTTAATTGTCATTTACATTAAATAAAATTCAAGGCCCCTGACTATAATGTGACTTTCAAAAATGCATTTGTGTTCTACAAACATCAGGATGAAAAGAAATGAATCCCAGGACACTGTTTCATGTTTTTATTCTCACCTCACAGTAACAGAAACCACTGGTCGGTCAGGAGTTACTGCTGGTGTAAATGACAACAATGACCCACTTGGAAAACATCATGTGGACTCTGACTTCACTAATCACTAATCAAAACATATAAAAAACCGCAATCCCTGCCAAAGACAAACACTGCTAATTTATGTCCTAATCCCAAACCATTTAAATCTTTTCTTTTTCATCCTAAACCTTAGAACTTCTTCTCGACCCATGATGACACAGATTCATATACTCCTACTAACAACACACACACAGATAGAAGTAATATAATGTAAAATTATGGCTTTTGATGGCAGATAATATCAACACAGTCTGAAAATCATCTGGAAAAAGGAATCATTTGATAAAAAAAAAAAAAACAAATGCAAATGTGTAAATATTAGATATTAGCAGTTATTTCCAATATCTTGGTCATGTTGATTTGGTCCTAAAAATTGCACAATTACATCCTCTGCATTTGGCACCAATAACCCTGCACAATGAAATTGCAATAAAAAAAACTGCCCCTGAATGCACCTGCAATACTATCCTATTGTGTCTTTTCTTCCCCTAAAGAACAGCTGCTGGAGTTGGTATAGCAGGTCAATAACCGGTTACTCGGTTATCGACTACATATCAAAAGTTGGTACAAATAGAGGTAGTACACATGGCTTGTGTAAACATTAAATGAAACAACACTTTGGTGATAGTATTTTTGAATGGCCCAGAATGAAGGTTTGATGCAGCCCAGGTTGGGTTGCATCAAACCTTGTCCACGGCAGGGAGGGTTGCATTCATGGTCTGTTCTGCAGCAGAAATTTTTCTTCACTCGCAAATTATAAATCTCTCATGACAACAGTGACGGCAGGAACTGTGATCATTGTTGTCACATATCTTGAAAACAAAGCCAGTGCGTTGTTGAATGTTCTCTGTTTGTGCAGACTCTATCCTGGGAGAGGTTGAAAAAAGGCACATTTCCATTGCAGCAACTATTAGCAGGAACTACTGCATGCACATCTCTACTGGAGGCTGTTCTGATAAACCTGGATAAATGGGGACATTGATAGAACTTCTGATTCCAAACACGGCACAGTGATTTTGCATAATCTTGAAGAGACTTTCTCTACAGTGGAAATGCAAGCCTCAGCTGTAAAAAAACAAAACAAAATGTAACTGTTCTTGGCACTGACAATTTCTAGGAGTATGTGGTGGAAACATGGTGTTAAGGTGACACTATTTACTGGTTGATGAAATAAGGACAGCACCAGTGGAAGTTTTAGTTGATAATGCTGAACTTAGCAGATTCAGTTGGATATTTAAATGAGACTGTTGGACAGTCCAGGAGAACCCTAAAATTTTAGCAGTGACATTCTGTGTCAACTGTTTGGTCATTTTATCAGAAGCTCAGACGCCCTGAAGTAAGCCGTTACAAATTCAGTGGAAACCTGGAATTCCTGGGGATTCAAGGGAGCTCCAAAGGTCTTTAGTTCTGTATTATTTTTTAAGCAAGACTATATCGACGTCATCATGGACGTTCTGGAAAAGCATCTCGCCTTGGTAATCCACAATCTTCTTTTTCTTGGCAGCTCTCAATGTTCCCACCAGCGCCTCGAAGATGTTGGCACAGCGATCGTCATTAAACAAGACTCCAAACTTCACACTGATGTTTCCATCAGCATCTGTAAGGGTTGATCAGTGAAGGTGGTTCAATATTTATTATATTCTGCATTCATTCAAGTTAGAAAGTCACAATTGTGGAATATTTTGAAGGATATACAGTATTTGGGAAAATCCTAAAGCTAACATATGTAGAGTGCAACATGCAGACGTACTTTCAGCGCCGAGTCTCTGAATCTCCTCCACCAACAATGTGACTTCGTGAGCGACGTTCATTGTCTCTAGAATAAAGAAACATTTGTTTGTTATTAAAATGTTTTCAACTCAATAGATTCAAAAGATTAGAAATAAAATAACGAAATTTACTGAAATCAATGTTGTTTTACCCAAGCTTGATTAAAAATGAATTCTACACACACATAGATAGATACAGTTGTGAATTCAGCATTAAGTGAGTAATTCTGTCAGAACTGTGACTCGAACGCATCAAGTCTCAACACGAACTGGACGCACTACAAATGCGGAAATAGAAAAGCCCTGATTTCCAGGCAGCAAATAAATAATCCATTATTTAATGTTACGCAAATTCTTTGTTTTGCTGTTTCATCACAATTGTGTGTGGACACCAGGATTCCTGTAACGTTACAAAATAATATGCGGGAATTTTCCAAAAACATAAGAAAAACGAGCTCGCCGGTAATGTTAGCTTCTAGCCAAAAGACCTGCTGTTGCTCTAAGACTATTAACCGCGGAGCAGCTGCGGTCAATACAATAATGAAACAGGTATAAGGAAAATTATAGACGTGTATAGGTTCTAAAATAAAATCTGGGTTTCTACAATTACCTTAGTTTCTTTTCTGAATTAAAGTGAAGCAGGACTTCACGGTGAATCGGCTTTAAGCTGAACGGCGCTGAAGCATTTAGGGGAGGCTCGGAAAACCTCCCGTAACCATTGCGAAAACGTATGCATTTACTTTTCTCTTGCTAACTTATTTTGTTTTAACACAGTGATATAACTTTGTGACTAATACATCCTAATTGTAGACGTTTAAAATGTACTACTATTATTTTTGCTTGTTTTTATTTGATAACATGAAGGATTTTTTGACGTGTAACCATTTTTCCAATAGTTTCTGAAGGCACCATTTCAGGCTCATATGATTTCATTGTGACACCTTGTTGCTGCTGCTCCCATATATGGCAATGACCAGACACTTTAAGCGCTTTCGTGCGTGTTTTTCAGCCAAAGGTAAACATTTAAGTTTCTCACATTCCAATGTATGATCTCAAAAATACCTCGTTTAACATGTCCTTGTTCTATGGAATTTATCTACATTGAGAGCCCAGAATTGTGGCATCATTGTACATACAGTTGAGTACAAAATAAGAAAACACAATTTAGATGTAACCTTATTTTATGCCAAACATTACATTATAAAAAATAACTAGCTTTTGTAATTTTAGGACTTTTTTTAAATCAATAATGGTATGTTTGGGGCATTTTCAGATGATAGCGGGATTTGATAAAAGTCTAGTCATCATTGATTGACTAGACTTTTCAAGTGTTCTGTCTTTGTCCATTATCTGTGGGCCAAGATAAGAGTAAATAAAAAACGGTATTTGCACCAGTAAAATATGAGAACGATGCATTCTTTATTCAGTAGACACTATTATTTTCTTGCACGGGGGGGTTTAAAATGTGTCAATTTCCGTTGGAACCTTATTTTGAAAGTGCACATCCGGGGTTTTCCAGCATTTGCAGCTTGGCGCTGATCCGGGACTGCAGACTTGTGACATTATTGAACGTCAAGTTAGATTAATGTAGCACTGATTTACACCGGGAAATGTAAGGCGCACTCCTTCAGAATCAATGCTCAAGTATTTAAATATGTTTTCCATGTAATCTTGACATAGTAATACAAATAGCAGCAGTCAGATTCAAGTCTCTTTACTCGTTTCTAATTTAGATGTTAAGATTAATGCAAACGTGTCATGAGAAATGTGTAAATAAAATATATATTTTTAAATGTGAATCTTTGGTCATTTTGTTCTGATCTACAAATAGAATGTTATTCAATTTGTAAATATATAATATAGTCTACCACATCCTATTATGTGTAATGGAGAACCCCTTTATATTTTGTTTGTTTGTATACTTAAAAAGGAACACCTATAAAAAAATTTACCTCTACGTAAGCTTCCGGCTATTTTATCTTTTATTTTGAAGATCCAAGCCGGAAAAGCCGTAATAGCCCTGAGTGGATTGACGCTGGTTGTAGGAATGGCGGCTTTGATTACTAGAGGAAGGAACCCAAAGACCCTGAAACTTTACGTCTGACGGCCCCGCAGAGGAATTTATCCCTGATCAACCGCTCAAACCTCGTCTCACAGCGGGTTAATAGTAGTTTTTGTAACAGTAAAGGACCGGGGTTAAAGATACTCGGATGTTAGGGTTAGCTTGACGTTAGTGCCGCTGACTGTTAGCTCCTACTTAGCCAGCTGTTTGCCGTTTGGCCCAACAAGTTAAATAAGTGATTAACTGTATGAAAACGACTCCTATGTGGACCCGGAAGTGATTAGAGTCTCTCTTTATAAACATTTACTGCTGTTGACTCTACTACAGAGGTGACGGGAAGAGGAATTGACGCAAATTAAATCTTATTCCTCCTGCTAACCTGTACGTTAGCTGCGCTAGTCTCGCCCATATTTTGGATCCCGCTCCAGTCATTGGCTCCGGGGCTCCGAAACGACAGCCAACTAAGACTGCCTTTCGGCACCTTCTGGTACTAGGATGGAAGGTCTAACACTGAGCGACGTCGAGCAGAAATACTACTCGGACCTTTTCATCTACTGCGACACAGACAACACCAAAAAAGTGGCGTCCAACGGCAGAGTTCTTGACCTTTTCCGGGCGGCCCAGCTCCCCAGCGAAGTTGTCCTGCAGGTAAAGCTAACGACCACCACGGCCACATTTCACACTGTTATCATTGAACCATGGCTTTGTCTTACCACCTTGTTCACGACTCTTAATATGTATTTTATAAAGTACCCCTGCTCTCACTGCCCATCTGTCACTCACTGTTATTACACTGTGCTTAGCATGGTGGCTAACAGTGCTGCGCAGCAACAGAGACACACCTTCTTCTTCTGCCCCCTAATGTCAGCTCCAGAGTCTGCAGACAAGGCAAACAGATGTCATAGGTTTGAAAAATATCTCTTGTATTGACATTTTCTTACAGGCACCAGGAGAGGACGGCTCTGCTTCACAAATATGAGATTGTGAATATGCATAAAGAGGAAGAAAGCATGGTTTCAGCCACATCCTGTTTCACCTTTCGTCCCCCTTTTTCCTGTCTCATCCCTGTGTCAACTTTGTTCTATTCTTATGATTCAATGTAAATGGCTGACATTGACATTTTTGAAAATGCACCGCCAAGGTCACAGGACACAGAGCAGGAGTGGGATTGTAACAGTTGTCATTGTTAAACATGAAGGAAACACGGGAAGGTTTGGAGAACGAGCTAGAGAAGCCAGATTAAGATGGTTTGGACATGTTCAGAGGAGGAAAAGTGGATACACGTTGGTAGAAGAATGCTCCTATAGATGGAGCTATCAGGTAGGAGACAAAGGGGAGATTGATGGATGCAGTGAGGGAGGACATGGAGGTAGTTGGAGTCAGAGGACAGGGGGAGATGGAAATTGTTGACTTGCTGTGGCAACCCCCTGAAAAAAGGACCAGGTGAAATGAGAAGAAGTTGTTATTGTCAAACACCAGGAATGAATAAATGAAAAAGTTATGGAATGACTTGACTGGAAACAGCCCAGGGTCATGTGGTGTAAACTCAGTTTTTTTCTAGGTGATATATAAATGTTGGATTTGTCCCTCGTTTATTTGAAGAGAGAAGTTGTTGTAAGGTTAGTGCAGCCTTACAACAAACTAAAGAAAGGGAGTAAAACCCATATTATTGTATTATTGGCGTTGTATTGAAATCTTAATGCAGCTCACTAAAGACCCACTGTAGACCACCTTAAGGTAATTCACAGTCAAAGAGCAGCATCTCAGTCTGGTGACTCCAGGTCCCTTGTACCGGCAGTTTGTGAGTCAGCATCGTTATCAAGGTCAGCAGGAGCAGTAGTGTGGTTGTGGTGGTGGTGGTGGAGGTGAAATTAGACGGTGTTGTGATGGACTATTTCCCCCTAGAAATTAGTTTACACAGAACGTTGCTGTGAGACGCACTCGGCCACAATGTGGTGTTGTAACAGGGGGAAGAAAATGACTGGTGCGTTGTATCTAGAACACAACATTGAATAAGATCATTGTCAGCAGGAACAGAATCACTCAACTGTGGTAAACAAACTGTCAGTGTAGCAGCGCCAGGTACTGGAAGTCTGGATCTACAGGAGTTTTTCTCCTTCTTTGTGCATCAGTACATGTATTAAACATGTATATACAGTTCAGCATACATATATTAAAGGTCTACAAAGATGTCATTTAAGTCCACGACCAGTAGGCTGGCCTATTTTTTTTGGCCTAACAAAGAAAATGTAAAAAAGTGTTTCCTGTTGTGGTAAGTGTTTTAAATCTGTTTTTGTACAACTGACTGTTATCTTTATCAAGCTATTGAAGCTGTCAGGTCTGTGTGATGTCTTGGAGTTAGAACAACAACCGCAGTTCGTATCAGTGTCTTAGGATAAAGAAAGACAACGTTAACTCTTCCTTCCTGTCCTTGTGTGGGTGCAGATCACAGAACTGTGTGGAGCCACTCGCCTGGGTCACTTTGGGAGGAGTCAGTTCTACATCGCTCTCAAGCTCATCGCCATTGCCCAGTCTGGTCTACCCCTGAGGGTGGAGAGTCTGAATTCTGGTGAGTCCGTGGATCCCTGTCTGATTTGTACGTTTGACAGGCAAAGTTTTGAACCTGTCTCTGTTCACACTGGACATGTGACTGGCCTATCAATGGGTCAGGGGACGGAGACAATTAACAAAGTCCCATAAACACCTCGTGTCTTTGTGTTATTTGCTGGTAACTATAACAGTCAAAGTTCTACTTCAACGACAACGTCTGTCTGATCATTTTTTGTGTAAGCATTAAGTGAAAGAACACGGTCAGTCATTTTTAAATGTTTGGTTAATAAGACTAGCATCACATGACTCTTTGTTTACCACAATTTCCTGAAGGATATTCCATGGGGGTTATTAAAAAGGTCCATCTATCTGTCTGTCATGTCAAGCAGTCGTTTTTATTTGAATAATGAATCACTTGCTATTGTGCTGCATAAGAAGGAAGTCGGCTGATGTGCAGCAAAAAAAATCTTGATCCAAAGTTCACTCTGCTGCTGAACTTCTCACATGTTCTGCTCAAAGCATCTAAGGGTCAGAACAGTACAAGCGCCAGGGTGGGAACCTGCCGCTTGAGTGAAGACAACATGCAAACTCCAGACAATGACCTTCATTCGAAAGTCCCTAATTGCTAATCACTAAACCACAGCGCCGCCCTGCAGCCCAGAATCACCAGCGGAAACTATTTTAATCCTTCAGAAAATACGACTGCGTACCATCTCTTCAGGTCCAATCAGGTTTTCCTCTAGAAATCAAATCTTTCTCTTCTCTCTCTTCTCTTTATTGCTGTGTCATGGAGACCTGATCAGATTTTAGGAACTGATAACTTCTTGCTCTCTATATAGGTCAAGGTTTGTGAATCTCTGGGCACTGGTGCCGCTGATGACAGTTTTAGATTATCAGAACACTCTTTGATTTTCATATGACAACATACCTGTGTTAGCGCCCCCTTTAGAAACATGTGGCTGACGTCTACAACTGCCATCAGAATGACTGCCCTACTGGTTGATTTTTTGTTTTCCATGCGACAATACCTTTCCTGATAGACGTGGTGGTCATTCAATGTATTTTACTCCATCACTGTCTTTTCTATGCTGCTGGTTGTGTTGACAGTGGGAGCTCTTTGAACTGGTTTCCAGTTCTTAACTAAATAAGAAGTGCAGCGTCAAGCCTTCAGGGTATAACTGGAAAACTGTGTTTCCTGTTTGCCTTTGGAGCGACTTCCCACCTCATGAACTCACTTGTTGATGGCTGCATGCATTTTGCAACGTGCTGCATATTGCGACATGAATGTGTTGAATATATTTCCAAATTGAGTTAGACACAGAAGAAACTCGTCATGTTTCTCAGATCCTTCTACTCATAAACAGTCTGTTTCAACAAAGTTGTCATTTATTTTTCCATGGACAAATGTCCATCTTAATGAATTTCTGTCTCCACAGTCAAAGACCTGCCGTTGCCCAGGTTTGTGGTCGGGAAGAACGAGGCTGACGCTCGACACGCAGCGCTGTACCAGGACCCCGACGGCCAGGGTTTATACCCAGCATCTGCTACTGCAGTAATACCTCGGCCACCAGGCAGGGGGCACCAAAACAAGAAAGGTCCCCCAACATCTGCTTCACTTCCTGTCCATGAGGTCATCCAGCCTCTGGCCCCGAGCATCGAGCCACAGGTGAGGTGCTGAACCCTGACCACACTGTCCAGGCAGGACGCTCTCAGCCGCGTGTTGTCCTTTTCACGTAGATTCGCTGCGTCCGGACAGTTGAATAATAAGGAAGGTCACATGGAATATTAAAGCTCATTCTTCATTTATTTTTCATAAACTGTTTAGCTTTATGTTTCCATGTTGGTTTATTCTACTGCCATTTTCATTTCCTGCCTCAGCTCCAGTTATTGGAGCGATGATCCCAGAACACAGCTGTATTTCCTGTGTTCATCCCTCTGTATCCTCCAGCCCCTGATAAGGATGTTCTTCCCCCAGTGGCTCATTTTTTTGTTTTAAATCAGCAGCATATTGTCTGTCAGTTTTATTGCCCTTTTCCTTCAATTCCTATGTTTTTATGCAAAGAAGAATTTTCACTGGATGAACAAAGTTTCTTAAATAGTAACCAAATGTGAGGGTAATCACTGTTACGTTTTTATGGTTTCACTTGTTTTCTTCCCCTCGTTAGCCTGAACCTACTTCCCCAGTGGTCTCTCCTCACCAGTCGCCCCCCACCTCACCTCCCTCATGGAGGAAACACAAGCGGCAGCACAGTGGAGGGAACGTAGATCGGCAGCCGGTGGTTTCATCGGCCGCAGTCCCGTGGACGCAGTTCAGAGAAACTCAGACGGGTAAGACTGGAGAAAAAGGTTAGAAAAGATTCTTTTTTTTAATTTTATATCTTAGTCTCTAAACTGTCTCTGCCCCTGTCGCCCCTCCAGGAACAGTGTCTGGCGACGGCATGTGGTCGTCTCACTCACCACCCCCTCCCAGTCAGGAGTGTTGGGTCAGTTTCACAGCAGACACGCCCCCCTCCAGTACGCTGCCCACAATGCATCCCTCATCGGTCCAGGTGCAGAAATGTATATATTGATCTACACTTATTAGAGTTAAATAAACCTCCTGGGCAAGCTCCAACCCTAGGTCAGACAGTTGGCTTCCAGCGGGCTCTCCACCTGCAGGAAGGTCAACCTCTTTTTTTTTTTTTTTAATCTATTTTCTCCTTGGTGTACGCAGGAAAGCACAACGATACGAACGGTGGCTTCGGCAGCGACAAACAACGAGATCCAGCGACAGTCGAGTGGCTACGATGATCCGTGGAAGATCACGGACGAGCAAAGACAGTATTATATAAACCAGTTCAAGACCATCCAGCCAGACCTCACCGGCTTTATACCTGGTAACAAAAGAAGAAAAAAACAACACTTCAACAACATACGGAGTGGCCTTTCTTCATGTGACATCCTCAACATCTCCATTCTTCTTCTTCTAGGTTCAGCAGCAAAAGAATTCTTCACAAAATCCAAACTTCCTATTTTAGAGTTGTCACATATTTGGTAAGTCGTCACTGATTGTTGTCATCACCGCTGGGATCTGTACGGGACTTCATTTCTGTTGGTGGAACAATGTCACGGACGTCTGTTTTGTCCTTGAAGGGAACTTTCGGATTTTGATAAAGACGGTGCGCTGACCCTGGACGAGTTCTGCGCCGCCTTTCACCTGGTTGTAGCTCGGAAGAACGGTTACGACCTCCCAGAGAAGCTGCCGGAAAGTTTGATGCCAAAACTGATTGACCTGGATGACTCAGCAGGTGAGGAGTCGCCCCTCCCTCCTTCCCTTAGCTCCCCCAGTCCTGGAGCTCTGAGTGAGAGTGTGAGGTGACAGCACTGCAGTGTGGGGGAAAGCCTGCCTCCTGCTGGTTGTGAAGGTGTTGCAGAAGGTGGCAGTTTTGGCCTCCATTTAGTTCTTAAGAATGGAAGGATGCCCTCTTGTGGCTATAGGTGATATGGTCCACTGAGGACAAGTTGTAGAGTCGTCCTGTTAATCCAGGGAAATCTTTCATGTTCTGAGACTGTGATCCATTGCATTTCATGTTTTTTATGCAAGAATCAGTGTTTCTTCATTGACACAAAGAGACAAATGATGATGTTTTTCTGTGTACAGTTCAACTCAGATTAATCTTGTTTTTTTTTCCCCTTTTTTGTTCTTTGTTGAAGTTTCGGAGCCGACCACCGACGTGGGTTACTCTGGCTCTCCAGTGGAGGTCACCCCCAACAAATCTCCCTCCATGCCTTCACTGAACCAGGCCTGGCCCGAAATGAACCCCAACAACGAGGTTCTAACAAACACACACATACACACACACATACACACATAGTCACTCCTTGCATTTTCTCACATTCTCTGCTCTGTTCGATTCAATCAAATGAGTCTGTAAAGTCTTAGAGATCACAGAGGTCTTTTCTTTATTCATCTGCTTGTGGATAAAATGCATTTTCATGGCTGTCATCATAAAACACAGTTACTGCTCCAGTTAATTCTCCCTCTCTCCTCCCGTTACTCCCGGATCTCCTGGTGGTTCTGTTTTTGTTACTACGTCACCTCCTCTCAGAACAATGATGTCGATGTGTGATGTTACTGCACTGCCTGACCGACTGACATGTTTTTTTTCTCACTCTGTCTCTCTGTGTGTGTGTGTGTGTGTGTGTGTGTGTGTGTGTGTGTGTGTGTCTGTCTCCTGCAGCAGTGGGAGACGTTTAGCGAGCGCTCCTCCAGCTCACAAACTCTGACCCAATTTGACTCTAACATTGCACCAGCTGACCCTGTAAGTCAATCACTTAGTCAGTGCATGGTTTCACCATTAATGGACAGACATTAACCCTCTCTGGATCTCTGCAAAAAACTCTCTCTTTTTCTGCTCTTTCTGTCACTCAGTCTTTCTGCATGGTGTCTTGCAGTCCCTTCGTCAGGAGGGGGCAGCATTTGTCACGATTGAGCCTGGCTTTATTTCCAAAGACAATACCTTTTTGAAATGGTTTCTCTGCTCAGTCGTTCCATTAGAATAATGAACAAAGACTTTAAATTAAAAAAAGCAAAGTTAAGTTAATATGTACTTGACCCAAAAAACAAATACTTAAGATTTTGGGATGTTTTATGATCATTGTTGAGCTTCACATCTACTTTACCTTTGGTGTGAACTTGATGCTGTTACATTGACAACTCAAAATACCTTTATATATAAAAAAAACAGGAACTCATCACTTTACACTGACTGTTACTATACATATACTATACAAAATAACTGAAGTCATTGTTTCTATGTGTGAAAATTCTATCTATCAATACAACACTCAAATTCAATACTTGCTAATGCTAATGTAGCTGCAGGACTTGTCTTTAATGAGGGGGTGATGTGTGTTGTGTCTGTATCAGTCCTCTGATGTGTCACATCTGGGCAGGATAGGTCACAGTCATCACAATTTTTAAGCTATGATTGCACACAAAAAAATCCAAAAATATTAGCGTAGTTGTTTTAGATTCAGAGACATTTTCTGTGTCATAATGACAAGTTGTCCAGAATCTCAGATTCTCTCTGTGAAACAATGTCATCTTCTCTACGTCTTTTTCTTAAAATTGTATTTCTTTTTTTGCTCCTTGTGTCCGTGCTGCAGGACACGGCCATCGTCCACCCCGTCCCCATCAGAATGACGCCCAGTAAAATCCACATGCAGGAGATGGAGCTGAAAAGAACAGGCAGTGGTGAGAGAAACGTTCTTCTACGACGTGTTTCAGTCCATGGGAGTTGAACTTTAAAAACAAACGTCCTTCTCTCTCCTCCCTCTGTGTCAGAACACAACCATCCCACCAGTCCTCTGCTCACCAAACCTCCTGAACTCTCTGAAGAAAGCAAACTACCAACCTCCATGAAGTTTGTAGCGGCAAACACTGTAGGTGAGTCAGCCATATACATGGGAGGTATGCATAGGAAATAGTGAAGAGGCGCCATCTGGTGTCTGCTTTTGCAATGATAAAAATGTATTTTTACCAAGAAAACCACTTTTAATGTGAGAATTTGTTTCTGTTTCCCTGAAGGCGACGGTTACAGCAGCTCAGACTCCTTTACTTCAGACCAGGAGCCAATCACAAGACAGAGGTCAGACCTGTCTCTGTTTTATTTTATTATTTTAACGTCATCAAAGTTCTGTCAGTCATTGGTCAAGACTGACCGTTTGTGTCCCTCTAGGTCTCAGTCAGGGGCGTCTCCTGAGGCTCTGAAGGTCGTCGCTCCTCCTCCACCTCCACCTCGCCCACACCCATCCCACTCCCGCTCCTCCTCTCTGGACATGAACCGCACCTTTGCTGCAGCCTCTGCTCCAGGACAACCTCAGTCCGCGACGATAGCGTTCCCTCCGGCTGTTCCTCCTCGGCCGTTACCGACCCAGGTCTGACCGCTGCTCACAGAAACCTGCACCGGCGTTTGTTAAACACACAACTTTACTCATGACTCATTTGTTCTGGTGCAGACATCGGTACCACACACTGGGCATCGCGCTGATGCCGAGACTGGACCAGGCGGGGGCAGTGTTCTCACCACCACCTCACCCCAGCAGATTCCACAGCAGCCCAATTTTGCAGACTTCAGTCAGTTCCAGGCCTTCGCCGCCTCTGAGCAGCCGTCCAGTCTGCCCGAGGTGGACAAACACGCGGAGGCCGGACCTGTACGTTGACCACTTCCTGCTGCTGTTGATACAGGGATAACTTTTGATCCATGACGTCAATTTGCTGCTGTTTTACTGTGTGTCCGCAGGTGGAAAAGGCTCCAGAGGGCGCCGGCCCTTTAAGAACGGTGAAGAGTGACGGTCAGGCGGACGAGAGGCCCACGCCCACGGTCAACTCTGTGAGTAACATTGACCCAGTGATATCAAGGCACTACTTCAAGTGACAGACACTTAAATATTGTCATGTTGTGGCTGTATCAAACAGACACAAACAAATATCAATTCTATATATATATTTATATATATATTTGATTTTATTGTTGACAAGAAAAAGTAACAAGACCAAATTTCAGTATATCACTTCTCTACATTGTCAGTTAATTTATTTTCTTTCTGCTGCTGTGGCTTCACTTTCACCCACCAGGTGAAAGGGTCTTCTGGTCCATTAGCTCCTCCCCCAAAGCCTGTGCGGCGGAGGTTGAAATCTGAAGACGAGCTGCGGCCAGAGGACGAGCAGCACGGTCCACAGAAGTCCAATGTCATAACTGCTGTGCTGTCTGCTCAGCCCTCTATCCCCAGGTTGGACAACGCACCCATTTTACACTCGACATTTTTTTTCCGCACTTTTTTTTTTTACATACTGTATTTTGTGTATTTTCAGGTCCATAGGAAAAGACAAGAAGTCCATTCAAGCTTCAATCAGAAGAAACAAGGAGACGAACACGGTGTTGGCGCGACTGAACAGTGAACTGCAGCAGCAGCTGAAGGTTGGAGGGAAAACTGGTTTCATTTTCATCTGGTCTCCATCCAAACACCTTCACTCACACCTTCACTACCTGTTTTTAGGATCTGCTGGAGGAGAGGATATCTCTGGAAGTCCAGCTGGAGCAGCTCAGACCTTTCTCTCATCTCTAGAAAAAAAAAAAAAAAAAAAGACAAAAAAACTGTGCGACTCCTCTCACGTCCATCCTTCCATCCATCACCTCCACCTCCAGCCCAAGGCTCCCAGTCACACACCTGTCAATCACAAATCCTGAAGGACGGAGGAGCACGGTCCTGACGGAGAGCACGGAGTGAGGAGGTGATGGGAACAGGAGAAGAGAAGAATCTTGACCAACAGGCACTTTGTCCATCTGTCAGCAGAAGGTGGCGGCGAGGAGTCGGGAAACGGAGCAGACGCCGGTGTCTGAGGACTTCACCCTCGGAGTGACTGAAGAAGAGTGTGTGCGTGTGCGTGAGTGTGTGTTTGTGTTTCAGTGAAGTGTTTTCTGATTGGAGGTGAGAACCAGGTGACAAATCTGAAGTTTCTGCAGACGTGGCCCACGTTTTAAACACAAACGTTACATTTCACAATCAGTTCAGCTGGACATGAAGACAGAGTCCACGTCTCTCTGAAACAGTTGAACCTGTGATACTGGAGTCATTGAGGAGTTGGTTGTTGGTAGATACACACCACTCATGTCTTCAACGAAGGATGTGATTAAGGCTGTGAGACTCTGGGCCTGACTCTGCACAGATCAGTTGTATACATGTGAGAAAGACTGTTTTAGTGTGTGTGTGTGTGTGTGTGTGATGCCTTGAGTGTCCAAATCATCACGGTGAAGGCTATTTTTGTGTGTGCTCTCGACTCTTGTCCTGTGATACCAGTCCAGTCCTCGTCCTCCTTCCTGCTGCCCTCACACTGACGTGCGCTGCTGTTCTCCTCGTGTTCCAGCGTTTGTTGTGACTGAATGGTTTCACTCTGATGCCAAATGACTGAACTGTCGCTCCTCTCCTGTCTCACCCTCTTCCCTCTGATTGTGGACAAGAAGAAGAAAGAAAAAAACACAGATGCAGCTTCGTCTCCCGTCGTGACAGACATGAAGACAATTGTTTGATATTTATAAAGAGCCGTGTGGGACGGATCGAGTTGGGGACGAGTTAGTAATAAAAACAAATTCCATACTTGTCCACCAGGTCACTATGCAAGCAACGGGCAATTCCATCTCCTCCACCACCTCCTCTGGGCTGTTTGTGCTTCGACCAGTAGCATCTGTGAGTGTTTTATTGTTTTGGTTTATTTTAATTCTAGGGGAATTCTAGAGAACTACGCCACCCGCTGTCCACTTGTTTCCATCTCTTTTTAAACAATCCATCTTTTCCAATGAGATCACCTGACTTGATGCTTCCAATCTACAGAAGGAGAGACCTGAACATTGACCTGGACGTTTAACAAAAGTCCAAAAACAGTGCTTTAAGAGAATCAAGGACAAGGACACAGTCCACTCCACGTAGACACAGCTGAAGTGACAGTATGTGATGGAACTGCACTGTTTTAAAGGTGTCCACCCTGTGTAGAAAACGTGGTCGTCTTCTCTCCTGACTGGTTTTCAGGTTCTGGTTCTGTCACCATCAACTGACTCAACTTTTTTCTTCCCCTTCATTTTGAGGACAGTGACATGTTCTGTCTGTGTGTGTGTGTCTGTGTGTGTTTGTTCCCAGACCTGGAACTCGTACCATTTCAAACTCTGTGAAACACCATCATGTGGTGTTGGTTTGTTTGCTAGCACAAAAGCTTCCTCTTCCTCTTCCTCCTTCCTCAGACCTGACAAGGCAATCCAGGCAGAAGCAAACGCTGACGGAGTCTTTTCCTGATGGGATTTTGAATGCCATTTCCTCTCAGATCTGTGTTGTGTATATTGTATATGATACACACTTTTGGACTCCTGTACATTTGCGTTAATTGCTGACTAACAGCAGTAAAAGAATATTCTATTTAATTCCTTCTCTCTTGGCTGTGGGATCCTAGATGTTTAACTGCATGGATGTACTGTATCTCTGCAGAATCGACTAGCAGCTGTGTGATTTTTACACAAAAAAATAAAAACGGCACAATATTTTAATCCTTCCTCTCGTCACTCACTTTTTAAAATGCATTTCCATGTAAGACTAGATAGAATTATATTTAGTTTAAGTTATGTTTTTTTCACTTTTTATAATTCAATTTTATAATTAAGTCAAATTTTTATATTTGTTAACCTTACAGGCCCTTAATTTCGCTAATTTAATGCTAATTATCTGTCTGCCTACCTGTCTGTCTATAATAGTAGGGGTTCATTTTAAATATAATTGTAGGTATAGTATTTATTTGGTGAACGTTCAGCACACAGATCGATATTTATCAGAAACTAACGTAAAATTAATCAAAAAAAATCATCAAATGTCTTATCTTTAATCACTTTTGGAGTTTCCCTTGTCTCGTAGTCAAGAATTACTCTCCTAAGTGAAGAATTTGCGGTTTAAATATAGCACGATGCTGTAAAATATAGCAAAAAACCCTGTTGTTACTTTTTTCTATTGTTTTCAATACAGTTTGCCCCCTGGCGGCTAAAAAAAGAAAAACAAGAGCATTTTACACGTATTTGACAATCGAAAACAGTATCAAAGGTATTAACAGTTGATACGCTAACTGTTTTGAAATCAAAATTAATTTTATTTCGCCTTGTTTTATTTTTATTCTGGTTTTATTTTATCGGAATTGGTCTATTTTGTTCATTTTTCAGAAGGGTACTTTAGCGGAGGGACACATTTTTGGATGAAATCGTTTTGTAATGCGGTCGGTTCTTCGGTTTAGCTCCGCCAACAACGAGGTCCGGTCTATTGGTTGTTAATATAATATGCCCTCCGGTGGCTGAGGCATGCAACTGCATACAGGACACGCAGTGCCACACTTAAGCCAACAGAGGGCGAAACGAGCACATGACACATTGGCGGGAACTTTTGATGGATGCAGTTGCATATTTGAGCCACCGGAGGGCGTATTATATTGACAACCAATAGACCGGACCTCGTTGTTTTTCTATTGTTTTCAACACAATTTTGCCCCCTGGCGGCTAAAAAAAGAAAAACAAGAGCATTTTACACGTATTTGACAATCGAAAACAGTATCAAAAGTAATAAAGGTTGATACGTTAACTGTTTTGGAATCCGAATTGATTTAATTTCGCCTTGTTTTATTTTTATTCTGGTTTTCTTTTATCGAAATCGGTCTATTTTGTTCATTTTTCAGAAGGGTACTTTAGCGGAGGGACACATTTTTGGATGAAATCATTTTGTAATGCGGTTGGTTCTTCGGTTTAGCTCCGCCAACAACGAGGTCCGGTCTATTGGTTGACAATATAATACGCCCTCCGGTGGCTGAGGCATGCAACTGCATACAAGACACTCAGTGGATGCCGTCAGTAGACCGGACCTCGTTGTTGGCGGAGCTAGACCGAACAACCGACCGCATTACAAAATGATTTCATCCAAAAATGTGTCCCTACGCTAAAGTACCCTTCTGAAAAATGAACAAAATAGATACTTTTTAACTGAAGAAAAAGGGAATAAAGATGAAAAGAAAGAAGAAATAAAAACAAATAACGATGAATAACGATACAACTGATTTAAAGACAACTTTTTAAACGTTCGCTTCTTTAATGGCGACTGCCGAACGCGGTCGTTTTACCTTTCTTTGGTCAGCAGATGGCGCAAAGAAAAAATAATGAAATACAGCAGTTTTTTTTTATTAATTTCTTACAATTTACAAGAGATACGATCTTAACCTGCAATTCTTCACCTAGCTAACTAACTTGGTTAATCAGAGGAACAAGGAAGTCTACATTAAATAACTAAATAATTATTAAAAATTAAATAAAATGAGTGAAATTTGACACTGTTTATAAATTCTACTAGGCTTTCCATTACTTTTGTGTTATTTTCTCACACAATTGGATCACAATTACTCATTTAACTAAACAAATTAATTGAGTTATAACCTGTTATATATGTTTAAACAAATATATAGAGAGAACAAGAGAAAGACCCTGATTATCCATGTCATCTGTGGATTTCCACACTTGCTAGAGTCAGGACCGGGTTTGTGTGAGTTCTCCAGTATTTCAGATCATCAGGTACCAGTGGGACCAGGTCACTGCGCCACACTCTCTTAGAGAAATGTTTTCTAGATGTTTATTCACCAAAACTACCAACAATAAAAAGTCTCAGCAGCGAGAAGAGAACAAACCAGTTTTATTGATTTTGTATCGTTTTATTTTTATGCAGCTGCACAGATGGAATCAAACTTACCTTCCTGTATCACAAAGTTTAATCAGCGACTGACTTGAGAAGCTTAAAGTTACAGACAGTGATGGTACAACCTACAATTATTAGAGATTCACACCAGTTTGGACAAAAACTACAAAAACTAAAATGTATCTTAATGAAGGCCTAGGTCTGTTAAAGCAAATGTCGTAAGACTTTAATAATGAGGAAGGTTCAAGTTTTTCCACTAAATAGTTTTCATTTACAGCAGGACTAAGAGCTTGGACAGAAGTGACTTAAGGTTACACGCCGTCATTGGCAGAAGCGGGAATAACATCAGGATCAGAGGGAACGGTTTCAGGATCCACAGATTCAGGTGACGTTTATTTTGTGGAAGATTTTTGGTGAAATCCATCAGTGAAGTTATTTGACAATTCTACGAAAAAACACACACAAGCAGAGAAATTGTCAGAAAAAATGTTTGTCTCGGATTCATAACTAGTTAATTAGCAATTAGTCAGTAAGTAACAGAAGCCGTTTCAGTCTTCACACTCACACAGCATTTTCCCTGTAACGATCCAGGGCTTCCTGGGCCACCACCTCGGAGAACTTGGGGTCGGTCCAGGGAATATCTCCAGGAACGCTGATGTTCATAGCGGGAGAGTCGAAGAGCTTCACGGACACATCCGTTTCTGCAGGACTGTCCTGCTTCTCCTCCGTCTTCTCGCTGTCGTTGCAGGTCACCTTGATGGGCAGACAGGAAGGTAAGGGTTAATGTCACGACAGTGAATTATTTCTAAAATCAATCACCTGAAAAATTGGTGGTTTGACGCACCGTCAGTACGTGAAAGAGGCCGTCGCTGTTGTCTGTGTTGTTGGCCAGGGAGGACACCCAGCCAAACTGCCTGTTGAACAGATCCAGGACGGAGGAGGTGTTGAACATCTGCTCCTCAAACCCCTTCAGGAGGGAGTTGTACCTCTGAGTGAAGCGCTCGGCCAGCGCCAGAGCGCTCTCCAGCTCCTCCTTCAGGGGTCCTTCCAGGGGTTTCTTTCCTGAGCAGTCTGCAGAGTGACATCATCGTGAGAAACGGCAAAGTTCAACCAGCGAGGTCAACGTTTGGACTCACCGATGTGTTGGATGTCTTTGCACTTCTGACACTCGTCACGGAACTTGATGCAACCGGCGGAATTGCGGCGAATCTCCCTGCAGGTCATCTGTCCGTTTCCGAAGGGTTTGGTGATCACCACGTCCTCGTTCTCATTGGTGTCTGCAAAACAGAGCTTGAAATTAGCCTTGACGGTTCAAATCCAGTCCTGGAACCACTGATTGATTGACTTAATCCTTTTTTCTTAAAGTCAGTCAACCTAGAAACCAGCCAGGGATGGGAGTTCCTACCTTCATCTGAAGTCAAGTCCACATCCCTCGTGTGGTCCATGGATCCAAAGAGGTTCCTCATTCCCATCATGGGGGAGAACAAATTATGGAAGCCATGGAAGGGATTTTGGAAAATTGAGCGGATGTTTCTGCGATGACGAGAATAGGGTCCGAAAAACGTTGGCAGAAAGAAAGAGGGAGGGTTGTAGTGGACATGGTCAGCCACCTGGGGAACAGAGACACAGCAGTGACGTCAGTGTCACATGACACCTGCAGTGGAACAACGTTCTGCTCCGTTCCTTCGTCACCTTCATGCTGTCTGTGAAAATGCTGTCCACACCGTCAGCCATCACTGTGTATTTGTCCTCCAGGGATTTCAGCTGATTCCTCTGCCTGCGGTCCTCCTGCTCCAGGACATCGATCTTCTCCCCGTTGATCCAAATGGAGAAAGGAGAGGTTCGGTTCAGGATGTCCTCCAGCTGCAGAGAAAAAACACAGATCTGTTGAAGTCTTCACCTAGAACCAACTTCTGGATCTGGACCATAATTTCATGTTTCTGGTATCTTGTCATCTTTAACTTCAACATCTCCTCCACTCAGATCATTTCGTTGGTGCTGTGTGAGGGTCTGACCTGACGGCCCACCAGTCCTGATCCACTGCTGCAGGTCCTGGAGTAGTACCTGACGCAGGTGTTCTTCAGACAGGGCTTACACTCCTCCCACAGTGTCTTCATGGTCTCGTTACAGACCTCCTCCTCCTGCTCCAGCTTGGCCTCCATCTCCTGGGCCTTACGCAGGGCATCCTGGAGGTGAAGGATACGGAGAAGACATCAACCAGGACCAATGACATGAGTGTCAAACTCAAGACTCCTCAAACAGGCCACCTCATTCGTCAATTAATTGACTTCTCAGCAGCTCAGCTGTGGCCTGCAGTAACTTGGTCATGTGACTGACCTCCTTCAGCTGCTTGGTCTTCTCCAGGGCATCCAGGTACTTCTGATGCTCCTCCGTGGATTTCTGCATCACGCTCTTCATTTCCTGAACTCCATTGATGGCAGATTCAATCTGTTTGTCCAGATATTTTTCTCCCTGACGGGAAATCTCTGTCGGCAGGAATACGAGACGAGACATGATCATAATTCACATACTGTCGGGATCTAGTCCTGACAGTATTGGTCAATTTCACTTTATTCTGAGTTACCGTTCAGGTCATCCTTAGATGGAGGCTCGATACAGTTGGCTGTGGCCAGAAACAGCGCCACCACGGCCAGAGACTTCAACCCCTTATTCTTCTTCTTCATCATCATCATCATCATTAACATCCTCTCTGACTCTCAGTAGGCCAGCAGGCTGATCAATGATGAGTAAAGACCTGGAAACAGACAATGTTTTTGTAGTTACGCTTCATCCCCACTAGAGGGTGACAGTAGCCGAGAAATCGAACAGGGCTCGGAGCTACGCAGTAGAAATTGAAAGTGTTTACTCAGCAGCAGCAGCAGCAGCAGCAGTGAGTCGTTACGCAGCAGAATGTAAAAATAAGTGTCCTGATGAAGATGAAGATCAATGTGAAACCTGATGATTGAGCTTCATCCAACCGTCAGCAAGAACATCCTCGTCATCATCATCTCACTGACCTCAGATCAGTGTTTCCAGTGGCTTCACCCTCTGTGTTTTCTCCCATAATTCCTCTGGGGTTTGTCTGCTAAAGTCAGTGTCAGTAGACTCTGAGATCTTCTCTGTTTCTTCCTGTCATTCCCCTCCACTCAAATTCAAAGTCATCAGACAGATGGTTCCTCCTCCACCTTCCTCCTCCTCCTCCTTTTCCTCCTGTGCTGATTTTCCTCATTTAGTATCAATCCCTCGCCGTGAGTCTAATCTCTTGTCCTGATTTCTGCAGTCAGTCATTATCAACCTCCTCCTCCTCCTTCTTCCGCTCTGCATTCCTTCTTCTGACCTTGTCAAACAAAGTTATGACATCACTGAAACAGAAGTTTAACCTTGGTTTGATTATCATGGCCTTTAGCTGAGGTTCTCCTCAGGCCTGGTGGTCATGGTCCTCCTCGAACTCTAGTACTGACGGACTTTAGGAAAACTGAAGGTTTTAGTCCTTTGTGGTCTGACTATTGTCCGTGTGGAACCTGGACCTGCTGGGACTCCACCTCCATTGTAATGACCAAGGACTCAGGTGTTCAATAAGGTCAAGTGCGTCCAAAGTGTCCACCACAAGAATGTGAGAAACTCACTTCCTTCTGTCTGTTCTCACACGTTTGCAGATAAAAGTCTGCAGCTCTGGCTCTTTATCTAAAAATGTCACCAAATGTTCCAGAGCCCAGCAGGAGCAGACGCCCACCTGGGAGCGAACACTCGTCCCACTTTCTCCTCACAGTGGGAGCCCACACTTTTGTGAGTTTAACATTTTCCAGAGCAGCAGAACGGTTACACAACAGGCCAGAGTTTGACGTGTGACAATAAAACAGCAGCTTAATGGCTGCAAAAAAAAAACTAAAACAAATGCAGGCGCTGAAAGGAACGGATAAAGATTTCAGGTTTTTAATGAGGAGAAAGGAAAATAACAAGTAGAAGGATGGAGGGAGGAGAAAATGGGGAGGTGCAGGGGAGTAGGAGGAGGTCCGCACTGAGAAAGTCAAACAGCCAGGCTTTAAGGTGAAGTGTTTTACAAGGCAGCAGAGGTTTGTGGCTGAACAGCAGCTGCTGGGATCCTGATTACACAACAAGGAATGCAAAGTGTCCCAGAACCCCCAGAACTTCAGTCCAGATGTTGGGCTGCAGCCCAGAGCTTCCAGAACGTTCACTAGTAGATTAATAAAGACAAACGCAGGGTGGAGGCCAACATCTGTTCTACACCATGAAGGCTGAAGAACTATTCTCTCTTATCAATAAGACAATGTATTTCTGTCTAAAGTCTTTTTTTTTCAAGAAAATCTGACGTTTTAATACTAAATATTTGAGTCATGAACTAAAAAAATACAGTTGTCATTCTCATTGATTGTTTATCCCTAATTTTAATAAAAAAATGGAAAAATTATAAGACCGAAGTAAAATTATTTTCTAGTAAACTGTACTGAACTATAATTTATTTTGAGTTAACTTTTATTATTTTCATTTTTTTCTTTATTCTAATTTACCTCAAAACTCTCACCATTTCTCAGTCTTACTCCTAACTTTCTGATTTAATCTGATTTCACATCCACTAATCTGCATAATCCCTGCTCCAGTTCAGCAAATGGGGCAGTGAAACACGTGACGTCATCTCCACCTTATTGCATTTTAAATTTCTGCACCTTGTCTGCAAAATGCATGCGTTATTCCTATCTGCAGCAGCCCAGCATATTTCAGATCCATTTCGTGAGGTCTGAAAACCAACCACACCAGTGACGTCATTAACTGTAATTAACTTATTTGGGTGCAAAGGTAACGATCAGAGCGGCGAGTAAACATCTCTTAAAACAATCTGCAAAATAAAAAACCCAACAGTCCTGAACGCAACGCAGAAGAAGTCATATTTGCAAGTTTTTTGTGATGATGACAAAGAAACATCTGCATCAGTCACTCACCTCTGGTTGTTCCTGAGACTCCAGACTGTCTGAAGCTGCTTCCCGGTCCCTGCTGCTCACATTTATACCAGAGGATCACAGGGACGGTGCAGCAGACATGTGATTCACTGGCCAAGCATGCGAGTGCGCAACCAACCGGTGCGTTTGTGAAACTGCAGAGAAATATCGCCTCTGTTCTGGTCGGTTCTTCAAAATAAAATCCATTCATGAACTCGTTGCTATTTTTTCTTTACAGTAAAGACGATCATTGATGAAGCAGGATGAGATGTGCAGAAAATGGCGACCGTGATGCAGCATCACCAACCTGTTGCAATCGACAAAGGAGAAGTATGTAGTTTCGTCTTTACATGGTATTATTTGTATTATTAATTGGTAATATTTATATTTTGCATTTCAACATATACATCAGAGGTGTCCACACTTTCTTTGTCTTCTGAGCTATTTTTCAAATGACCAGGCTGAAGTGATCTACCTAGATTGAAAACTCTAAAATAATTTACCTATATAAACTGGATATTTTATTCTCTAAATTATATGTATGTTATACTATCTGACTCAATACCTACATTATCCTCATTTTAGCCCAGTGATCAGTGTCTTGAAATAGAATTACATCTCTAGTTTACATTACGATTATTATTTTTTAGTTATTGCTCTAATTATTGCTATGCATACTTACACTTCTAACTGTCTTCTATCTTATTTGTAACTTAATATTACTTCAAATTGTAAGTTACTTTGAATAAAAAGCATCTGCTAAACATAATGTGCATATCATTTAAAACTGATATATTTTATACCTTACATATAGCCTGTATAATTATAAATGAATGAAATGTTAATAGTTCTAACAGCTAACCGACTAACGAGCTAAAATAGTTAGCTCTGACCAATAATGTAAATTCCGGAGACTTTATCATCGTTATTTTCAGCCTTTTCACTATATATAAAATAGATTTATGACTGACCTTCCGGTGATGGTTGATACCATGAGTATTTGCAGGGAATACAATGAAAATATATAAAATATTTTCACGTTAACATTTTTTCCCGCCACGTTAGCGACCTGCTACAGTAGGGACGAAGGCTAGGCTATGCTAACGTACCTACTTTAGCTGTGCTTTTATTTTGGAATCCCTTTTATGTTTCCTGTTTTTAGCCCGTTTCCCCGTGTGTGACTTGACGTTTCTGAGTAGAAGGCCTTTTCCAGGAGATGTGTAATGTCCTGGCAGAGACTTCTAGAGCTGTGGAGCACAGAGGAAAACAAACAAGCGTTCGATTCATCCTGACTGTGACTCATCATTAACAACTAGGATTTGACTGTATGGTCAGTGGCATATCAACAAAACACTCTCACTGACGACAACTCAGCAAAGAGTGTAACCAAACAAGTGAAATTAACATTTGATTAAAAGAAAAACATCACTTCTTTTTCTTCCCCCTGTGGGTAGTCCCTCATTTAGGGGTTTGGTTCAACAAATCAGCCTTTTTCATCTCCAACAAACTCCAACTACCTCCATGTCCTCCATCACTGCATCCTTCAATCTTCTCGTGTCCTGTCCTGTGTTGAGTCACAGAATCAGCATGTTGTGATGTTTTTTTATTTTTAAAGAGACAAAAAACACTTCCCGTCAGACTGAGTGAGGAAGGTTATGGGAATTGTAGGTACACACACACACACACGCAGCCATTGTGTGAGTCAAGTATCAAGTCCACACTTGTTTCATTCCACTGAGGATGATAAAGCTGGAACGACCATGAACTAATCTCCCTTCCTCCTATCTTCATTCCTCTCCTAAACATAATAACTTTAACTTTTTTCCCTAAAAATCTTTAATACTTTTTAACAGCTCAATTTTTCTTATCCTTATTCTGCTCCATGTTAAATAATACCTGAGTATTAGTTGTACATGTAGTACCCACTATTGCCACTAGAGGACAGAAAAACTCTTCTTATCGCATGAGCGCCGCGACTTTTGCCAATAAAAAAATAAGAATACATAAATAAGAAGAAACCTGCAAATAAAATAATTAAGAATATTAGAAAAAAGGAAAAATAATTCCTGTTTTCAGATTTAATCAATTTCTTTTTTTCCTTTGTTTCTTTTTTCAGTTGGACAAAAGAAACCTCTTCAAATCTACACCATGACCAAAGGCTGTGTCGACTTTGTAGCAAAGTGAACCCAATAAAGTGGCCAGTGAGTTTATGAGACAATGTCCTGAAGGACGCTGCACTGATGCCTTTAAAATCCAAGGGGAATGTGTGTTTGGGTAAGACATATGTGAGAGTGTGATGTTTTGCTTGGTCCAAGAATGTTAAATGGATCCATGTCCCTCTGCAGCACATCTTCAATCACAGATTATTTTGGACGACATGTTTCTCTGGCTCTTAGGAAACAAGACCTAATTATCACCACTTTGTAATTGGTTCCATGGTTCTGTTCTGTTCTGTTCTGTTCTGTTCTGTTCCGAGGTTCTTGTGCCTGAAGGGCTGCAGAAGCTCAACGTTTGATTCTGGAATCAATTTAAAGGAAATCTCTTCTCACACACTAAGAGCTCGTGTGAGTGAGAATGTGCTGGAATTTGCACGACCCAAAAAACATTGTCATCAAAGGACTGGAGGACTTGTGGTCTAAAAGTTGCCAAGAGAATCCAGGGCTTCAAGTCTGTCTCCAAGTCAACTTCCTTTGACTTAATAAATGTGTGAAAACATGGGAAAGAAACAAGAGGCACAAACCATGGTCACCTTTTCAGTTGTTTTTGCTTCAATGACAGACACAGTGGTGATGGAATACAATCACAAACAGACAGGTGGCGCTCTGGTGTCCTGGGGTCTAGTGGTCCTGGATGGTAAAGCCTGTAGATGAGCAGAAATTACGGTTTAATGGCCGGAAGATAAATGCTTTTATGTCAATGTTAGCTCAAGTATATTAGTAAAATTTCAAAATAAAGTTCAGGAGGTATAAATAATATAAATATTAATATATTTATATTAAATACCAAAAAGTTTGCATAATTTGTTTACGGAAACTAAACTGTTTACATGTCATTGTCTGTGCCACTGAGACTGGACTGTCAGAGTGATGATGAAACAGAACCATGGATGAAATACTCAAGTTCCAGGATAGTATTCTTGATGTCTCCAGAGACCCCTAACTCCTGTCTCCTCCTCTGGGCCACAGACATTTAAGGTGTTCACTCTCCCGACCTTCAGACATTTGTTAGTGATTATCCTCGGTCTCTGAATGGTCCAAGCTGGACCAGAAACACAGGAGAACTTTGCCTCCCTACGGGGCCCCGCCCCTCTTTTTTCATCCACTGCCTTTTCCAGACCCTCCCTCATTTTTTTTAGTTTCTTTGTTTCTTTCAAATTCTCCTGCACTTTTCCTGCTCCCTCTTCCCTGACACCCTTCCTCCTCCTCCTCCGGCCCTTTCTCCTCCTCCTCCTCCTCCTCCTCCTCCTCCCTCCTACTTCACACTTGCACATGGCTCCAGTCTGAGGAGGTTCAGTGTTCTCAGGCTCTGGATGTCAGAGGGATGATGCCAGTGAGCTGCAGTTGGACACTGCTGACCCAGTAGACTGACAGTTGTTCTGTCTTTTCAGGTGAATTGTTTTTACCTGCTGGAATTCGGGGACTTCTGGAAGATGCTGCACAAATGAGTTTTGTTCTTTCTTTGTTGGACATTTGCACTGTGGAAAAACCAAAGTAACAACTGTAGCATCAGCGCTGGTGTCTTCAACATCTGCAGACAGACTGAGAGACAGGAACCATGAAAGGTAAAGCACTCCTGGTTCTGATGATTTCCACCTAAAAACAATACATTTTCTAAATGGAAATGCAATTCCCAGCTTGGTCAAATCTCCATAGTGAGGACGTTCACAGTCAGGCACCTGCACATGGCACCAGAGTTGTTGTTGTCTGGAACCTTGAGGTCTCCTGCTCCTCCTGCTCCTCCAGCTCCTCTCCCTGTCTCTTCAGCTCAGGCCTTAGAAAAAAAGAATGAAAATCAGAGTAAAAACATAACATTTAAATGTTAGCGCTGCAAAAACACAACCTGAAACTAGACCTGCAGGTGGGTTTGGAGAAGGCAGCGCCTCCTACTGTACATGTTTCCCAGAGTGAGGAGTAAAGTCCTGACAGAGAAGGAAGGAGACGTAATGACCCTGCTGCTGGTATCCTCAGTATTTCACTGGTTTTACCTTTATTTTTTGACTTCTCTCATAAATATATGTTGGTGTTAAGATTCACCAGAGGGATAGTTGGCTATTACTCAATGAAAATTAGAAAACAACAACAATTTACAGGTAATTTAAGGTCAAAAATCATTAAAATCTAAATAAATGTCTAAAAATAATGACATTATAGGGAAATCAGTAAAAGTTTACTGTTAAATATACATAGTATTAGCAACAAAACAGAGAAGAAAAAGTCAAAAATATTTTATGTCATATAGTGATTTTTTTCCACCAAGATTCAGCAGAAAGACAGTTTTTTATACAGTTTTATGATTTCTGAAATTCCTGCTGTTTCTGGTGTCAATGTCGCCGCGGTCTGTTTGAAAATCTGATTTATTGAAAAGAACATGAACACATGAAGGAGATGGTGTGTGGCTCAGATTAGGAAGATAAAAATAATCCAAGGTCAGCAGATTCTCTCTGGTTCAGAAGCTGCCGTGAATTAGCAGAACAGGCAGTAAAGTCAAAACAGGCAGAACGGTCTTTAACTCAGCCACACAGGAGGTCTGCTGCTGTGGTTTCCAGCCCCGACACCAGAATGTGAGCAGGGGCAGAACAAAACATGCTGTCTCACACATTCCTTACAGTGGGGCAGAGAGAAGGAGGTGGATAAGGAAATGTTTGAGGAGGAGGTGGAGGTGGAGGAGCAGTAATGGAGATGGTGGTGGCAGTGGAGGACAGGTGTAAGTGTGTTTGGCAGAGAAAGAGGAAAAAGTGAACGATGGAGAGGAAGAAAAAAGATCTCCTTGTTTTAATGTCAGTTCTGCTGCAGCAGCAGCTTCAACAGTTGGTGAAGGAGGAGGAAGAGGAGGAGGAGAACAAGGAGGAGGAGTTTAAAGTTCAGAGAGTTGAATCTGTGGTTCATTTCCTGCTGTGATTAACACCTTTGTGTCAAAAGTTTTAAGACGAAAGATCTGAAAATGTATCCGATGATTGATGACTACAAACGTAGTGTCTCAGTGGCGCCACCATTAGTTCAGTCTGGTTATTACATCTTTGTTATTCAGACTGTCAGTTAAAGCTGTGCCTCAGACCAGTGAACCCCATAACAGTGATCATCAACTGGTGGCCAGTGGGCCATGTCCAGCCCACCAAACCATCCAATTTGGCCCAGAAAATGTGTTTTATTTCATTAAGAAAAACTTAATCTTCTACAAATAACCCTGCAACAATAATCATAATAATCTAGACACTATTAGTGGCATTGAAACCCTGATCCAGACTCAGTTAGAACCAGAACCAGAACATCATAGTTTTCTGCTCACAGCTTGTGTGGCCTCTGGGAAAATGAGATCCATAAGTGGTCAAATATTTGGCCCAGAAAAAGTTAGGACAGACCAAGTTTTCCAACATTATAAATGTTCCCAGGAAGCAGTTTTTTATTTTGTAGCTTTAAATTCAGGAAACAATCTTTATATGAACACCTGTATTTTATTAGGCTGACGTTGACCTCGTAACACGCTGGAAACATTAGTTGCCCAGTTTTGCCATAAAGAGTCTTGACTCAATAGTCGTAGTCGTATCATGTATGTCTTCCCTGTCAGTCTCAGCTCTAAGGTGTCTCCGGTCCAACAGTCTGGTCCACATGACAATTATGTGAAATTTGAAGGCAAGAAAAACATGGAGACAAACCCATAAAGAAGTGGAGAATTTCTCTGTCCACACCCTTTGGCTTTGCAGCTCTGCGGAGACAACCAGACTGGTCTGGTCTGAGACAAAGCTGTTAAGTCCAGAGCGGACGCGATGCCTTCACGGGATGGTGACTCTGAAAATCTCCTGTTTCACTGCCAGACCACAACAAAAGAGCGTTCCCTGGTAATGGTCTGCACCATAACTGCCCCAGCTCTGCCAGGTGTTTATAGTTGTGTGAGGAGACACATTCTTCTCTGAGGGCATCTCAATGACTTGGAGATGGTCAGAGGCTTGGAGAGGCCAAGAGACAGGGAGGGAGGAGTAAGGGCCAGACTTGTTGTCAGGAGGACTTGTTGTGGTGAGAACTTGTTCTGTGGTAGAGGACTTGTTGTCAGAAAGATATGTCATCTGGATAACATGTCATGATGAGCACTTGTTATGGTAAGGGACTTGTTCTCTGGTGGAGGACTTGTGGTCTGGATAACTTGTTTTCCGGAGGACTTGTGACCTGGTGGAGGTTCTGTGGTCTGAGTAACTTGTTGCGATCAGCACTTGCTGTTAGGGGGACTTGTTTTGGAGAGGACCTGATGCCTGAATGACTTGTTGTGGTGAGAACTTGTTCTCTGATGGATGACCTGTTGTCAGGAGGACTCGTCATCTGGATAACTTGTTGTGGTGGAGGACTTGTGGTCTGGAGTGCTTGTTGTCAGGAGGACATGTGGTCTGGAGGACTTGTGGTGAGGAATTGTTCTCTGGTGGAGGACCTGTAGTCTGGATGACTTGTTTTCAGGAGGACTTGTTGTTTGGTGAAGGACTTGTCTTGGTCTGAATAACTTGTTGAGTTCAGGACTTGCTGTCAGTGGGACTTGTTTTGGAGAGGACCTGATGTCTGATTGACTTGTTGTGATAAAGACCTGTTGTCTGGAGGGCTTGTGGTCTGGATAACTTGTTGTGATGAGGACTTGTGGTCTCCAGGACTTGCCTTGACGAAACATGAAAATGTCCAGCAGGGGAATGAACGTGAGGAAGAAGCTGAGGAAGAGCAGTATTTGGAAAGTCCAACTCCTCTCCACAGAGGAACCACAGACCACAGGTCTGATGGAGGTTCAAGTCCAGAACCTGTGATCAGATCTGTGCTGCGTCCATGGACCGTGATCCAGTGTTGACTCTGTAATCCACACCTGTGTTCACCTGTTCAACCTTCCTGCAGACACTGATTGGAACCAATCAGAGGTGTTTGGAGAGGCCCGGTGACAGGGCCGTGTTTCCCCTCCTGGTTCCAGTTACTGGTATTTTCATAGGTGTGGTGGCTGCTGGCCTCCGTGCACCACCTGAACCAGCAGAACACACCGGTGCACGGTGGAGCTGGAGGGGTTCCTTCCAGCCTCTGAGTCCAAACTGTTTTTTGTGGAAACAGCAGGAACATTTCTGGACTCACAGGTGGTCTGGAGTGACTGAGACCCGGTACCAGGTGCAGAAGAACTGGACCCAGACTTGGTCACAGATTAACGTTGAGATGTTCTCACTCAGAAAACTGGGGTTTTGGAACCGTCACAGTCAGAATTCTGATCCGTGTCGGGTTTGTTTGGAAAAACTATATCTGGTATCAGAGCTGGACAGACTTTTACCGACTGTTTCAGGACAATTCTGTCCAATGTTCTGAATGGACTTTGATTGTTGTGTGTTATTACGTTGTTTTAGCTTCAGTTTACATGACATTGACTTTAGGCTTTTAAGTTTGACCATTTTCTACTTTTTTATCTACTTTTTTTTTGGAATAAATAATGATGATTGTTTTATCCTTATTTAATATATTATTATTGATATTAACTAATGGCGTATTGTTGAACTGCAGTGATATTCCCCATTATTATGTCATCATGTCAGGGGGTCAGAGGTTAGGGACTGTTACCCATGAGTCTTTGCAGTTTCCTGAGACCTGAACCAAACCAACCAGGCTCAGTACCTTCTCAAACAAACAGCCCTAAAAATCCAAACAACTCTTGGCGGCCTCACTGTCAGTCGTGTAGCTTTGACCAAATACTCAGCTGTTTTCCAGCCGCGCACGAAACCGAGAGCCAGGCTGTCGAGATGGGATTAAGTCGCCACATGTCACGGAGAGTTTTCTTGGCGGAGTGAGGACATATTTTGTGATCGGACTCATATTTTGTGTAAAAATTCCACCTGTTGAAGAGAACACATTGTTTCCATCTTCTTTCTTTCTTTCTTTCTCTTTTTTCTCTCTTTTCACCATCAGACTTTAGATGTTTTTACATAAACAGCCTGTAATATTTCCGTCAGTCATTCTAATAGGTGTGCAGCAGGTTAGGGCGATAAAGGATGTCAGTTTGGAGGAAATGGTGAGACAAGAGTGAGTTCACTGCACAATATCACCCCCATGAACATGTTCTGTGTTCGACCTGATTCAGACCATGGTTCTTTCATCATCTCCTCATGTTTCCATAAACTCTGACCTGCCAACAAATGTGTGAGACAACAACAATAACAAGGTTAAAAGACAAGTAACTGTAATATTTTTGGACTTTTTTTCCCTCTCTTTGCCTGCGTCCAGTTCTGGACCAGGGTTCCAACTGTTACCAGGTTTAAAGTTAAAAGTTTGTTTGGAGTGAAGTCACTGTAACAAGAAGAATGTGTTGTCACTTAGATGGGTCAGGAGAGCTTTGTGGAGATGTTGCTGCAACAAATCAGCGCAAAACTTGATTGATGGTACAGTATAGTGAACCAACAGTTTATGTGAAATGGAGCAAATACGTGGGAAACACAAATATCTCCTATAGAGGGTGCTAGAAACATTATTCAGTACAATATTATTGTTTTAAACCAGTTCAAGTTGTAACTCAATTTAGTTATCACACATTTTATACTTTTATTTTGGGTATTTTATATTAAATAGATTTCTGTCCATGGAGGAGCTCGGCTCTAAACATTTTCAGTCTCTAAATAGAATTTGACCAAAGTTTTTCCTTCAGTTTTTTTAGTGTTGCTTCTGTTTCACTGTACAGTGTAGGTGTGACCTGGTGGAGCCAAGCGTGGGTGGGTGTGTGTGTGTGTGTGTGTGTTGGGTCGCTCGATTTCCTCACCAACCAGACAGACAGAGCAGGTTTTTCCACCAAGTTTGAGGAAAAAGAACATCAGGTGAAAAAACAGCAGCAGCAGCAGACGGAGCAGGAAGGAGGTGAAGCAGGAGTAAAGCAGCGTCTGCAGGAGTTTTTTCAGGAGGAATCCTGACTCCTGACTCTGGTGTTTTGTGCTCATAGTCAAACATTTAAATCCCCCTCATTTTCAGCCCAAAGAATTCTCCACCAACACCAAGACCACTGAAATAAAACAAAAGAAGAATTCTGCTTTCCCACAGATATTCCTTGGATGTTGATTTATAATACAGCCTTTTATGTTTTATGTGTTGTTTCTGTCTTAACACCACCAACACCACCAACACCACCACCACCAACACCACCACTAATATGTTTCAAACTGTTTTCAGTCAGTGCTGCCATTAATCTAAAGCTGTATTTTTTACAAGCTCACTATTGTTTTTACTTGTCAATCTTCTCTTTTATTGGTAAAATAATATATAGTTACAGGGGAATTGCATACATGTATTTGAATAACAAATAGCTAGGAATGTATAGTAATTTTTTCTCCATTGACTTAGACACGGATAAAATAATGCCAAAAGATAAAAAAATTATATATGTTATGGCAATGCAAATTATTTAAAAATGAAAAGATCAACTGGAAATGAATGCTCAAAACAAAACAACAAACAAACAAAAGAAAAATGCTTTACACATTTGAATAATGTAAAGCAACACCAAAAATATAGGTAATAGATCAAAAAAAGGCCAATTCAGTAGAGGAAATAAAAGCATCAGCAGCAGAATCTTCTGTGTCCAGGTGGTAGACGTTAACTGATTGTTTGTGCTTCGTGTTGGTCATTCCTTCCTCAGGGAAATATATGAATCAGCTTGTTTACCATGTAGTGGTTAATGTTCTCCACCTGCTCCTTGTTGTGGAGAAGATAAGGTCTGTTGTTCATATAGAGGGGAAGACATCTGAGATGTTTCCAGCTGCTGCACAAAAGAAGGTCAAAGGGTTTAATGTCTCTGTCTCAATCGCAAGGAAAATTAGATTTCTAGAAACAAAGTCTTTCTAGAAAAAAATCTCCACAATTAACAAATAATCCAGGAAAAAAGGCCCTGAAGTTGACGTTGATGAGAGTAAATGAAAACTTCATCTTCTTCTTTTGTGAAACTCCTGATCTAATTTCTTCTCTTCATGTAATTGAATCAAAGTTTTTCACTTTTTGACCTACTCTTCTCACCGCTCCATCATTATGTCATCCTTGGCCGCCTGTCAGTGACCTGTCCATACAGACCTGAGCCCAGCTCGTCCAGCTCGTCCAGCTCGTCCAGCAGCGACTCACACAAACACTGGGTTGTTGTGTCATGTTGTTTTTAGAACTACATCCTGTGGTTCATCTCCTTCTTCTCCCTCCTCTGTGTCTGCGCGGCCAGACGTCGACTACGTGTTGAGCTGATTATGTGGTCGTCCGCAGCAGACATATTTGGTTTTGTGGATCCAGCACTTTTGGCTCCAGTCAAGCAAATAAATGCTGTCAAGAAATAAAAAACTCACTGGAAAAAAAAGGAGACAAGTGAACACATCGTGACAGCTTTGGTTCTAGTCCAGAAAAACAGAGGAAAACAAGTTTTTGGGTTGTCTTGTGTTTGACAGTTAATCTTGGATTCTGAGCCAAACTACGGACAAAATCATTTTCTTAATATTATTTCCTTTTTTATGATCTGTCATTGGTCTGCACAGTATTCTTCAGCCTTTCTCCTCACTAGTTCTTCGTTGACTAACTTTATACTTAAATCTAGATTATTGTCAAACTCTATCAAGGCAAATATCTAATTTACACTAAATTAATTTGCTGTTCCCTTTTACAGATTTTAACATTTTAAATCCTAATTTCTGCTGGGCTCACTTATTCTTTGGATGTTCTTGTTTTTTATTTAGTGTCAATTTATTTTGATATGATTTTACTGCCTGTTTACTTTTGTTTTCAGTAATAATTAGTGAAAGTACTGTATCTGTTTTATTATTTTTTTCTTTTTTAGAAGAAAAAAAATTTTGAAATTTTTTTTTCCAAGCTTTTTGGCTTTTTTAAAATAGTATCCCGTTATTATTTCATGTTAATTGATCTGCTTCTCAAGTTTTTTTCCTGTTTTTTACTGCTACAACCGTTCAGCTCAGATTCATGTAGGAAACATCTGTCTGCAGCCACTGCAGCACATTTTCCACATGTGAGCGGTGTCTGCAGCGGTGATATCAGTCAGTCTTCAGTCAGTCTGTCCTCAGACTGTCCTCAGCCTTAGTCTGAAGGTCGGTGTCTCTGACACTAATGAACATCAGCAGGTAAATGCGTCTCCTCAACAACTTTGGGTTATTTTCAACACATGTGTCCAACACAGGCCGTTCCATACAGTCAGTATCCTCCCTCCCTCTGGTTGTGTTTACGTAAGGCGTTGTCTATGTTTGATGTCCAATGTCTTTGGACAAACACTGTACACAAACTGGACTCCCACCAGAACCGTCTCCCAGAAACCCATCTTCCAGACTCACGCTGCGAACAGAGAAAACACTTGACAGAACAGAAAACATGACTTTTCTTTAAGGTCAGGAGTAGAAAAGTAGGAAAATCTGAGGCACGTGTGTGTTTTATTTTTAATCACATGACAAAGTAGAAAGAGTTCTTGGTCCATGTTTGCTTCTAAATACCTGCTCACTGTTTTCACAGATAACTATGGTGGATACGAAAACCAGCTTTTCAAAGGTAAAGATAAAAAACTCCACCTGGAGGACGTACAGGTCGTCACTCCAAACTGATGTTTTCTTCAAAAATGAAGCTTTCAGGGAGACGTAAGAGGAGACACGATGACCTGTATATCATGGGTGCAGCCAAATACCAAAACGTTTTGATAGTTATCACTGCTTTTGTTCAGTCTGGAGGATTCTGATTAGTTGCAAAATAATAATCTATCTATCTATGTATATATTTGCATGCTTTTTAACATTTGGTAAATTCCCGTACAGCGCACTAGTCTTTTGAATTTGATGTATACAGTATATAAGTTTACTTTAAAGACACATTGGAATTACCAAATAATAACCTCGCTGCTTTTATTTCAGAGGAGGATTTCACTGGAGAGGAAGAGGAGATGCCTTCATTTAGAGGTGAAGAAATAATGAGGAGTTGATCTGTACAGTATATAAGAATTTTATTTGCATTTTCTGTCAAACTTTGACAGGAAATGTAGTTTTTATAGGGATTTCACTATGACTGAGATGTTTCACAATTCCACACAACTCCACACACTTTGGATTTGTTTTCAGTGACTGAGCCAGAAAATGTGATTTGATTCTGAGATGTTATTGTTGACACGGAGGAAAGCTGTGAAAAGTGAAGTCAAACTGAAGTCAAATTCCTCCAAACATGAGGCAAAACATGGAAAGATTTTTTTGTCATTTTCTGAGGTGAAGATTAAACAGCTGTATTAACCACAGTGACCAGAGAGGGCAGAAATGTGCAGGATTCAAATAGTTTCTACACTGTTATAACAATGGTTCTTGCACCTATTCTCCATGAACTATTAACTAACCCTGTCCCTGTCCTCCTGTGTTGTCCTTCTGCTGTGTGTCCAGCTCGCAGCAGAGGAGGTTGTGTGAAGTGTCAGCAGAGCCGTTCGCTGCAGCTGGCTGTTAAAGTCCTCTATGGATTCGTGGCTTTCCTCGTCATCACAGTGGCAGTTCTCGCTTCACTGGGTGAGTTCACTTACAGGGAATAAAAATCGCTAGAAAAGTTTTGTGCAAAGTTGTTGAAGTTGAAACACTGGCTATATATAATCAATAACTTGGAGCTGGAGGTGATGGGACGTTCCTTACACATACACGTCCTGGGTTCCAATCCTGAATCTTCACGTCCTTCCTGGCTGCTCCAAATGTTCATCTTCTAAACGTCCACTGCATCGTCACCATCACTGTTCTCTGCTGATGCAGCAAAAAACAGCTGCAAGTGTTTATGTTCCATGGACCGGTACCAAACCCCTGGGGCAGGGTCCAGGGTGTCAGAGGAAGTACGTGTGAACACAGTGTGTGTGAAAAACACACACACACTCAACTGTTGTCGCTCTCATGGGAAACGTGTACTGGACGTTGGGAGCAGAGCAGCTGGAAGAACCAGGATTTATGGTCGTCCTCTCTGCCACATGTGGAGCCGATTTCTTCTTTAGTCAAGGCTCAAAATGTAATTTCCTGTTTTTAGTCTTTTAATTTCTTCCTGTTGACACCAGGAAGACCTGGTGTTGGATCACATCTGAGATTATTTTCCTTTTTTTTCCACCTTTGGTTCAGTCGTTATCTGCATATCAGTGGATGTGGAGTCGTGTGCCTTTAGAGATGGGTCAGTGGTTTGATGCCAGTTTTAGCAAATTCACATCCACCTCACAGTTGTTTCTTCTTCTGTTTCTGCAGTGTTCAGGAAGGTGGAGAGAATGTCAGAAGAAGAGTCCATTTACCACACAAAGATCTCCACCGTTCAACAGGGAATAGACGGTAAATTCACTTTCTCGGTCGTTTCCTTCAAAACTACAGAATAAAGCACAAGGTTGGATGTATTTATTTTAACTTCTTTCTGTTCTTCTCAGACCTGAGCTCCACCACCAACTGCTCCAGCTGTCTTGACGTGACTCTGTACAGTGAGGAGGTCAAAAGACTGAAGAGAGAGTTTGAGGACCTCCAGAGAATGATCCTAGGACAGGAGCAGGTCGGGTGCATCAGGACTTCTTCTTGTTTGGTCCTTCATTCCAGTAACTGTGTCTGGTCCCTGTCCAGGTTCTGGACCAGGCCACTCAAGACCAGTCAACCCTGAGGACCACCAACACCAGGGTGATGCGTGAAGTTCAGAACCACCTGACCGCCATCACATTTCTCAACCAATCCCTGGAAAGGTACCTGGATCGGGTGGAGGCCTGGAAGGATGTGGTCACCGAGACGGAGGAGAAGATGAAGACTTTGACAGAAGATCAGTTTGACGTCAAGGCCGCGGCCCATCAAGTCAACACCACGGTGGCTCTCAGGTGAGAAGAACAGAAACTGAAGGTTGAACATGGAGCTGTTGGACGTTTCCTCAACTCTGAACCTGAACCTCTGAACCTCCAGCGCACTGTGGATCGACGCCCTCCAGAGGAAAGCCGACGAGGAGACCCTGGTTCTCCACAGGTTGACCAACGACTGGCAGAACTACAGCCGTGTCCTGAGCGCCATCAGATCCAACGCCAGCAACATCATGCAGACGGCGCAGTCCCTCCAAAACAACATCATAACCGACCACCAGAGGATTGCCATGTCCACGGAGGTCTACTACGATCTGACCCAGCAGGTACGTCTGCAGATCCTTCCTGTTGTCATAGCTACAGGCAGAGTTCTTGGTCTGAACCATGGTCAGGAACTCGGATGTGGATTTCCACCTGGTCTGGATCTGATTTAAAAAGAGTGCACAGGGAGAACATCATGTTCTGATGGTTCTTTTTCTACCGTGTTTTCTTCAGGTGATGAATCTGCAGATGCAGCTTGACAATGTGACGTCGTACATGGACGAACACGAGGAAAACATGCATGACCTGCACTACCATTCCAGGTAACCCACCTCAGACACAGGAAACAAATCTACAGTATAGTCTAACCCTAATCCCTGGTCGCCCGTATGGAGACCAGATGTTTGTTCTTCTATACGAAATGAGTCTTGACGTTGGAATGAACATCCTGCTGATAAACACTTCACTCAATCATGCAGTGAAGAATCTTAAACATCCTCCACCAGGTACTACGAGAACCGCACAGGTGAACGTTTCTCTGCGTTGGACGGACGCCTGAACTCCATCGACATGGAGATCGACACCGTGGCCTCCAGCATCAATGCTACGGTCAGCCATGTCCAGAGCATGTACAAGTACATCAACATAGAGAGCTCGTCCTGCCAGAGTCGCCTGGGGAGACACAGCGAGGACCTACAGGTGAGGACGCCAAGAAATCTGGTTGACTTGACTCTTCAGCCTGTTTGTTTTTTTATCTCCAAAAAAATAGTTGAGGAGTAATTCTTGTTTTTGTTGACCTGAGTTGCCTTTATTTTGTCGTAAAGCTGAATTTTATTGCTCACTGACATGATGAAATCCGGCCTCTCCTCTGAACACATTGGACTCATTAAAACTCTGACTGTAGAAGCAGGAGTTCAGTTCCCTGCGTCCCCTGATTTACCCCCGTGTACCTTTAATGTTCCTACAAATGTTCTTCAGAATCTGAACAACACGGTGTTGTTGCTGCTGCACTTGGCCGACACGCTCAGTCAGCAGAACATGTTGTTGAACGTCCGTCTGGATGTGGACGTCAGGAACCTGTCCATGGTGATGGAGGAGATGAAGCTGGTGGATGTTCATCACACCCAGCTCATTAAAAACTTCACTATCCTGAAAGGTGGGGCTTTTTCCTCATCAGACTGGACCAGACTCTGTCTCTGTGATTTATACTAACATCACGTACCATCATCTGTGGCCCACAGGGGCTCCAGGACCACCAGGACCGAAAGGAAACCGTGGTGAAACTGGTTCAAAAGGTCCTGTTGGAATGACCGGCACCAAAGGAGACAGAGGACCCACCGGGGGCCGCGGGTTCGCCGGAGAGAAGGGGGCTCAGGGGCCAAAAGGTGCCCTCGGTGAACAGGGCCCCGGTGGCAGTAGGGGACCAGTGGGAGCCAAGGGGGCCAAAGGTTCTCTGGGTGTGCCTGGACCAAAAGGTGAAAAGGGCCAGAAAGGTGACCTAGGTTCTTCTGGTAAGGACGGACCTCCAGGACCTTCAGGACCCATGGGCATCCAGGGTCAGTCAGGGCTCCCAGGGGTAACTGGTCCAACAGGACCAAGAGGGAAACCAGGACCAGTTGGGCCACCAGGCCCTCCAGGAACTCCAGGACCTCCATGCCACCCATACCCACATGATCCCATCATCAACGGTCAGGACCGGACCGATGTTCCAGCAGCCGGGTCCAAAAGGCATTAATGAAGTGGAGAAACCAACGGAAGTCTGGGAAAAAAAGACAGAGCTGCTGAAAACAAGTCAACAACTGACCGTGCAAACTGACCTGGGACCATGAGTGGTCAGGTCTGAAGTTCTTGACTCCATACGAGGACCAGGATTAGACCCAGACCCAAACTCACCTCCTTCCCTCGAGCAAATGAACCAATACTATACAGAAAAAAAGGAATCGACACGAAACAATATGGATTTTGAGAACTTGCCTTTTGAACATACGGTCCTGGAATCGAAGAATGTGTTTGAGGTCCGTGAAAGACCACCGAGGTCTCTGGGCTCTAACGAAGGAGACCGGGTCAACCAGAAAATCCACGTTATGTTTTATTTAGATGATGATCTGATATATTCTGTTTATGTACCGCGACACAACCATTCTCTGGTAGAAAGCACCTTATTGGTTCCATGAGTGTAAATCGAAATGTTGGCCTGATGGTGTTCCAGTGGGTCAGAGCAGGTTCTCTGAGGACTCCAGGACTTATTGGGGTATTGATGTAATGGGGAGGGGTCTGGGGGCTGAACCCAACTCATTCAGTGTCCATCACAGTAAATGGCATAGCAGGATTTTATTCCACAATATTTTTTTTTTCTTACCTGCACACTGCCTTCCACCTTTTGTATTTTCTTGTTTCAGGCCTAAAACCTAACCCAGTAGGTGGCAGTATTGCAGAGAGCTGTCATTAAAATCCAGGAAATAAGAAGAAGGGAGGCGTGGATGTTGCAGGATTTGTTAGTTTAGCTGAATCTGACAGTAAGTTAAACCTTTTCTACTCACACTGCAATATGTGAAATGAAGGATTGGTCCAAAACGTCGTTGTTTCTCAACATAAGTTTCACCTGGTGCAAAATGACTGGTACTGGTACCAACACAGAATAAAATGAAGATAAACCAGGATCATTTGTGGGATTTGTGATTTAAAAAAAAGGCCTGGGTTTGAACCCTGTTCCTGGAACAGGAGAATGATGAAACCTTTATTCTACTTTTGAGCGGGTAAGAAAATATTCAGTTATATTTCATACAAGATGAAGGAGCACATATATATATTTATATGTATATATATATGTGTGTGTGTATTTTTTTGTTTATTGTAATGAAATGCGACTGGTTTACATTGAACTTCAGTGCTGTCTGTGGAGAACAGTCTTGTCAGCGTTCCACAGTAGAGAATGTTCTGCCGTCCCATGGTACAGTGACCATGTGAAAAGAAAGGAGTGGATTTTCTGGTCATTAATGTAAAACACATGTCAGAACCCAAACCCAGTAAATACTCCAGCGCTGCAGCCACAGTGTCTGGATTTACTGTTTCAACAAAGACTCTTCACTAGGAACCACCAGCAGAAGAATGACAATTAAAGAACACAGAGTTGAGGAAATGACCAGTTTATTGGACTCACATTCTCTCAGTGTCTGGAATCATCAGCTCTAAACAAAACTTCCTTCCAAACCCTGGACTTATTTACTGACCCCTGGCTGTTGGTTACGCACATATTTAGAATTTGCACTTTGTAAGTATTTCCTGTTTGAAGAAAAAACTTTTGCAAAAACACATAAAAGCTCAGTAAAAATAATTGTCTCTTATCTTTTGTTTTTAGTAAAGTTCTGTGGTTCATTTAAAACTTCATTCATTAGGAATAATGCAGAGCAGACCTGGGCAAACTAAGGCCCGGGGGCCAGATGTGGCCTGTTTGGCGTTTTAACCTGGCCCGCCACACTTGTCCAAATTACACTGTTAATTTATATTATCGTTATCCTGCAACTAACCTGTTATTATTCCTGATAATTCACCTACTTCTTCTTGTCGTTAAGGAGTTGTTGTTGATTTGCCCACGTTTAAGTTCTCCAAGGTAAAACCTGATTGAAGCAGTACCAGAGTATTTAAACTTTACTATACTGTATATACAGTATGTCCATGTCCGACCACCCTGATGGAGCTAACGCGTGTTTACTATATGTTGTGTTCCGTCACCATGGTTACGCAGTACATACTGTACCAGGGATGTTATTTGATGGTGTCGTCTCGTAGCCAGTGCTGTTTAAAAAGTCAAATCAGTCAGAGAAACTCTTGGTGACTCATGTTTCAGATCAGGAACAATCAACCTGAGGCTCGCTTCAGTGTCATGGGAAAAGGGGCCACGGGACGGCGGGCTGTTTACGTTGGCAGGAGCCACCTGTTCATTTTGGGTCTGCCCTTCTTCACCGAATGCTTAGGTCAATGACGGGGGGATTTTTGGAGGATCTTAATTATTGTTTTTCTACCTTTTCTATTTGCTCAGCATCTCTAATCCCAGGCTCCAGTAAACACTTGGTTTTCAGGGAAGGAGAAAGAGAAACGACCGCAAACGTTTCCTTTCTTTTCATCCTGACTCCCTGTCAACTCTGCAGCGTCACATTCTAGAAGGAAGGAACCGTGGAACTGCAGCTGAGAAGGCCATCATGGACCAACGCTGCTCTGCTGTGGAAGTGATGGTGAGAGAACACAGCAGGTCTGTGGCCAGCAGCTACGCCTCCCCCTGGTGGGGCATATATCAACATACATGTTGTATAAGTGCAATGAATTTTACCTGTCATTCTTCTGCAGTAAGAGGTTAATGGTGCGTGTCGTCCACATCAACACTCCGGGCCTGGGTGGGTGGAACGTGGGTCGTGTCCAAGGGTTTGGTTCGTCCGCCTGATGTGTCCCACAGGACTCAAACATCTGACTCAGCAGAGTGATGTCAGGCCAACGCTGTGACTGAGGGAGAGACTAACAGAAACAGAGACACCTCAGACCTGAGGTTGTTTTCTCCAACTTTTCATGTCCATTAAACACAATATTTCCTGAAAACATATTTTCAGTAAAAAAAAAGGGAACAAAATTAATATTCTGTCATTTTTTTTAAGACAAAAAGTAAATTATTTCCACTTGTCACTTTGAGAACCACTGACCCAGAAGAACGTTGGCTCCTCTGTCCTGTGATTGGCCAACACTCCTCCTGGGACATTACTGGGATTTGGACTCAGATATTTTTTTGTATCTACTCCATCTCGTTGTGTTCTTCAGTTTATTCACCTGTGTCCAGTCCAATCTTTTTATTTGACTCTGTCACACATCGTTTTCTCATTATAACATTTATATTTATGACTTTATCAGTGTTTTTTTTATCAGGGTGCATTTAAAGGTGAGTGTTTTAACTGGCCTCAGGTCAGATGTTGAAATTACAACCTGGAGTGACCTCATCCAGCTGCCACTGGCCTGACACCAATGTTCTATGTTTCCCAGATGACGACTGCAGAACCTTCCTGAGTCCCGGGTGTCGTCTCTCGCTGGTCTCTCACTGGTCTCTCACTGGTGAGTCAAACGTTTTAACAATCGGTCACAGCACAAATGGTTTTGACAATAACAGACCTGGTCACCTGCTGACACATTTGACCAAGACCAGTTAATTTTTACCCATTTACACCATTAAAAATAAAAATAAAAACAGCATTAATCCTAGTAACTGTTAGATTACTATATTTTTAATCAGAATTCCGTCTGAGATCTCTGTCGTTTCCATTATGTTGTGTAATTTCGCTCATGATGATGGTCAAAGTGGGTGGTGCTGGCAAAGAACGACATTACCTAACACGCACTTAAAAGTGCACACACAAACATACAACTGAGCTCACACACACACACACACACACACACACACTCAGCTGAGTGTTGACTCCAGGAGGAGCTCATTACGACCACAGCTGTGAAAACACACACTCGGCCACTTTACTGGGACTGAAGTCACTGGTAATGAGACTATGTGTGTGTGGACAGTGGACAGAGATCGCACCTGTGTGTGTGTGTGATGGATTATTCTCCCTGTCATCTGTGGACCAGGTTTAAATTGTCTGACATGGCAATAATCTCAAGGGATTAGGAGCCTGTGACAGGTGGGTTGTCAAACCTGGGGTTCTTATAAACCAGGCCTGAAGAAACCTTTTGTGGCAACCTGACTGCTGGTTGCCTAAGACCAGAAGCCTCTCGAACCCAAGTCCACTTTCTTAGCCGCTAGTCCAGATAATCAATGATACCATATGGACAATTTTGTGGACCGTAGGTTGAAGCAGAACAGGCTGCATCTGGGCCCCGAGCCTTAGTTTGCACATGCCGGTTACATACAGAGAAATTGCCATCGAGGACAAGGGGTTGAGGACTGTCTTTCTATCTTGAAGAAAAATCGCTTGCAGTTTTAAATTAAAAACACACAGTGTCAGTACAGTCCAGAGAATATAATCTGGAGATAAGAACAGTTCTGTCCTGAGGGAAAAGCCTCAACCTCCTGAATCTCCTGAGTCACTGTGACCGAAGGCAGTGTTTCTATTGGCACAGGCCACAGTAGAGGAGGGAGGGTGAGGGAACTGAAGCAACAGCATTAGTGTCTGTAGAATTATGGGGAACAATAAAAGTCAGAAAGAATCTAGAGACAAATGTTTCACTCTGATCCCCAAGAATGTTTGTTTGGAGTTTGTTTACACCTTCTATTAATTCATTTTGCTAGAATAATCTGGTGGATCCATCCAACTAATCTGGATTTAATCTGGAGTCGTCCTCTGCAAGACTAACTGTAAGATCTGGGACAGGAACAGAATCTGTTTTCTGAAAAGAACTGGAGAGTTTCACCGACGGAGCAGGTTCCTGACCAAACAAAAAGTTAAATACATTTTTATTACTTCCTGTCCATTCTGTGTCAAAGTAAAAGACAACAAATCACAGTGCACCAAAAACATCACCTTGTATTTTTTAAAAATATTCTATTGGTCTTGAACTTCTGGCCTACCCACAATCCTCTTCACCCTCCACAGAACAACACTGTGGATTAAAACACTTCACACTTCCTGGTTTTCCATGGCAGTCCTGAATCCACACAGCCACATGTTGGCAGTTTGAGCCACAGTTCCATGTCTGCAGTCATCGGCTGGGAAACATTTGGGTTTTTTTTCCTGCCAATTCTGGACTAAACCTTGAACAAAAACAATCTCACACAGAACTGGATCCTGACGACTTTTTAATTTGGAATATTTCATTAAAATAGGTTCATTCATGCATGAGGAGAAATAATGAGTGAAGCCTCAAAAGAATAAGTTTAATTCACTCAACATGTCTGTTATGCTCCTCTAAAGATGATCAAATAAAAAGACAGGACATCTTCAGATGTCCCAGAGGACCAGTGAGGTCAGTGACGTTGTCATGCATGTAGTTGTTGTATCTCACCAGCATGGTGCTGATGGTGGTCTTGTTGTGGGTTGGTGGTTTTTTTTAATTGTCTTTGCAATTTTCCTCTATGTCAAAAAAAAACAAAACTATTTGAGTCCTGCAGACTCAGATGAACCACATCTGTTTCTAATTTGATATAAAAAATATTCATTACACCATCATACGAGATACATCATCTGTAAATAGGAATATAAATGTATCTATATGTCCATCAGATTATTGAAGACCAGAATCCAGAAGCTACAGTAATTCCCAGTTGCCGTGGAGAAGATCTCCAGACCTCCCTTGTCGTCTCGTCTCCAGTCCTCAGTCTGAACCAGGCGGTCATCAGAGTGGACAACAGCTGGAAAATGTAAGTGAAGTCACCTCTGATCTCTATGACCATAGACCTGACTGGTCCAGATGTAGGCAGAACATTTATGTCTCTCCAGAGACAAGGACTGTGAGCTGCTCACTGATGGGGACAGACATCACTTCCTGTCCTCATCCTGCATCTGTGTTTGTACATGTGTCTTGACCGGTCATGAGGTCAACAAGCAGAGTCCTTGAACCTCCTACAAATATCCAGTCACTGACACAGTGTCTTCCTCCGAAGCCATCGTCCTCTGGTGGTCCTGTCCTTTATTTTCTGTTTGTGCCTGAGTTTATCTTTGGGAGCAGCGACAGATGTGATCTACCTCAGATCCAGATGTGATGCCGTGCAGCACATGCAGTACTGCGTACGCTTACAGTCCGTCTACTGTCCACTGCCATAGAGCGTTCTACAGGAGAGAATCGGTGCAATCAGAGGAAGACAGACAGAAGGTTGACGTGGAATTCCTGTCCAGAAATGTTAACAACAGGCAAAACTTGACACTTTTTTCTCCAGGAATTTCTTTCTTTAATGCATCACTGATCTTATTCTTCATCATATTTGAACTCTCTCCCCAAACATTCCTCTGACAGACTCCCTGACCTGGATCTCATCAGTGCTTGAAACTGTTCCGATCTTTGTATCTGTAATTGATCGAGATGAATCGCTCAACCCTGAGGAAGTCACGAGCGATGCTGGGAACACGTCGAGCCCTAGTTAACACAGTGAGGAGACCTGATGAGACAATCTGATGAGACAGTCCCTTCTGTCCCTTCAGAGAAGCTTTTGTGTAATTCTCTCCTTTTATCTCACTAGATTTGACTGTGTTTTTCCTGTTTGTACGATCCAAACAACAAGAGCTGGTGGGCACAACCCCAACAGCAGGAGAGCACATGGTGAGGACAGAAAAGAAAAGAAAAGAAAAGCAGGATGTGAGGGTAAAATTGAGATAAATCCGGGAAATCAGTCAGTGAAGTCAGAGGGAGAGTTTAAGTTCATGTCTCTGTTGGAAACACAGCGGACAAACACCAGGCGCTGCAGCGCTCACTGTAGTAACAAGGTGAGCGCTGACTGCTGGTTCTGCTGTACACCTCCACCAGGTTTAACCTGCCTTAAACACTAACTATTACAGATGTTAATAGTGTAGGTCAGGCATGGGCAAACTAAGGCCCGGGGGCTAGGTGTAGCCCGTTCAGTCTTGAAATCTGGCCGCCAAACTTTTCCCAATCACATAATTGTGATTGTACTGAAGTATCTTTCCTGTAATGGCCACATTTCCCCTGTAGATGTAGAGAAAGCTAAAACTTTTACATGTTGTTTACGTTAGTTCACATAAATGCTCCATCCGACAGTTGTGGCCCACGAGACAAAAATTTTGACAAGCCCGGTGTAGGGTTTCGTTCCTACACCTAGGGAAGCAGCATTGAGAATGTTGAGGGGGAGCAGTCAGATGTTGCGCCCCCTGCAGATGATACACCTCTAGTGGACCATGAAATTCTAATTTAGGTTCAAGCTGGTTAGAAGGAGCAAAACTCCAATAATTCAAAAGAGTTAGAAAAAAAAGAAAAAGGAAAGTAGTTTTTCAGCAGCAGACGCTGCATTTACAGAGTTAAAGTGTGTGTGTGTGTGTGTGTGTGTGTGTGTGTGTGTGTGTGTCCTGGCTCAGTCCTGCTGTGAGGTTTGGTCAATGTGGCCGACACATGGAGTCAGACTGACGAGGATGAACGATCACGACCATGAAGTGTGAAGACAAGATCTGCTCAACCACCTCTGATATTTGTGGAGTGTGTGTGTGTGTGTGTGTGTGTGTGTGTGTTATCTCCTGGATAAACACGGATCTGGTTGATTAGCAGTACCTGTCCATTGACACAGTTCTGTGTGTGGTCCAGTTTTAAACCTTCAGCATCAGCAGATGTTCTGGTGACCACCAGCACTGTTGACTTTTTTTATAGCGACCAGACGCCACTGCAGGGCTAGCGTAGCCGTCAGTAAATCCCCATCACTGTTCCTGTTCATCTTTAATATCCTCTCTCTAACCCACTGGAATTCTGCAACATTCTGATAAAAAAATAAAAGAAATCCAACCATGAAAGCGCCGGTGACCTTCAGTGACCGTCAAGGACACAGCATTTATTCTCTCACCCTGAATGTTCTGACAGAATAAGACTTTTCTTCTTTTTCAGGTGGAAATCTGTTGCCATTTCTGTCTTTTTCCTGGATTTGTGGTTCAGTGGAGACCAGACTCCGACCTCTGGCAGTCACACAGCGGTGGAGGCGTGGTGAGTTGTCCTTCAACCAACTGAAAGGTCAGCGGTTTGATCACAGTTTCCTACAGTCTTCAGACTGATATGACTTAAAAATTAAATGGTTTCTTCACTGAAAAATGAAAATGAGCATCATTAAAACCAAAGTTTTTGCAGAAGTTCCACAAAAGTGTTGAAAAACAGCCCCAAATGTAGCCTGAGGCTGAGCGGGAAAAAAACAGACGGAATAAAAAAGGCAGAAATATGGATTTAAAGCAGGAAAACATGTAAAAAAGATATTGTCAAATATACACACACTCCACCTGCAGGAGTCCAATCTGTCAGAATAATGTCCTGCTTTCAGCAAGAATTTGGTTGAAATGATAAAGAGAAAGCGACTCACTCTGGGGCCGATAAATGTGACACATGTTCAACATGTGCCGCAGACGTGAATTATGGGAAATGTTTGGCAGCAGAGTCCATCAGTCTGTTCTATAAATCTAACCTTAAACGTCAGAGACGACTGGATCTGGATTTACTCCCCGCAGCAGGACTCGGTTGTTCTTCACCAGAACTTCACTCTGACTTCATCCAAAGTTAACGTAGGCTACACGCAGTCGCTTAGGGTGCCATCTGCTGGTCTGGGGTAAAACTACATGATCTAATGAAGTAAAAAAGTGGAAAAAAATAAACAAATACAAAAAAAATCTAAATAATATTTGTTATTTATTTACTGGACCTGACCTGGAGCTGATGATCAGATGTTCGATGATGACTCAGGGTCTCCACAGAATGAGGAAGATGAGAGATAAAGCTAGAAGAAGAAGATGACCGGGAGATGTTGGGAGAACAATGATGGAAGAGAACAGCATCAGGAAGTTTGGAGACGTCAGGGCAAATCCAAGTGTTACTGTGAACTCCAGAGAGCAACAATCGACTCAACTGGACTCTTCATGATTGAATTAGGACATGTCAGTGTTAGTCAGTTGGTCAGTAGTCAGCGCTGCCGTGTTCCCTGTGCAAACAACAGAGACATAAACCAAAAACAAGCAGTGAATAATGGTCTGCACAACCTTCAGGCCTCAAACCAACCACCGCCTGTGCACGAGACCACACTCCACTGCAGGGGAGGTGGTGCGGGGGCGCAGTAACACGAAACACCTGCGGCCGTGGTTTCTGACGTCACTCAGGTCACATGGTTCCTTCCAGAAAACATGCGTAAAATCCATGATTTGATAAGATCCAGAGAACAAACAACACCGCTGTTGTTTTGAACATGAACACAGAATTTGGACGAAACACTGAACTGGAGTCATTAACATCTTGATTGCCTGAAGAACATGGGGTTGAATATGCAGACATAACGTGCCAAAAAGTTTCTTCTTGAATCCATTCCTCCTCACTGTCCAGTTAGTTTTTGGATTTTCTTTGGCAGGATAATTTTATTTGCAGTAAATATATAATAGTTTTCAGACCCTTGAAGTAACATTTTCCATGTCGTAGTCTGTGGGGTTCAGTTTTTTGTGAAATACTTGGAATTATTTCAGTGGTTCAGAAGTGTTTTATTTGATTTTTTATTTATTTGTTTATGGGTTTGCATTTTTTAAATTTTACCCACAGTCCTAAAACATACAGGATTAGGATAAATGTCTAAATCTAAGTTCATGAAAGGTGTGAATAGTTGTTTAGTTTCACTGCATAAATGACAAGAAGTGAGTGTGAAGTCGATGTCACAGTTTGTACTGGAATTCTACAGCTGCGTTTGCTGCTGTTTTGCTGTTTATTGTGGTAAAACTTCAGCTTCTTTGTGATTTATTTTCATTCTTTTGATTCAACAGCAGATTCCTCTCCACTCAGCTACAAAGCACAACTCAGACTCAATGATTTTAGTGTTTTTATCTGCGTCTCCAGCAACTGCCTTACTGACATTTTTATTTGATGATGGATTATATGACCGCAGCAGAACAAAGTGATCTCCACAGACCCACTCATTTATTCATTTGACATTTTTTTCCACTAAAATGCCAACAATTTACAGTCGTTAACATAAAACTTATCTCACTGCTGTGTGTTCATCTCTGGAAAACATATTTCATTTTCAGAAGGCTTGTCAAAAAACAGTTAAAAAGAATTCGCACACCATCTAGTGGTGGACAGGTAGAATGCGCTGTAGATTTATTTTCTTTGTATTATGATTGATGCTTTTTGATTTTTTTCAGATCTGTGTTGGACTCAGACCAGTGAGGACTTGTTTCTTCCAGTAAGCGCTGACTGTACAACACGATGTGGGCTGAGTCACACAGCAGATGGATCCTGGACTGAACTACAAACACTGTTGTTGGACTCTGAGCCAAATGAATCCCACATAGAGTCTTTTTCCAAACCATTAGTGATTTTTACATTTCCCCTTTTTTTCCCACAAATCTTTTCTCTCCTGCAGAAAAACTTTAATCTCTGTGTTTGTTCCATAGAAGATGTTCGGCCTGAAACAAAACAACAACACAAACAGCAGCTGTTTATTTCTGCACAGCAGTGAAGGCAGTTTCTGTTTAGTACCAGCTGACCGGGTCAAGTACCAGGAAGTCGATGGGATCGTCCGGTTTGACAGCACAGCAGTCCACCATGGCCTCGCTGAGGGACGGCATCACGTACTGGACCAGGTAGTTCCTCAGAGGAAGAGAGCGAGCCTCCAGCAGCTCCTCCTCCTGCTTCTTCACCTCAGTCATATTTTTCTGCTAATAATTGAAAAAGAAACATCTTTTCATTTGCATTTCTAAGAATTCAAAAGTCTGGTATAATTTCCATCATATTCACTGTGACCCTGACCCATTCTCACCCACTCCTCATACTGAGCAATCATTTCTGCCAGTTCCGCCTCCTTCCTGCGCCTCCTCTCTGCAGCCTGCTCAGCCTGTTTCTCGTTCCGTTCCTCTTCGTTCCTTCTCTCCTCCTCCGCCAGCTCTTCTGGACTCAGACCGTAGCGTGTAGGAGGTCCCAGCATCTCTGTCATCTTCTCCATCACGTCTTTATACTCCTGGTCGTCTGTAGTCACCTCTGGAGGAGAGTGAAGACAGAATGAGCTGCAGACACAGAACACAACCACAGAATACAAAGTTTTGGCAGCAGCCTTTCCTACAAAGTCATGTTTCTGGATCTGGAAAAGCCTGAAATGTTCTGCACATGCTGCAGTGATTTGTGGAGCTAATCTCGTTGTCTCCTGAAATGAATGCTTGTGGGATGTTCTGGACAATACCAATTTGTACTGGGTGAATCTCCAACTCGTCAAAGAAGTCCACAACAGTTTCTTCTGCTCCACTGACTTCTCTGTATTTCTTCAGACGAGGAGGAAACTCTTCTTGCGTGTAACGCATCTTCTCTGCCACACTTTGTGAAAGATCTTGGACTCTTCTGCTCAGGAAATCATCCGATGCATCCAAGACAAATATATGTTCTGCATAAATAAAAAAAATGTCCCCAATGTTATGCCACAGTTTGTTATCCTGTTTTTTTTTTTGACATTTACCAGAGGACTTCACCTGGTGTTATTGTCTTGTCAAACGCAGGTCTTTTAAACACTGCGTCCTGTTTCCCACTTTCTACATCTGAGCCTTAAGTGCATTTCAAAGATACTCAACGTGAACAACATTGAAGACACCAGAAGTGATTTTATTTTATTTGTAAAATGAAACTTACCTTGAAAAATCTGCTGTGCTTGTTCATACGTCTTTAAAAAACCATCCAGAACAAACCCTCGATTCCTGCACAGGTTTGAATTTAACTTTTCTTTCAATATGTCAAAAACTAGAGAATCACTCAGACGACCTAAGAGTCAGGACAATACATTTAGTAACTTTACAACATTTTTTTTGCTGTATTTATATTTTATAGGTAATTGACCTGCATTCACTTCCATGCTTTGGTTTATCCTGTCCAACTGCACATGTGCAGGAACTTCATCCTCATCATCATTGATATTTTCATCATCATCTCTGTCAATGGATGTTTTCTGCAAAATACCAGACATGAAACATGAGTTGCACCGCCACAAGAGGGCAGTGAAGTTCAATGCCCAACAGGAAACATCCACCTCTAACTCACCAGTTTGTTGATCTTTTCTTGGATCAGCTCCTTGACCTGGATGTGTGGCAGCTGATAGAGACCACACAGCATCTTAGCAACTGTGCTTTTGCCCACAGCTGGAGGTCCGAGCAGGCAGATCTTCAGAGGCTGATTGGAAATAATTTTACATTTCACGTGTTTTAACAGGCCATTGGGTCAGACCTCAGACATCAACGTCTGTACGAACAGTGTATGAACCCAAACCTGGAGCTTCCTGCTGTATCTGAATTCCTTCACGATGTTCTCCATGTTCTCCACCATCCCAGCCTCAGACGTCCAGCTGAGCCTGAAGGCGTCTTTAATGGTGACAGGTTCCAGACGGAGGTTGATCTTCAGGTACTGGATCTCCTCTGGCTGCAGTGACCAAACCAAAATCTTATAAACCAAAACCAAAATGTAAAATCACTAGTAACTGGAGTAAAGTGCCTCAAAATGTGGTCTGATTTACCGTAAAATCTTTCATTTTGATGAATTCTTGTTCGGATACTTTGGTGGTTTTCCCCGTACCAAGAATCTTACTTATCATCTGAGAGATTGAAGCCAAGAATGTGAATTATATTTCAGTTGCAATCATTAAATCAGAGGAAAAATAACTGATAACTTGATAAGAGTTGAGCACAAAGTTACCTTCACAATCTCCTCTAATGTGTTTTTGGACTCGTCCACAGCCAGGATGTACTTGGACTTTGGCTTTAGTTGAATGATGTTTTGAATAATACTGGGGAGAATTACATGTTTTTTGCATTTTTTTTACATACTTGGGCATAAATTCCCCAACTAAAATCAAATTACCCTCCAAGGTCAGACACATGAATCATGGGAATGTGGTTTGTTCCATTTCCAAAAATGGGAACTTTTGAACTCCTCATCAGCCAAGAGACCTGACAGGAAATGTCTTAGTTTCATCAGAAACAAATCCACAATAAACAAATCAACAAGGTCCTAAAATTACCTTGAAAAAGTAGTGAAAAAGATTTTCTCCCTTTCCGTACTGAAGGCCACTCGCTACCACGTAGCCCATCAGTTTGGACTTGTTCTGTGGAAAAGTAATCTGTCAACAGCAGCTGTTTGGACAATGGTTCCTCTAAAATATTTGGATGTGATTCTGCGGTTTAGAGACACCTCCCTACCCCTCTGCCCAGTTTGAGCACAAGTTTCTCCAGATTGTTGTGGTCTTTAAACTTGGGGTGAGGCCTTCTTCTCCTGAACTCCTCCTCCGTCAGGAAGCCATTCTCGTCGCCCTAAGATCAATCACAGCTTCTGTTATGTTGGTAATTTTATTTCCTATATGGGAAAAGACAATGATCAGTATTAATTTCGTTCAGTCTTACCAAATTCTGTGGCTTGGTCATGGCCCAGGTCATCACCGTGGAGACTAAGATGAATATTTTTCGTATCTTAAAGTTTTCTGATTCTGCTTGAAGAGCTGAGTAGAAACAAAGAAACACAGAGAGTGAAAATAGGCAACAAATATAGAAATATATACGTCTGCAATTTATGAACATATCTCATTCTGTCACCTGTCAATGCCCAGGTCGCTTGTTCTACCTGCTTTTGTGTTGCAGACTCAGTGATGTTGTACACCACAACATCACACTGCAAGAGGCGCTGGAGAAGCTCATCCTGTGTGGGATTCTAACAAAGAAATGTGTCATAATAAAGATGCAATATTAACTTTGCCTCAGTTTGACGGTGACACATATGCCATGAGAACTCACTGTGTATTGTTCCTTCAGAAAACGTATCCTGTCACCAGGAGAGGAAGAAGAAACAGATCCAACAACATGCAACGCGGCCTCACTGCGAGCAGCCGTGGCCTCACCTCTGTCTGACATTTGCTCATGTTGGCAGGTAAATAAAAACTGTTGAAGTACAGTTATAATCAAATACAATGCATATTGGAATCTAAAGCCTGTTTCCACATTTTAGATATTTAATTCACATTTCTCTGCATAATACTTTGTGTAGATTCAAAATAAAATCCATACAATTAATATCAAAATATAATGTAATTATCTTAATAATTACATTGACTTTACCTTTGCAATGTTGTGGGAAGAATATGTGTCTACGTCGTTAATAAACACGCGTTTCAGATGATTTTTGGACCTCATCGCTTCCCATTAATGTTCGGTTTTACCCTTTGTTAAACCTCTAAAGCTATAACTCTAAAATTCCAAAGATTTAACTCACTGCCAAAAGAAATATTTTCCTTGTTTCTAATTTGGGTTACCATAGACACAGCGTTGGCGACCTCTGCCCGCTGTCATAGAAACGACACGTAGTCGCCATATTGGTCCGGGCGTTGAAACGTAAGGAAATCTAGTAGTTCTAAACAAAAAAGTAAAAGACATTTTAACAGTATTGGATATTTATTTAGACTGTTATCCCGTTGACATTGGTATAATTTAACTCTTCTTTTCAACTTTATTTTCTGAGTTGTCTATAATTTCATGGTTCGGTCTGTACGTAGATGACACACGATATTTCCGGTTTTAAACCGGAAGCCTCATAAATAACACCAAAGTAGTAGTGGGATGTGGTCTAATTCTAGTAATTGTCCAAAGTGTATTTTCATTAAACTAATACAAAAATATATAGTTATTTGAGACTTTTTACTCCTAATAACTTATTCACAATAGAATACACCAGTATTCTGAGGCTGATAATCAGCCGCAGCCCCTTGATTGTGCAGGACAATGGAGTGCTGACATGGAAACTTCCAGACTGCAATATATTTATAGCCCTGACACTATCTAGGAAAGTGTTGGCAGTACTTGATGGGGGTCTGTGACATATACAGTAGGAACCCAAATGATTTCTTCTTACCATCTACGGTCAAATTGGACTCTCCTCTCTCATTTTAACCGTCTTCAGAAACTGTTATAGTATATTCTATAATTAAAAAAATATTTAATTGTTACATTATTGTGGCCTTAAAACAACCAAGTAATTCATGTCCCATAAATTATTACTAATAATAAAATACTAGGGGTATTACTGATTAATGATGCAATATACTGATTAATTTTTCACATATGATGTCACATCCTGTCACTGCGGCAGTTTCTAGTAACAAAATAACACCCATTCCAACGGTTGTGATGAACACACAGGCCGTCAGACAGTGCTGAGCCCTCAGCTGTTACAGCCGACATGTGTCACCTCATGGCAGCAGCTGCAGCTGCAGCCCAGGACCACAGCATGGCCCAGAGAGCAGGATATTGTTCCCTCTCCACAGGATGTTCTCTGTTTGTGAACTTTGATCCCACATCAACAGGTGTTTTATTAATTAATGAAAATATAGTGTAAATCACAATGATCAGTTTCTGACACTGTTTTCCTTGAAGGTGAGGATTTGTGAGGAAATGCTAATGTAAATCAGCTGAAATGTATCAAACTTTATTAATTATTTAAAACTTATCATCAATAGATGTCTGGATGTCTTTGCTTCCTTCTGAAGAGTGTGTGTACAGATCTGAGCATATTTTATTCTTTTAATTGCTTTTTTATAATGAAAATGCACACAACACAGGTCAAATTACACAATTTTTTTTAAAGAAACCTGGAAAATTGTATTTATCTTTCAATATCATTTTATTATCCATTTTATTCCAGTGGAAAACTTCCAAATTACATGAGTCATCAACTTCTGTGATTTTGACTGACCTCTGCCTTCTCACCTTAGCAGATCCTGTCCCCTGTCTCTATCAGTCCACTGTGTTTTTGTCGTAAACACAACTCTATTGGAGTTGAGGCGGCTGTAAAGAAGCAGTTGTTGATAACAGCTGCTGAAGTGTGTGTCGGTGTGTGTGTGTGCAGGGGGGCAGAGGGCAGCTGTCAGGGCAGACAAACCCTGGGCTTCCTACAGTACGTGTCCTTAAAAGGACGAATGTCCCTGGAAACCTGCAGCCGCTTCACAATGATCTTCTTTATCCTGATAAAAAGCTGGTGTCAAAGATAGAACGGTGACCAGGGCTGATGCTCAGAGTTGAAGGCAGCAGTTGATGGAACGCAGCAGCCATTGATCTGAAGTCACTACAGTTAGATAAACATTTACTGGTTGGAGCTGTTCAGTTTTTTAATATAGGTATTACTTATTAGGAGGTGTTCTTTTACATTTTCTTCGATCATTTAAGAATATTTAACAATTTTGACACGGTTAAGATTAACAAGATGACTGTTGTCCTTTAGGACGTTCATTTTTAGCCATTTAGCTACGTTTCTTTTCCGGTCTGTTTACATCTTTTGTCCCTCTCATGTTAATCTTTGCTTTATTACTCTATTTGTTTTTTATTTTTCCACGTTTTAGCCTCATGGTTTGTATGACCTTCATAGGCCGTTTGTCCTTGTATTTACTAAAAAAAAAAAAATCAAGGCTTTATGAAGGCTATTATAAAGTTACCTCATCTCTGAGGTCTTGTTGCGTGAAGCTCCACAAAAATGGACCAGCAGGTCAGCATCACCTCTGTCACATTACAGCACATATAGCCTCTTCAAATTGACTGTTGCTTTAAGGTAGTAAGTGTCTTGAGAAGGGGGTCAGGGGAATATTTACATTCTTCCCTCAGCCACGCTGGCCTGATAGGTTTCCAATTGTGGGGATGTCTAGGCCGTATGAGCTGCGAGGTGACGAATAAGGATCCCCAGCTCCTGTCATTCCAACCTCGGAGTCAGAGCAGCGACGCTGTGCAGCCACTGGCACCTGTTACACACCATTTCCCTAAAAGGAGACACTGCAGCCAATCAGAGCCAGAGCAACGGCTCGTCGCTTGTCACACAGGCCTGTCTCGGTGATCTGTCGTCTGCTGGAGGTCTTTGCACCACCCCTGCCCCCGCCCTCCCCTCTAACAGCGTTGCCTCTCAGCTGTCTGGCATGTTGACGGCCCCCCTGCCTTGGCTTTGCCAGTCTCCCTAATGCATCATCCCCTTAGACGGCTCCTTAACCCAGTCCAGGCTCTGTGGTGGTCTCAGATTACCTAGGCACCCTCAGATCACCCACTTCCCCCGTGGCCTGTTTGAGCTTAGTCATATTAACACTTCCTCATGGAGCTGAAGGAAAACTACACAGAGTATGAGTGGATGAAAGATACACGTAAACACATTTATATCTTCAATAAATAGATTGCAACCATTTAGATTCACCCAGTTCATTGATTGTTGAAAATCAGGAGTACATTTCTATTATCCTTTGATTATTTGGACTTTTTTGTTATTATTATTATTTAGCTTTTTCTAGTTTAATGTTTGTAATATGTTGTCTTACTCTTTTTTTCCCCTGGGTCTTCATTGCATTTTATTACTCAAATATTCAAGACTGACCAAACATCTATTATTAACCAGCAAATATATAAAACATTAAGTACAGTTCAGTTTGGAAACAAAAGAAAAATACAAGTATTTACTAGTAAACATTAAAAAAGGAGAGGATTTCTTCTGCAGTTGTTGAAATTGAACTCAGATATTTAACTGAAATACAACAATACAGCCGCACTTCTTCTTTTGTGGAATTATGAACACATAAATAATGATAACATTAATGTAATTTAAAAATTATGTTTTTTTTTTATTTCATTCTTCTCAGTAAAGTCAGTGTTGACATCAGCCAGAAACCTCATTGTCAGTTCATTTACCCAATAACACTTTAACACACAGAATTGTGGATAATTTGTCTAAAAGTAAAGACATCTTTTTTTATAATTTCTTTAAATTAATTATATTTTTGTAAAGTAATTTCAGTCCAAATCACTGCATCACCACTTAAGGCAAAACCTCACACTTGTGTCGTTATCTTTCACCAGCATTTTTCTTCCTCTTTGGTCGTGGCCCCCCAACACAGAGCCCACTCCCAGAGCCATTTTGCTGAGCAGGACTTAATTTGGCCTTGTGTGTTCCCCCAAGCCCGCCCACTGAATTACCCACTGCCCCCAGTGTCATGCCCACACCCTCCCCCGGAGGACGCCCCAGGAAGTATTTAAGGAAGCTCTCACACCGTGGCTCCTCATCCCAGCGAAGAATCCAGTCTTGCAGTTACACCTTGGTGAGTCCTCTCTGCTGTGCTGACCAGGATGGTGATGATGATGATGGTGTGAATGGAGTGGTCGAACTTTGTCCTTTGTTAGATTATTTACTTTCTTCTAAGGATGACTGTGATGATGATGGTCAAAAGAATTTGAGGTGGTAGGTCCAGGGACCTTGTCTGGACAAAGAGGATTATTTAGATCTGCAGAAGATAGGGTTTGGAAAGTTCTCTGTGATGGTGAAGGATGATTAATGTTTACTTACCACTTTGGGCCAAAATGATCATTTAAGGTGATTTTAGGCGGTCTTTACTTAAGACTAGCATCCGTTTATGTCTAGTTGAATGTAGGTGGTGCTGCTTTGAAATCAACAAACACGTCTGTGATCATTAAATGTGTCTTGTTGTCAAATCCTGTTGGGAAAAAGTTATTGTTAATGGTTAAAGTTATTTTAACCATTTACATTTTATAATTATGGAATGGGATCAAATACATCATTCCTCTGGGTCTCGGCCCAATCCAGGCACCTAATCAGCTTTTATCTGGCCCACAGAAAACAGAAATGGAATCTGAAGTTAAGAAACTGATGTAGTCAGGGAGATCTTCTCAAATGTGTTTATCTAAAGAACTATAATTGTTGTTTAAGTCCAATGGTCCTGTATTCCTGAGATGCAACCCACGACCCGGACATCATGTCATCTTCCAACAGAGGCGTCCTCTGTGTCTGTGTAGACAGCTGAGGACAGAGCACAGACCACTTGTCAAAAGAACTCAGCTGTTAAGTGGATCCTACCTAATGATGGGATACAGAGGAGAGAAAAGAGGGAGGGAGAGGAGGGAGAAAAGTTAGAGGAGAAAGGAGAGAGAGAAGGTCTTAAGGGTCTAAGAGCCTAAAATAGATGTGGGGTTGGAAGCGTGGTGTGAAAGAGTCTGTTCTTGTCCCATTTTGGCATGGTGGACAGCTGTGGAGATTAGGCCACTCACAGGTTCACTGACTCCGTTTGTTTAGCTCGACTGAAATGTCCCTGGTCTTTTACAAGAAGTTTCATACTGTATGACTGATGTCCTGTCTGTCTTCTTTGTCCCCTACAGAAGGCCAGCCTTTTAAACACTAAAGATGTGCGACGACGACGAGACCACCGCCCTTGTGTGCGACAACGGCTCAGGCCTGGTCAAGGCTGGGTTTGCCGGTGATGACGCCCCCCGTGCTGTGTTCCCCTCTATCGTTGGACGCCCCCGTCACCAGGTAGGGAACTGTAGCCGATTCTGAGAGATTTAGAAAACAAAAAGTTCCTTAAAGATTTGTTGTTGTCTCTTTGAGATTCTGAGTTGGTTTTGTTCTGTTCTGTTCTGTTCTCAGGGCGTCATGGTGGGCATGGGTCAGAAGGACAGCTATGTGGGAGATGAGGCCCAGAGCAAGAGAGGTATCCTGACTCTGAAGTACCCCATCGAGCACGGCATCATCACCAACTGGGATGACATGGAGAAGGTGAGAAGTGAGAAGCATTTTGTTTTCGTGCCGATATATATTGATATATTGATATTTCTGTAAAACCTCCAGTCCCTCATCTCTGTCATTGACTTCCTCAGATCTGGCACCACACCTTCTACAACGAGCTCCGTGTGGCTCCTGAGGAGCACCCCACCCTGCTGACTGAGGCCCCCCTCAACCCCAAGGCAAACAGGGAGAAGATGACCCAGATCATGTTTGAGACCTTCAACGTCCCTGCCATGTATGTGGCCATTCAGGCTGTGCTGTCCCTGTATGCGCATTAGATTGGAGCATTTTGTTTTCGTGCCGATATATATCCCTGAATACATTTCAGAAAGCCAGCAGCAGAAGTCATGCCCCTCAGATGTTTGATATTTCTGTAAAACCTCCAGTCCCTCATCTCTGTCATTGACTTCCTCAGATCTGGCACCACACCTTCTACAACGAGCTCCGTGTGGCTCCTGAGGAGCACCCCACCCTGCTGACTGAGGCCCCCCTCAACCCCAAGGCAAACAGGGAGAAGATGACCCAGATCATGTTTGAGACCTTCAACGTCCCTGCCATGTATGTGGCCATTCAGGCTGTGCTGTCCCTGTATGCCTCTGGTCGTACCACTGGTGAGTCTCCAGCCAAGACTTGGACATCAAAGAAACAAGTGAAAAATTGTCTGATGATGTTTGACCGTTTCTTCCCTGGACAGGTATTGTGCTGGACTCTGGAGACGGTGTGACCCACAACGTGCCCATCTATGAGGGTTACGCTCTGCCCCACGCCATCATGCGTCTGGACCTGGCTGGTCGTGACCTGACAGACTACCTGATGAAGATCCTGACTGAGCGTGGCTACTCTTTCGTCACAACTGGTAAGAAAATGAGATAGTTACCGCAACCCACAGAAGAAAGATGACAGTTTTAAGTACTAACGTGATCTCCATCTCCTCCCACTAGCTGAGCGTGAGATTGTTCGTGACATTAAGGAGAAGTTGTGCTACGTTGCTCTGGACTTTGAGAATGAGATGGCCACTGCTGCCTCCTCCTCCTCCCTGGAGAAGAGTTACGAGCTGCCTGATGGTCAGGTCATCACCATTGGCAATGAGCGTTTCCGCTGCCCCGAGACGCTGTTCCAGCCTTCCTTCATCGGTGAGACAGAGAATTATACAGTAGAATTTTACAACAAATTCTTCAAATAGCTTCATTGCCTAGAAAATACTTGAAAACCAATATCTTCTTATCTGGCCTTTGCAGGTATGGAGTCTGCTGGTATCCATGAGACCGCCTACAACAGCATCATGAAGTGTGACATTGATATCCGTAAGGACCTGTACGCCAACAACGTGCTGTCTGGTGGTACCACCATGTACCCTGGTATTGCTGACCGTATGCAGAAGGAGATCACAGCTCTGGCCCCCAGCACCATGAAGATCAAGGTGAGTTCAAATATAACTGACCTGCTGATAAACCCTCACTAAATCATAATAACAATACTATGCTGACCTCAACCTCTGCTCCTTCCTTTTCATCCAGATCATTGCTCCCCCTGAGAGGAAATACTCAGTTTGGATTGGTGGCTCCATCCTGGCCTCCCTGTCCACCTTCCAGCAGATGTGGATCAGCAAACAGGAGTACGATGAGGCTGGTCCCTCCATCGTTCACAGGAAGTGCTTCTAAATCCTGTTGGATTACCAAACAAAGACCACACCTAACACTAGACTTCTTAATCAATCCTATGAAACTAGTATTTTCATAATACTTGGAGTCAGGAAGAAACTCTGTAAACACTGGACATGTGCTGCGACTCTTCTCCAACCAGAACCAAAGACCACACCAACCCTTCCAGCCTGTATTCTGTATTTCTACTGTGCCTTTTGCTGTATATACCTGTGCTGTTGTTATAATAAATGGTTGCTTTTCACAATAGTTTTGTGGGGTAAACAGTAATCTCTTAAACACCTAACTACAGAACAAAGCCGGTGGCTGGGACTGAAACAACAAACTCCACTTCAACACACAATTCTGAACTATGTAGTTTAATAGATTACAATTTCAGTTTTGTTTCAGTGTCTTCTCTCAAACTTTATATATTTTGGGTAAAACCTGTTAGGGGAAACATCTGAAAACAACGTTAATATATTTAAAAAGAAAGTAAAGGAGACGTTTACTTCTGACATCTCCAGTTTTTTACAATCCCCCTGAATGCACCACGGTGTACCCTCACGTGTCACTTCCTGCGTCACAGGTGACATAAATGCCCATATTAAGTCACCCGCGCTTCGTTTCTCGAATAGAATTTAAAGGATTTGTGGTTTCAGTTGTCAATCACGATACAGTGGGTGTTTAGTTGTATTTCCTTTAAATAATGAACCTCGCTGACAGTAATATGATTCGCTTTCACCTTCAAGTACTTCATGGTATCACTGTGAAGAAGTTGAAGAGGAAGGAGAGGCTGTTTATTGGTGGAACAAAAATCTTCGGAGTTCCTCTGGAAAATTTACCCAGAAAATATATCCCGGAGTATGGACTCGTGCCCTGGTGATCTTAACAAACACTCGTTTTATTTTATATAAATATCTACAAGAAAAAAATAGCTAAAATAATAGAGATATTACATTTAATTTTTTAATTTTAGTTTTATGGCGGACGCTTGCTCGGTTCTGCTCGAACGTGCTGGGACGGTGGGCCTGTTCAGGAAACCAGGCTCTCTGCTCCGCATTAAGACTTTAAGGGTGAGATTGAAAATAATTTAAAACACTTTTTAGTTTAACGTTTAATAATTTTATAATCTTTAATGTAATCTTCATCGCAGATATCGTCCGTTAATGTCTATAAAGGGCACTGTGTAATATTTCGCGGGCTTGTGACGTCATCTTAGATATTTTGCTATCTTAGGTTAGCTGCACCTACGTTTTTTAAAATTAATTAGTCTTAAGTAGCTTAAGAAACGTTTGGAATGCCTCCTTATTATTGGTATATTGTCAGTTTTTGTAATTAATTACTTAATCGTACCTAATAGTTTGTTGTACTTGGTTTTGTTGTTAATCTTATGTTAATATATCGTTCGTGATCTACGTTACTTATTGTAGCATTTGATCATAGCAGGTACTATATTTGTGCGCTTTTTATGCAAAAAGTTGTTCAAAGTAACTTCAATATCTCTTCTGCCAATGTAATAGAAAAACTGTTTTTGCGGTAAAATGTTTAAATTAAAGGTCTTATTGAAGAGTACAAGTATAAGGTATTTTATAATACTGTTAATGTTGCATTTCTGTGTTTTAAAATATTTTAAAATTAGTTCTCCATTTAAAAAACTATAGAGCATTCTCGGGTATTGGCTGTACATTTACATACTTTGTTTTTAGGGAAAATTCTCCAATTTACTTACAACGTGTAATTGCTTTATTTTATTTATTTTTTTAAGGCAGAGCTGAACCGTGGAGAGGACAGTTTATGTGGAGCTAGCTCCTACGATGTGGCCACTCTGATTAAACAGTTTTGCAGGGAATTGCCAGATCCTCTTCTCCCCACTGAGCTTCATCAGTCTCTGCTCAAGGCCCAGGCTCTGTCCAGTGCAGAGGACAGACTGTCAGCTCTTCAGCTGCTCTCCTGCCTCTTACCTGCACGGAACTTCTCCTGTCTGCATTATCTCTTCAACTTCCTGTCTGCTGTTGCCCAAAGGTACAATATAGACACAGGAATTGTTAACCCTAAATATTTTAGGCTCACTGACATCGCATCAGTTGTTGTCCTCCTGTTATCCTCTGATCACAGGTGCTCTGAGAACTTAATGAACAGCTCCAACTTGGCCACAGTCTTCGCTCCATGTCTTCTCCCTCCTCCTGATAAGACTGAGATGTCTGAAGGACGATTGGAGCTCAGGATAAGAGTTCTGAGCACATTTATTGAAAAACCTCACCTATTTGGTAATGAGCCTCATTATTAAACACATATTCAGAAAGTTATTGACTCGTAGACTAAGGTTACCTACCTTGTCCTTCAGGTGTGATTCCCAGCGCTGTGATGGACAGTATGGTTTTCTTCTCAAACCTCAATTTCCCAAAAAACAAACCTTGTAAAAAAGTACAGAGAAAGAGACACAGTTTTAAGAGTAAGGCATTGAAAAGAAAGTTTTTTTTCTAAAATAGTCTCTCCCCCAGTATGTTCTCCTAATGTTTCCTTATGTGCAGTGATGCCACCAGTGAAGACTGCGGCGTTGATTCAGACGAGGTTGAAGTTCAGCCCTGCGACATCTCTGCCCAGCTGCGTGTCCACATCAGATGCTAAACCAGGTCTGAAGAGGAGCCAGGGTTTGGGGTCGTTTCCCAACATCACTCTCTTCAGAACATGTCTGCCCTCTACTGGTGAGCAATAGATTTACTGAAGAAAAACGTATAATAATAATGAATATTAAAATTTACTATATAAACCAAAATTTAACTCATTTACAGAAGGTTCCAGTTCTATTATGCCCTGTGATGACCCAATGCAAGGCCTGTTGAAAAGGTAAAATAATAGAGATAAAGATCTTCGTTTTGTTCCAATAAATTACAGAATACAAAGCTGCTAGAAATATTTATCACATTGAAACAACTATAAGGAATGATACAAGTAATCCAGAGAATAACTTTTGGTTCCCAGGTTCCACAAAGGACATCAGACAGACGTGGACATGCTTGTTGGTTTGGGAAAGCTGAAGGACAAATCCTTTAACAGACGGTCTTCTTTGTAACATGCCACAGGATTGTGAGGTAGCCACACATGTGGGCTGCAAATGGCCACATATAGTAAACAGACTCTGCTACGGTCCCTAGGAGCTTTGGTGTCCTAGATGTGGGCCACATAAATTATTTTAAACATAATTTTAAGACAGTTATTCTATGTTTATTGCTTATTTATTTTCTAATTCTGTGGTATATATGTTTTCCCTCATATTTCATATCACATAAATAAATATTTAAACTTTTTAAACTGTATAAAACTCACAAATTAATAACTTTGATAAAAGAGATACTAGGACCAACACATAATCCATCACTGCATGAGGTATGAAGGAGACCGTTTCATAGGCTGCAGATGCTCTTTTGTTTATTCTGGCTATCGTCGTGATGTAACTAGTGTTTACTATTTCAGCCAATCCAAAGAGAGTTTTGTTATCATGGAAACTACATCTGAACGGTGATGAGGTGGAAAGTGCACTCCTCCTCTTTCTCCTCCTGCTCATGTTACTGAACGATGAATACTCCGGATATTCAGTGAGTTTCTTCAAAATAAAAGTTGAGAGTTTTCTCTCTAGATCAAACAAACAAATGGTTGAAAATAATACATTGATAAACAAGAACGACGAAGATGTTTATTCACCTGCATTTATGCGCTGGAAGTTATTCTAAAGACACCAACTAAAAATAAAAACAATACCTACTGCGCATTGTTTTGCAACCGCGTCAAGACTTATTTTGAAAAGGCAGATATCCTCTGTGGCGACAACGACTCCCTGCAGCCCCCAGCATCAGTACCAAGATCATCATCTCGGTAAGAAAACACAAGCATCTTTCTTACTCTAAGTTCCTTCGTTGTTCGTTAATTACAAGAAATCAGTAAAGCACCATGTTATCTTTATTTGCAATGTTTCTACATTGTTAACAGATTTATTCGCATTATAAGGTTGATAACGTTGTGTTTTGTATTTACATAAAATCAGTCTTGATATTTGTCCATTACCGAGTAAATATTTATATTATGAGACGATAAATGATAACTGCATGTGACGATTTCACGTATTTATTACTACGTACATGTATCAAACACGCGTCTCCGTCCTAAATTTCTCATGCTGTGACATTTTGTCCAGTTAATATTTAATGCAAAATCCTTCCCCTTTTCAAACAGACGATAATGTCGGCCATGGCCTCAGCGGTGCGGTTGTCGCTGCTTGCCCTCCTCCTGTGCCTGCAGCTGGGCTCAGCTCCGGCCCGCAGCCTGCGCACGGTGGACCAGGTTTCTGAGGCCGACATCCAGCGACTTCTTCACGGCGTCATGGAGCAGCTGGGCATCGCTCGGCCGAGGGTGGAGTATCCCGCCCACCAGGCAACAAACATTGTGGGGCCGCAGAGTATACAGGGTAGGTGAAGAAGAGATAAATAAAGACATACCTTGAATTTGTGCAAAGTTGATATTTAGGGACCGTCAGGTACGCTTTCCTCTTGCCAGCAGGTGGTGCTATTGATATTTTTTCTGCGTCATAATTGCAGGTAGACGTCTTTACTAATTGTTAAATCTCCGGATGTTAGTTTTCTGGTCCGGGTCGTGACCAAACAAAGTTTGTATGATACAGTTGTGTAAAATTCGATATGATCAACATCTACTTTATAACCCTGGCCAAAACACTGTAGTTTTATATGGATACTAATGCATATTTTTCCACCAGGTGGTGCTCACGAGGGGCTTCAACACCTAGGCCCATATGGAAACATCCCAAACATCGTGGCAGAGTTGACGGGTGATAATGTTCCCAAGGACTTCAGTGATGACCACGGATACCCAGACCCCCCGAATCCCTGTCCTCTGGGAAAAACTGGTATAAAGTTCATAAAGTCCTGCGTGTTTTCATCATGACAGTGTGTTGACGTTTTCACGTAGTGCTGACCATCTCTGTTTTTCAACAGCAGCTAATGGCTGTTTGGAGAAAGCGCCAGATACTGCAGAGTTCAGCAAAGAGTTTCAGAAACACCAGCACCTTTTTGACCCTGAGCATGACTATCCAGCACTGAGCAAATGGGTGAGTGGAACTTCTAAGTTATATCGCTATAAAACCACAAACATTTTGTGTGAGACCATGTTTGGTGACTGTTAAACTGTTTTACAGAATAAAGAGCTTTTGTACCAGAAGTTGAAAGGAGGTCCAAAGAGGAGAAAAAGAGTAAAGAGCTTTTTTTTTAAATTCACATTGTAACCAATAAATCTTTCTCCACTTCTTATATTTTAATATTTTTTTCTGTCTTTTTTTCCTGCAGAGCACTAATCCATATTTAATGGGCCAGAGACTGGACAACGTTGTGGCAAAAAAATCAGTTCCTCACTTCTCTGAGGAAGAGGAGGAACAGGATAAAATGGCAACGATGGAAGAGGCACCTGATGGTTCTGCTGCAGACAAGCTCATCAGTTAGACACACATTCAATGCTGTAGCACAGACCACTGTCAGAAACCAGTCTTAAAACCATTTGAGGTCTTTCATCTTTATCCACTTATTTGTTGCTGGGGCAACAGTTTACTTTACTGCAACCCAAATCGCACTGCACCATAATGCATCATAATGTGAGTTGCTTGGCAACACTGCTGACTACCATTTGAGTTGGGAAAAGCTTTGCTATTCAGATGTTAGTCCCAGAGATGAAAAGCTAATAATGTGAGCGGCTCATCCTTATCAGGACGGCCCTGCACCTGTGCGTTGCTCCAGTACAGTACAGTACAGTGGCCTGTCTGTCTTTGGTCTGACCCTGCGTGACCTTCAGACACATCAAATTTGTTATATTTCCTTCCCAGGCCTCTGACTTGTTAAATTACACAGAACCTGATTCCTGGTCAAAGAAATACAACAAAAACCATGGTGTCCAACAAGGCCATTGTGTCCCTGAACGACTGAAATGTCAAATATTACAGAAGTTATCCTGAGGACCAGTCTTCATACTGTATATGGTATTAAGTACTACTCTGACAGTGGACTGTGTACTTTACAGCTCTACATAAGATGTATAAACATGTATTTATCAGGAAAAATATTGATAATACTAAACGGCGATTGTGCGTTCACCATAAACAAATGTTACATTTTTTTTCTTCATTTTGACTCCAGGCAGTGAGGACCCTGACTTATTGGCTTTCAGTATTTCACTGAGAATTTACATACATTTACAAAAGTAGGTACAATAGTTTTCTTTCACTAAAGGTATACTCTTATATTTGAACTTTTATCAGCCGTTTCCAGATAATTAAATGCTTCATTTGGATTAGTCAAATGCATAATGCAGTAATCTCCTCCAACTGAACAGATAACTGTGTTGTCTACTTGACTTGAACGTTTCCAGATTTGCTTTGTGTGGAGTTTATAAACCGGAGCAGAAATCTCCCTCTGTCAACTGTTTGTTTTTCTGTCCTTGTAAAGACAAATAAACGGTTTATCTGCATTGACAAAAGGAGGAGGGGGCGTACAGGAGGGCTTTTATTTTGTTGTTGGGGCAGATAAAGTCAGGATCAGGGCTCTGGGGGCGGAGGAGCTGCTGAAGTTCAAGTTGCCTGAGCAATTTACGGTGTGTGTCATTTACGAAGTCACTGCAGCGGAGAGTGGAGCTGAAGAGGAGACACGGAGGAGGTGAAAGGAACAGGTAACTGGACTCGGTCTTTCTGTCAGTACTTCCTAACCACTCTGGTTGATCGACAATGTCACACAATGTTAGAGGGTTTAAAACCTTTTCATTAACATATGCTTTGTTTTCAGGTTCTCTGTCGGCTTCAATCATGTCTGCGCCATCACTGCTGCTCTCGGTTGTGGGTTCGATTCTGCTGCTCCTTCCCCTCAGGAGCACAGACGCGCTCTTCCAAAATTTCCAAAGCGCTTTGCCACATCCGAACAAGTACAATCCAAACGAACCGGAGGGCTGCCTTCCCCCGGCGATCAGCGGACTGATTTCCCGGGGCTCCCCGGGTCCCGTGTCCTCCACAGACGAGGTTCTGGAGTCCAGCCAGGAGGCGTTACACGTCACTGAGCGTCGGTACCTGCGAATGGACTGGTGTAAGACGCAGCCGCTGAAGCAGACCATCCGTGAGGAAGGCTGTGTGAGCCGCACCATCATCAACCGCTTCTGCTACGGTCAGTGCAACTCCTTCTACATCCCGAGACACATCTACGAGGACGGACACGTGTTCGAGTCCTGCTCAGCCTGCAGACCCAAGACCTTCAGCACCGTCACGTACACGCTCTTCTGTCCCGGACTGACGCCGAACACCAGGAAGAAACGGGTGCAGCGGGTGAAGCAGTGCCGCTGCACCACCATCGATTAAATTAAATTCACTAAAATCTCAAAGGTTCCTGTCTCAGAGGAACGAAATCCCGAATCCCATCTTCATCTCAGAAAAACGTAATCTTATCATCAAAAGGTCAGATGTCTTAGTTGAGTTAAAATAGAGTTAAACTTTTTCAAAAGATTTAATCTCAGACTTGAGGAAGTGTAATTTTATTCCAACTTTAATCCTACAATGTATTAATTTAGAACTTCTGGGTCATAATTTGAATTAATTGTCAACTTTACCCCCCTCCCATTCTCCCCCAGAAAAAACATCTATGTGGACAATTTAGATTTTTAGAATTATGGAAGATAAATTCTGTATTTTTTTATTTTAACTGGGAATTCTTAATTGCACTAAGAAAAACCTCCACTACAAAGTAGTAACATAATTCTGAATTTTATCCCAAATAAACATTTTCCACGGAAGTTTATTAACCTACATTTAACATTCATGCAAAACTCAACTGCAAACCTTTCTGGCGTCAAAGAGATTTCTTTTCATAATTTCTTAGTTTCAGTTTGTTGTTGGACACAGTGTATAGGGCAGTGGAAAAAAGACAAGGAGCCTGAATCCAAAGAGACATTCTTATTTTATAGTTTCCACTGTGTGGGATGTACAGGTGAAGGCTTTTATAATATAAAAGTGCTGGTTTTCTTTTGCCTTTTTTATTTTAATAAGTTTAATTTCATACCTGCACTGCTGAATGCCACTTAATGTAACAGATGTCAAGTGTATTGTTTGACATTGTAAATAAAAAAATACCATTGCAAGCTATAACATCATGTGCTGTTATGTGATCAGTTATTTAGAGTGTGGTATGAAAAACAATAGGAAAAATACTTGACATATAAATTCCTACATAATCCAGGGTTATGGTAACAAATCCACTTTCTGGTAAATCAAACAATGTCTATCATTTTCTTTTGCATGAATGCAGCACTAGGTGGCAAAGGATTAAAACCAATCTTCTATTTTAGACATCGGGACAGAGAAAAGACTCCTGGACAGCTGATGTCTCCCAGTTTGAGGAAGTGTCTCACACTTCTTTCTGACGCAGGCGTTCTTTCTGTTAGAGGGCAGATGAAAATGGTAGATTATTAAAATATGTATTTTCTTTCCCTATCTTGTCATGATGATAATTATTTGCTGTGGCAGTTTTGTTCCTACCAAACAGTTGGGGTTGGCTCTTCTGGTTTCCACCTTCTTCTCTGCAGTGAGTCTTTTGATGGACAGCTGAGCCTCCTTTAACCTGCGGTGTTGATACATCAAATCACTTACAGGAAAAGAGTGGTGTGGGCGGTTGCCTTACAGAAGAAATGGAGGTTTGATTCTGTTTTGATGCTCTTTCTGCATGGAAATTGTGTATTTTCTACAGAGGGAGCAGCAGGTACCAACAGAGGTCAAACACCTGACCATTCCAAATAAGGTCTTTCTTCCTGTTGTGATAAACAATCTATGGATTAACTTTTTTTGATTGTTTTTGTGACAGGAAACTTGCCTTAGGAACTTAGGAATTTAATAAAAAGTTAGCAGTAATACAACTTAAACTACCACTGATGCTAAAGCTGTCATTTAGGATTAAAAACCATCACCGTTTTGGGCTTGGATTATTTGGAATTAAATGTTATTGCATTTTTGATGCCTTTCAAACTACTCAAAGAATTCAAAGCAGCCCGTCTGTAACTGAGCCCACATTTTATCATGTCCTCAGGTTTGACGTTAACAGTGACTTGCGGTCCAGACTCCTGTCTGCCTGAATAGTGAACAGGTGTGGCTAATAAAGTGATCTGTCAGCGTTTACCTCTCCTTGGAGATATTCTTGTTCTCCTTTTTCCACCTGGCTTTGAAGTCTGTGCAAAACTCGAACCAGAGCATGAAAAAATGACTGGTGGGCACGTCCTTCTCTCCACTCTTTGGCTTCAGGCCAAAATACAGAATCAAATCCTGAAATCTGATGAAATACACAACATTACCAACCTAAGGATTTACTGTATTTCTTTTTAATTGTGCCATACCATTTCTTACCTTTTTTGAACATTTGTAAGCTGACAGGAAGCTTCTGCAAGTTCTTTTTGTGCTGTAAAGAAAAACACAGTTACTACAAACTCTATTTTTTTAATGTATTTTCCAGATGATACTGAGAATATATGGTAGATAATGTAGGTTTAACCAAATTAGGTCAGAGTCATTGGAGGTTAACTAGATAAACAACAAGAATTACAAGAATAACAAGGTTTCTTAGTTTACATAAGAAGATGCTATTTCAGAAAAATGTGCGTATTACTATTTTGTGTCTCATGGTTTGAGACACAAAATAGTACTAACAGCACTAACAAATGTTTTAGGCCTAAAAGAAACTTAAAGTCATCACTGAATTATTTATTTTATTTTTTATAAACCAGTGGAAGAAAAGAGAGAAGTTCAGGCCAACTCAGATCCAGACAGACTGTCTCACTGGTGCCCACCAACATGGAACATATTATATCCTATAATATTTATCTATAATATTTGACATGCCTACACATTCTATGAAGATAGCTCTTCATAAAGCAAAAGTCTCTGGGCTGCTTTAAAGACTTTTCTTTTTCTTCTGTGATGCAGCAATGCCTGTGTGTCTCAGGCAGGAGTCTCTCAGTCCCTGCCAAATCTGTCTGATCCTTATCTGAGTGTCTAGCCCCCAACACACACACACACACACACACAGTCAGTGGAAAGCGATATTTTGTGGCCAGTTGCAGGATGAAAGCTACATTTATCTGACAGCTGGAGAATATGGAATAATTTATCAAGGGGTCGAATGGAAAGAAAAACTCAGCTCACATGAAGTAAATTAAACAGCAGCAGGAGTCTCAAAAAACTTTTCTCCAAGACTCAACCTCACTTAGGTTTTTTAGAACTCACAAGGAGTTGACTGGAAAACTTTAGCACCTAAATATTTGCTGAGAAATAGCAGCAAAGATAATTATCATCCAGAGAACAGCTAAGTTGATTAATTAATAAAACATTTTAACATTATAGTTGACCTTCTGCAAATATATGTAGTTTGTGTGAACTCAAGTTAATGGTTGTTCAGGAACTGCTGACTGTACTCACCGCTGAGAACAAAAGCCTCCATCCTCTCTTTGAACGGCTGCAGGTGTTCCTCCGGGGAGTTGGAGCAAACTTTCTGCACGCTTTTCCCACAGTCTGACAGAAAGAAAAAAAAATCAAGATTCAGGGAAGAGTAGGAAAAAATTGTTGTGATCAAACATTGAAATGAAGAGAAATAGATGAACTGTGTATGTGTGCTGGCTTTCTTGAGCTACAAAGTCCTCAGATAGCTTCTGTGATATGTGTTTTGTTGTCTTTATCATCTTTCTCGCTCTTCATTCTTGTTTGGCTTTTATTAATCTTTGAGAAAATATGAACCTACTGGTGAGTCCACCAATTTTCCTCCTATGGCCTCATATTAACCATATGACAAAATAGACTGTATATTATTCAGGTGCTGCCTTCAACTATTTTATCTTTGTTTTACTCTTCAACTGCTCCTGCTCCACCTGTGATGGAGGTTATCAGCCCAGCTTCCTCATCCTTCTTGTTCTTCTCAGATATCACTTATTGAGATTCTCCCAGAGATGGCGACGTCTCCTTCTCTCTCTCTCTCTCTCTGTCTCCCTTTCTCTGTCCCTTCCTCTCTCCTCTGCCAGTCTCAGGCTCCATGCTGCTCTGTGTCCAATCAGTGGATCAGAGGAGCCAGTCTACGGAGCCAGTCATAATAGCGGCTGCCGAGGGAGCCGGGCCCCCCCCCTCACTAACCCCCTGCGCCTTACCCATGCTCCCTCCACAACCCTGACGCTCGATCAACATCTCCCAGATAAGATTACAAAAGAATACTGTTTTCATTCAGGGATTTGTGTAAACTGTGGAGGCGCTTTAACCCCCAAACTCCTGCACCAACCCCCTCCTTCAAGCTCCCCAGTCCCAGTCCCTGTCTTTATTTATTTTGCATCCTGAGTTTAAAGAAAGTTTGCTTACTTGAGTCTGGGGAGGATATTTTTGGAGGCTGACATAAACAAAGCAGAGTGATGAGCAGTGTGCTGCCTCCACACAACTGAGGTGACAGACAAATGCAGCTGGAAAAACGATCTGAAGTTAATGCTCCTGGTTTGTTTGGATGCAGAAGCTTCATAAATCACTTGGACATGCAGTGAATTTGATCATTGCAATCAAATGAGATTTTCCAAGCGGAAGCGTTTTGTTTTTCTATGTTTAATTTTTCATGTAAGAAAATCCAAATGTTTGAGAGCTTTCAGCCCAGACTGCATTGTCTTTTTTGTCTTTTTTACAATATAGTCATATTATCTTTTCTTTATTTTCTTTCCAGTTTGACAACTAGTACCACACAAAATAGATCCAGTACACGACAGAGATGTGAGTCATCATCGGTGGACCTTTTGCTTCCACAGCATAGAGGTTTTAATATCTGTTCACACATCTGCCTTACATGCACATTGTCGTGAGTTCAAGTCCCATGAAAACCACACATAGGTACATCATGTTCTAGCAGATCTGCTTTTAAAACAATGTTTCCCAAGTGTGGGATAGTAAAATTCCAATTGTTATCATTAATAATATTATTTATAATTAATATTATATCCGCTTATGTAAATGGATTGGGGCGGAAAGCGAAGTTGCAAAATGTGTTGTTTTTTAATTTAAGTCTCTTGACATTGACAAGTATTTTGTATACTGAAGTACATTACTATACCCACTGTGTACACTGTAGTGATCACAGCAAATTTCACTTAGTTTGAAACATAGATTTAAGAGAAACTTTAGAAGGGAGACATTTGAGCAACAGAGAAAAAAAACAAAGGGAGAGTGAGAAGCGACAACAGCAAAGCTTGAGTCCTGGCATGAGGGCGGTTCAAACAGCCCCAACAAAAGGAAGCTACCACGGCTGATCTAGATGGTACGGTGGTTTGGGTAGACAGCACGATAAGACAAAGCTGTGTTGAGAGCTAAAGAAAGGTATCTGCTGCGCGCATCTGCGGGCCACACTGGAGCCCCGCTGATACAGCCCAGCAGGTTAAAGATACATGCAAAGGTCTGGGCAGAGATGCTGCAGATACTGCCGGTCTGGAGATTACACAAGTGGGAGAAGTCTTGTACTGTGTGCTGGCGACAGGGGCACAAAGGTACAAAGGCACATGCACAAATGGTAGATATGATGGGCATAAGGATTAGGAGGTCGACCTGAGAGGCGCCAGGACAGTATCAGCCAGACTCTGAGTACATGCACAGTACAGTGTCAGCCAGTCTGGCTGTGAGCCGTTGGTAAATTCTTTAAAAAATACATGAATCCTATCGTTTTGGACTGGTAATACAGAGGTTGCAAACATAAATTCTTTAGGAGATGCTGTACGTCCATGAAAGTTTTCTTTGTACTCTTGACTACTAAACATAAATGCTGCAAAGTACCAGTACATTAAGTTACTTGTATTTTTCTTAAACATGTCTATGGTCACTCGTTGTGTAGTGTTTTCATATTTTTTGGGTCTTGTCTCTGATAAACCTTGCTGCTATTGGTTTTTAAACACTTGTCCTAAACCATAGATATGTTCTCCACTGCTGTGATGGGAAACCAGTTTTGATGAGATGGGGTTTGAAGTAGTCGGCCAGAGCAGAGAACTGTCTCCAAACTGGGCCGAGGTTTGGTCTCATCTGAGGAATCCTGGTCCCAAAATCACAGTGATAGAGTTACAAAGACTGGCTGAGGTTTTTTAAACAAAAGCACACAACAAAATGACCACAAGGCGGGAGTATTCCGGTCGCATAAGTGACTGTCTACTTGAAGGGGAGCTGATGTTTTTAACCAACAACAGTGAAGCCCAGATACTCTGACCGCTTTCTCTGGTGGTCTTTAAAAGACAGAGACACTACGTACTTTTTAGGTCTTGTTCCAGTTGTTTCATGTCACGGCTGATGTCGTCAAACTTGACTTGTGCTGCCAGGAACACATCCTGTGGTTCAGGGAGAGGGAATCTGCTCTTCTCTGTTCCAGCAACCTGATGTGACATGACACAACACAACAACAACAGAAAAGATCAGTGTGAAAACGTGCTCTGAGAAAAGGATCTTGAAAAAGAATCTGACTTTGTGATCCTTTATTAGGAATTAGAATATTTTAAAAAGTATATTTGGTGTTTCTGTACCTTGTCCACATTGTGCAGATAGTATGAAACCACATAGTCCACCAGGCTGATCCGATTGTCCTGAAATAGAGAAAAGTTGACTTGATGAACCGATACAGTAGTTCTATGTCCCAAAATTATTGCTTTTACTTAGAATTTTTAAAGTTATGCAAGAAAGAGTCTATGACCTGGACCAGAACCAGGTTGTTGTTCATTAAAGAAGAAATGTATTGTTTAAATTATTATATTTAGTGCTTTAAAATATGTGTCATTGATTGATACTGATTTATTTATACTGTGACATTCTGTGTCAATTCTCACTCGGCTCTTGACGTCTTTCAGTTTTGGGAGAATGTCCAGGCCGAAGCCATCAGCCTGACCTCTGGTCCTGTTGCCTCCGTTCATATGGTTCCCCAGGGCCAGCACCAAGCCCAGGACCTCCCTGACGTGACTGCTCTCCAGCAAGTCCTGACACCAGAAAGCGACGGAAAATAGATCAGATCATGGCTGGTTTTTGATCTCAGGGGTTGTTTTTTTTTCTCACCTCACAGACGCAGGAGATGGTGTCGAGTTTTTGTTGGACAGACGCGATCGTGTCGTTGAACACTGATTGAAAAATCATGCAGTGAGCTCTGCCCTCAAAGTCTGGAATCTGAAACAGTTCATACAAGAACCTGGAGAATGAAGACATCACCATTACTGCAGAAACAACAATAATGGAGGATCGCAAAGGTCAGACAATTTTCTCTGCTGTCCAAAATACTGACTGTTCTGGTTTGTCCAGGAGTTTCAAATCTTCTTCTTTTGACATCTTATAGTGCTTTTTGATCTTCTCCAGTTCATGGGGCAGAGCTCTCTGACATTTTGACAAAAAAAAAAACATTTTCACTTCGTGGTTCAACCAAATTTGAATATTTAAAACCCCATGCAGAAGATGATTGCATACATTTTCATACAGAGCCTCTATGGTCTCCAGGTCCACCACAGAATGGTCCACACTTAGCACAGCTGTAAGTCAAAGGATGATTGGTAATTTGATTGGTGATTGATTTTGCAAGGTATATGCAGGAACATTGAAGGAACTAAAGTGTCATTCACCACAGTCCTTGAATATATAAAGTTTAGTACCTCGTTGAATATCTTTCATCTCCAGGTGGAGGCTAGAAATGAGGATGCCTACAGCCTGGGAGCGTTTTCCATCTAGCAGCTTAATGATCTAAAAACACACACACACACACAGAAAAACACTTAGTAACCAAGGGTCTGTTGCTACTGTAAGAATCATTAGGAGGCCATTAGTGCAGCCTATTATTGTGAAGAGGGTGTTGTCAGGTTCAATGCCCAGATGTCTCTCAAACCTTGACCAGGATTTTTATTCAAATAAAAAATCTAGAATACAGTAGATGTAGTCCTATTCCAGGTGGTTGAGATAAGTTCATCCAAGGTAGTAAATCCAGTAATCTGGTCATAATAATCAGATTATATAGAATCCCTTATACTGATATAAAAAGAGCATTGCTGCCATCATTTGGACAAAAGTTAAACTGCAATATGTGGAAACTTCTTTTCTGTTCCAGTCATCTGGACATCAAGCTTTTGAAACTCCTCCACATTGTGTTCACCTTCTTGGGCTTTGCCCTCTTCTCATATGTCTCAGCCAGTGGCTTCTTCTTGGTCTGTGTGGTGGTTTTGGCAAAGAGATCCTCAAACTCACTGGCATTGATAATAGTCGGTTCTTCTAGGACGTTCCACATGATGTTGTTGCTGCAGGATGAGAAATACATCTAATGTTGATATTAATTATACTGTATATATGTATTTATAGTTTGTTATGAAACTGAGTTGAACCTACTCATTGTCCTGGATCTGGATTCTGTTCCAGTACAGAGGCTTCATGGGTCTTGTTGGCTCCACTGCTGCTTTACGTGGACCTTTGTCCAATGAGGAACATCCAAATGGAGGAGTTGGTGGTGGAGCGAACCCAGACATGGGTGGAGGTGGGGGTGGCACTGGTGGTGCAAAAGAAGGTGGAAGAGGAGGAGGAGGAGGAGGAGGAGGAAGAGAAGTGACATTTGATATCTGTATGTGATTTATGGGTGGTGATGAACAGGAAGTAGGTGGAGGTGAAATATTGGTTTCTGTTGTTGAAGGACAACAAGGCAGTTGAGATGAGGAGACAGCTAATGAAGACACTGGTGCGTCCCACTGACTGACCAGGCCTAAAGTGATGGACGTCATGTCCAGCTTTTTGGGCGTCACCCTCGACCTCCATGTCTCCTTTCCGTCTTCTGGTGTCTTTAAAAACGTTTCTCTATCTGTCTGGATGCAGACGGTGCGGAAAGACTTCTGCAGCAAGTCGTCGCATGTGTACACAGCCACGTCCCTGAGCTCTCCTCTGCAATATGACCCTGCTTGGGACACTTTGTCTTGCAGCTGAGCCAGAGTGATTTCCAGGCGCGAGATGTTGTCATCATTTTTCACACGAAGTTTGAAAAGTTCCTCGGCAAACTCCTCCTAAGAGATAGAAAATTTGAACACCAAAAGTTGGGATTTGCTGAGATTTTCTATAATTATCACCTCCTCCGTTTCTTTACATTCACACTGACCTGTATCTTCTCCAGCTCTTCTTTACATTCTCTCTTCAGCTGCAAAAGAGCAGCCTGATGCTCTGATGGAAAACAGAAGCCCCACCAAAAAATAAATGAATAAATGGCATATATAAATATAATGAATTCATAATTAATAAACAATTTATTTTGTTTCTCTGAAGCTCTAAATGTAGGTCTTTGAGGTTAACTTAAAAACACAATACCACTCTTGGCCGGGTGAGGGCAGCAGAGACAAAGGATCGCACAGAAACATATTTATGTGGCTGTTCTCACACAAACGTATAAAAATTACCTAATCTTTTGCCATTCAATCATGGAAAGACCAAATCCATAAATCAAGCAGAATATATTTTTTACTTCTGGATCAATTTATATTTTGGTCTAAAATTACTAGATTGTTTAAAAATGTCTTTTGAAGATCATCTCATCAGTCCTTCTAACCTAACATTAAGCTGGTGAAATGTTTGGCGTAAGGCACATAAAACGTTCCTAAGAAGTTCATTGTTCTACCAGTACCTGCCTCTGTGTACTTCAAACCAACTTTCTCCTCTTTGACTGGAGGCCAGACAGCCTGTAAACGACCCGGCATTCGTTCTTCTGCCTCTGCTGAAGTGGAAGAATCGGACTGAAAAGAACACAGAATGTGGCAATTGTGAACAATTGTGATTAGAAACAATTTTTTAAATAAGGTTAAATCAATTTTTTTGGCCGCCCTTCAAAATAAATTAGATTATGTTCTTTATTTAGAATCGAGACTCCACTCTTCACTACTGCGACTGTTCCTACTTTTCCATCCTTCTCCTCCTCCTTCTCGGTTATCTTGGTGGACGCCCTCTCAAACAGATTTCTGAGAACTTCTGTTTCACTGCGTATCTTCTTTCTCATGGCCTCCAGGTCCATCTTGTCTGCTGGATCCCTCTTCAGAGGCTTTGGTGTAAAGAAAGCCTTGAAGGCATCAAATGCTGCTTCAGCACTGGATACTGGCGATTTTACAGACTCTAAAGAGCCTGAAATCCCAGAGTCATTGTCTTCTATGTCAGAGGACTGATGTTTTTCATTCTTGTCTCCATAATCCACTTCATTATCACACACATCCTTCTCATCCTCTTTACCATCTCCTTTCTTTTCTCGACTAAGGAACTGGGAGATCTGGTCCAGGAAGTTCCCCTGAGTTCTGTTCTCATTTTTTATTTCTTGAATATTGTCTCTCTGAGATAAAGGTTTGATCCAGGAGATGTTGCCATGACCTTGTGCCTTCACTCCTTTTCTCAGGACCCGCAGGCCACTGAAGAGGGCAGGGAGCTGGATCTGCTTCCCTGTTGAGGAGCATGGAGGGAAGGTGGAGCCAGTTGGAGGTTCATTGTCTGGAGAAGCTGGTCTTACTTTGAGGGATAATGACTGATCCACATCTTCTTCTTCAACTTTTGTCTCATCTGCGTCTTTATCGTCATCACTGTCACAGGTAACCTCATCAGGTTGTTTTTCAACTTGCTCTTGTGATGGTTGTGCTTCTTCAACAGGAGATTCTGTTTGATTGAGATTGAAACTTGTGAAGGAACCGTCTTTTTCTACATCTTCTTTCCATTCTTCAGCAAAAGTAGAAAAGTCTTGGCTCCCTGGCAGCAGAGATGACTCTTGGTCAGCTCCGTTCTCTGAGCTTTCAGGTACTAAACAATCACTGACGTCTGTGTTCTGGATGTGAAGGACTTTAGTCACATTTTTGTTATTTTCAGCCTGAAGCATCTTCTCCTCCTCTGATTGCTTACAGGCCCTGTTATCACCTTTGTCAGAATATATCACGTATAACAAGGAATCTCTGTCCAAAGCATCTATAAAGTCAAATTCTTTGAATGTCTTTGAATAATCCAGCTCTTCCTGTAGCATTTGCTCATTTATATCTTCTGAAAAAGTCTGGAAAAACTTCAGTACTGCTTTTGGGTTCTCCATTTTTTGCAGTTAGCACTCTCTCACACCAAAAGCAGCAGCATTAAGGCTGTATTACTGTTCATTCTGCACATGCACTGTGGCCTCAGTCAAGCATGCTCTTTTACAGCATAACAGTTCCAAGCTCATGCAGCTACGACGCATTATATGATCATAGAATTCCTTTATTTTCCGACCTTTTTCTGCTCCAGCGTGCTGAAAACAAACCAATCCTTTCACTCTTTGAACTGATTCCTCATGTCTGACCAGACCAGACTTATTTTCCAAACCCAAATCTGGAGGCTGTAGTTAGCCTCTGACGGCAGCCAATGGCAAGAAAGAAATCAACTGAGCAACGGAAAGGAAAAGTTTTCCAAGTTCTTCAGTCTCTGTGGCTTTGCCTGGCTGCAGTGACTCAGCTGTGCTCAGATCAGCTCCAAAGATTCGGTCAAATCCATGTTCAGGGTTTTAGCCTCCAGTCCTGCTGCTGTCAGAGTCACAGAGGAACATCTCAGCTGTCTGTCACTGAGTAATCACAAACAGATGGTCCTCTCAGAGTGGCTGCTCTGACAACACCTTGACAGATTCGTGAGGTTAGAAAAATGTAGCCACCCACAACAGATGGGAGGAAATCCACGCCCAGAGTAAATAACATCTGCCCAGTATCACTGGTAGTAGCAGGATCCTGAATTTCTCTGTTCTGTTGTTCTTGCTGTTCAGCAGCAACCAGCTGATTTGGGTGGTCTGGTTCTAACACCAACCCACACACACACACACACACACACACACACCCCATAATCAGCTCTAACTGAGACTCACACACAGTGCAGTACCAGGCATGCTGTAATTTGGATATTTATAGTCTACCTATAGTCATGGTTTGAATATAATAAATATATATATATATATATATATATATATATATAAAACAGATTATAATACTTTGCAGTTTCAGGGAGAGGTCTGTTGCAGATTAATCAGGTAATTAAATGTAGAGTTGAGTAGGAGAGAAAAAATCACAAAAGAATTAAAGTAATTGTTAAATTTGTTAAAATACTGCAAAATGAAAATGTTGCATCCTTTGGAGTATTGCTTAAGGCATAACATAAATAATACTTTTCAATTTCAATATGTAAATACAGTATGAATGGTGAAGGCCAATGCTTTTTCTGTTCTGCCATTTATCAAATTGAAATTGACTTCTGCATCAAACTGACATCCTAATATGTCATGTTCATTCAGACTGACTTTGCGTCTTCATTTAGGGTGAAGCTGCCTGCTGCAGCCTTCTCTGTCCTGTGTGGTGGACTCATATTTGTCTAACAACCACCTCCACCCTTGTTTGTTCTGATGCCAGTGCAGACAGCAGGTGAGTGAGAGATAACAGCAACAATAACAATGATGAATGTGTACGAATCCAACTTAGACTTGGCTTGATAAATGGTCCATAAATACCAATACCATGTCCCAGTGAGGGACACTGTGGTCCCTGTGTGAGACTTGATTATATAATAAGAATGAATGCAGATAATCCCATGAAATAGCATTAAATCCAAAAGGCACACACGGCGTCGTGCTGAGCAAACACGCTGGGTTTATTCCAGCACTTGTTGATTTTCTAGATCACGAGGTTTTAGCACATAAGCAACAGTGAGTGGGAACTTAAACATAAAGTCTCACCCTCTTCAAAATTTCTATTGATTTAGACTTAATCTGCACATTAGACTTGTGTTTAGTGAAAATCCTCAACAGGTTTCACGGTGGAGAGCTTCACAAACACAGTGCTGGAGAAAGTGCTGGAGGTTTGTAAATATACCACACCAGTATATATATATATATATATATATTTTTCTATGTGTAAGGCTAATGCCTCAACTTAGTGACTGATACTTGAACCCAAAAACAATTCATGTGACTGGTTGAGCAGCTTTAGGTTATGCAAAGAGCTATAACAAGGACAGCTATAACAAGAGAGTTTCAGTACTTGGTACCAACAGCTTCCAGACTGTACATATGGATCAGTTCTTGGTACAATATCCTTAAAGAGTCGTGTTAAACCCCTGCTGTTATGTAAATGTAGGGAACACAGGGGTCTTTGTCACAACAGACCAGTGCTGTGAGGTCACTGTTTACACCTGCATCAGTGTATTTAGGTCAAGGTCATCACCAGGTACCATTGACATCTAACAAAACGTTTTCAAAACCAAACAAAATATATAGTTAATGTTTGAAAGAGAAGCAGCGATATTTGCTCTGATGTTTGGTTTGGAGACAGAGTTAGAGACAATGGGTTTAGGGAAGTTTGGACATTTCAAAGACGTGTTCGAGTGGCGACAGTAAATATATTAGAAACTTGTTCTTCAGCAGGACAATGACATAAGTTGCCAGAGGAGAACAGGAAGGCGAGTGTGGTCACTTTTTGGCCTTTTCAACACTTTACTTTTCTGCTTTTCTGTCATTCTACTCACCCAGAAATCTGGAGGAAGTGGGCTGGTTGTTGGTGTGTCAAAGATGTCGTCCTCAGGGGCAGTAATGCGTAGAAAGTCGATGTGTTTTGGTCTGGAGGGATGAGAAAGCATGTGACAGATGGAAAGTGACTCCTCAACCTCTTGCTGCCAGATCTCCTCCTGCCTCTGTAGAGCTTCATCTGCAGGAAGTAGGAGAAGGACACACAAATCACAGCTGACTCTAAAGACTTTTTCTGCTGCATTTGGGCAAAAGGGCCATAATATTAATTCTTCAAAAAATAAATATCCCCTGTTAGGGCAGCTGTAGCAAGAGAAAAATACCTGAAGAAAGCAGATTATCACCACAATCTTGTGTTCTACATTTGCATCTGTTGACTTGCGTTTGACAGTCAGTCAGACTCTTGTTAACTGACTGATCCTGGTCACAGCAGCTCTGCTCGTCTTCGACAAAAGGCACTACATCTGCTCTTGCTCCCTCTAGTGTCAGGGCCTGGTGCAGACTTCTGCTCACAGCCTCGCACAGTACACGGAGCTCTTCGACCAGATGGTGTTGACGTACGTCAGACTCCATCTTCTCCTCCAGAGAAGAATTATTTATTTCAGGTCTGCACCTCAGCTGCTCTTTGCTGTCTCTTCTCTCAGTGAGGAACTGCTTTTCCTCACTGTTCCCCTTCCTCTCTTTAACCACATCTGAACTAGTGAGACTCATCCTTCGTATGATTCCTTCAACTTCATCAATCTTGCCCATCACTCGCTCCTCAAATGAGCTCTGATTGGACATTACTTTTTCATCTTCTGCCCTGTTTCCCTCATGTTTCTGCCCGTCTTCCGCCTTCAGATTCCATGGTGTGTTTGTCTCGTCTGTGTAAAGCACATGTGAATTTCCAGCAATCTTATTGAGACGATTGTTTCGGCCTTCCAGGTAACACTTGATTAGCAGATTGGGACTTTTGGTGTTGCTCTTGAAACCCTCTTGGCTCCCTGTGTTGATGAAAGCTCGACATTCCAAACACATGAGCAGCAGTTCTGACAGCCAGCGGATCTCGGAGGAGACATTCAGGGCTTTGAGGGATTCTTTAAAGTCAGTCAGTCTGAATTTGTCTGCTTGACCCAACATGGCAGCTTCAGGCTGAACCTCCTCCTGAAGACTGCAGAAGTCAGTCTTCATTAGATTAGATTACTGAAAGGTGTTGAGATCGTTCTTCATGATGGTTTTTGATACCAAAATGAAGCCTTTCCTGCTTTGAGATTTGTTTAAAAGACATCCAATGGTGACTGTGGACAATAATCCTGTCAAAGCAAAACAGAAACAGACAGAAGAAAAATAATTCACAAAAAAGAACACAAAACTAGATATTGAAAACCAGTCCCAACATAACGCCAGTGCAGAAACGACGTAAAGCGAGTCCTAATAATCTAAAACTTTCTAATCAGATAACGATACCTGGTCATCTCTCAGTTCCGCAGCAGGTCAGTGTTCTCCACGCTGCTGCTCTGTACTGACACACATTGGCTCTGTCCAATGATGGCAGCCACTGCAGGTGGAGATGATTCCTATTGGCTTAATGCATGGAGATGAGTGTCAGTACAGTAAATCCTCCAGAACTGACACACACACACATACATACACACACGAACAGACGGTGTGGTCTCTGTGAGGATTAGGGATTCTTCTAATCCTCACATCACTTTACTGTTGCTATAAGAATCAATGGACACCACCTGTTGGTGCACCACCTCACATTTTTCCAGCACCAGAATGATGACATGGACTGTAGTAATTCAACATTTGGGAACGATAAATAAAATTAATTGTTTAAATTTTTTTCTACTTTCTACACTTTAATGCTACTTAGCCTGGTGGGGGCAGCTGGGGCTAACCCAAGCTGCCACTGAGCCAGGGCAGGCCAAGGCATAGACACAGACAGACCCTTGGTTATGACCAGGGTTTGAATCCCTGACGACCAGTGAGGGTTAATGGACAACTCATTTGCCTACTATGTAATGGACAATAGTCTTATAGGGCAGACCTAGACAGGCTGAACTGTCAGCTGGTTAGTGCACAGATACACTGGAAGTACAGTCTGAAGTACAGTACAGTCTGTCAGTGTCACTAGAACTACACTTAGTTAAGTAAAAAGGCATCGAACCTCATTCAGCAGCAGACATCATATTTGAATAATAAAACCGAATATCACTGGTAAATATTATAAGTAATCTTCATCCTCTTGGCCTGACATACATTGGAGTTTTGTCAGGACTAAGTGATGGGACTGGTTTTCAGTTGACAAACACATCAAAGTCACTTCCTCATTGAGGCTCAGGTTATGTTACGCAGGGAAATGTTGGTCGATACATAACATGGCCGCTAGATGTCATGAATGTCCGTGGTAGCGCTGTAGGGGAAAGTCACTCAGGCGTTTGGAATTTTTGGGGTTTAAAGATAAGAATTTAAAAGCTAACTGCAGATTTTGGACAGAAAAATCAACATTTGAGATCATGTTAGAGAAGATACAGCCCACCTCACTGCTCTTCTTCATTTGTAGATCCCAGTTCATTATTATTAACCTCAAGATAACCTGTTGAGTCTCGATTATTGCCTACACACATACAGTAGCTGCTGCCAACAGATGTCTGTAAGTAACAGCCAGGAGGGAGAGGATGGGTTTCAAAAAGTTTACTTCTTCATACTGAAGTGAAATCCATCTGCAGATATCTCTCTGATGGAGGAGGGAGGGTGAGTGTCTCTGAGACAGACACAGACAAACAGACTGACACGGAGAGGCTGCAGTCACTGACTTTACATTCAGCCCCACAGCTGCCACTCACATCTCTCTGCCTCTGTAACCTGTGTGTGTCATACAGATGAGGAGGGAGTCCTCAAAAGTGCTGAGTCCCACCACTCAGGTAGAAGGTTCCAGTAGATCTTTAATGTCTTCATCAACAACAATATATCATCGTCTTGAAGTGAAGGAAGCACCAACATCATCTTGGTCCAATTCACTCTTAATGGAAATTTATGATCACCTTGTCATCATTCCCTTTGTTGTTATCCATTTATGTCCATCCATTTATCAGCTTCTCATTTTCATCCAATTCGTTTCCATCACCATTGTGCTTATTTGAATCTTCTACTTCCTAATTCTCACTATCCATATCACCACCATCATCTAAATCATCAAAACCTCCTCTAGCATCATCCTCTTCTTTATCAACATATTTATCACTATCCTCATGACTAAAACGTTGATCATCATCATCATCGTTGTTCTCCCCTTCATCCTCCTCCTCCTCCCCATCCTCCACACAGGAGAGAAGCATCATCATCATCATCAACAACACTCAGAGGCTCGCGTTGCTGCTGCTGCTCCTGTTCGTCTGGATTTGGGAAGGAGGAGAGGCAGGGAGGGAGGGAGGAGGGTAGATGAAGCGGTAGGTAGGTGTGAAAGGAGCAGTAAAAGAAGCAGCAGCAGCAGGAGGAGGAGGAGAAGGAGGAGGTCGAGGAAGGGGGGGTGTCGCCGGTCTGCCCTATATGGCTGTGGACAAGCTCTCTGCTAATATCGGCTTGAGAGGCGCAGCGTCGCGTCTCTGGCGACAGTCAGTGGTGGCTTCCAGAGTCTGAGCAGGCTCCTTCACAGCCATGGCTGAGGGCGGAGAAGGAGAAGATGAGATCCAGTTCTTGAGAACTGTAAGTAAAGATCCAGAAAAAAAATCTGAAGGAATTGCCGCTGCTGCGAGGACTTCGGTCGCGGCTGCGCGTATTCACCGACGCCACTGAGAATTTGGATGAAGTTTTAGGTTCTTGTTTGTTTGTTCAAATGCATCAACAGTTGCGGTGATGTCTGGGTCTGACCGCTGCTGCTTGTGCAGTAGTTGCCGCATGTTTCGCTGTGCACCTGTCGATGGGACTTTTGACCAGGAGGCATTTGGGGATTCAGGTGGCCGAGAACGGAGCAAACGGAGCTTCACTGTATATATTGATGAAAACAGCTCCACCTTTTTCGTTTGGATTAAAAACACATATATGTGAGATCATCAGAGTTCATTTGGAAAGTTGGCCACTAGGTGTTAGGTGTGCATAGATTAGACAAAGATAAAGTAAAACTGATTTTGCAGGATTTAGCATTAAGTGACTGCTGTGGTGCTATGCATTTTACTAATACTAATTGTGTTTCTTGGCTAAATGTGGGTTAAATTGAGTTTAATTCTTTGGTACTTTTTAGTCATTTGTTGCACAATTTTCCAGTCGATAACTTTCTCCTTCTGAATTTAGGTTCTGATACATATTTTAAAATATAAGATAATTTTTTACATGCTGTAGTTTTCCAGTTTGGCTCAAGGCTTTCTAGATATTGTACTAATATTTTAATATTATATTTTATCTCATTTTTATTTGATATAGATGAACATAATCTACTGAAACCTGATTCAACCTACTCCTTTAAATATTCTACCATATCTTCCCCTTATATCTTATAAATTAATTGTAGTTGTTCCTATTTAATTAAGTATTTGCTTTGTGTATCATATGGATGTTAATATAATTAATGATTTGGCATCTTTATGTGCGCGTCCCTCTGAGTGAGTCTAGCGTCTGCAGGTGCGAGGGCACAAATGACTTTACACACTCTCACCATTTCACACCACCGCCACCTCCACCCTCCAGGTTCCCACCCTTCCTCTGTTTTCACCTGTAGTGTTCTGAAGCTGATTATTTCTTTTTTTTCACTCCTTTTTTTCCTGAACACCAACTGTTGATTTATTCATATTTTTTAACTTTTCTTTTATTCTGCTTTTGTATGGCTCTCACTGCAGCAATACTCACTCTCTCCCCTTCCCTTCACTCCCTCACACACACTGTCCTTCTTTCTGGGATTACTATTTTAGCTGTTTGACTCGGATTGCTTGCGGTGTCCATGCACTCTGTGGTTTTGCACAGCAGTTATTCTTGTAAATGATATGACAGCTTGTATGTTGGTGCGGTGGACATATCTGCCATGGTTTCCCAACCGCTCATGTACAATATATTCCCTGCTCTCTCCCTCTCTCCCTCTCCTGCCTTGTGAAGCTTTATGACGCCCAGGTGTTGCACAGGAAGTAGTGTGACTCAGTTGTGACTCAGACATTCACAACACAGCTGGGAAATTCAATCTAGTAGGGCATAGTTTTCTAGAAACTTTAATATATGTTCAATCCTGTTTATCCATTGCATGCTACAGCATGTTTGAAGAAAACAACCAGAATTTTGGCATAAAATATTCTTACATGTAAAATGCAACACTGAAAAGAACAATTTGTAGAGGGATTGGGCCTGTAATTGACAGTCATATTTGTTTAGGTTTTGCTGCCACCTACTGACCTACCTTATGTTAGAAATTCCTAGATGGAGCCGGACATGGCACCTTCTTCACAAGTGGTAATAGAATAGATATAAGTTAGTAAATGTAAGCTGAAGGTCTTAAAATATCACATTAATAAATCATTAAACAAGCTAAACCTTAAATAGCCCAATGGATTGCCAACCATGATGCCTGCCAAACTGCTCAAAAATACAACTACAAATTAGCCAAGAAATCTTCAAGTGCAGCCAAATTATCTAAAACCAAAAAAGATGCTAGAACATTTTGCTGGAACAACAACTCAGCAAGATGTGAATAAAGTCAGAAAGTTCATACTCGATTAAGTAGCTGGCTAAAGGTTAGCTGCACATTTGGCTAAAAAAATTGCCAAAAAATATAAAACAAAAACAACTGTGGATAAGATACATCAGAGTCAAAGAGCTACTCTGGGCACAGGGAGCAGCCTTATGACCAAATTTTTGCTGTATAATCTTGATGTGAACATCTGAGGTCTTGGCCAGTTGTTGGGAGCAGGCGGGACCCTACACTCAGCAGCTCCTACTATTTGTGATGCCAGTGATATGCTAGCCCACTCCTCTCAGATTCTAGTGTCACATTGGCATCCTGCTTATCTGATGACAACGGCCATTTTGGAAGAGGGGGGCTTTCCCCCAAAGGGGTGGAGTGCTCCGCTGGGCCTTGTTATCGAAGCGCGGTGCTTAGAAGAACATGATCTCGGGGGGGCCTTAAAATAAGAGCGCTAATTGAAACACCCGAAATTACAATCTGCAAAACATCGGTGGATCAGCCGCTCATTTTTCTCGACGGCAGCAGCAGCAGCCTTCATATCTTTGTTTATTTGAGTGGGCAGGGGAACGCTGACAGGGCAGAGGCTGCAGCTGTTGTCAGATTTTCTATTTTTTACCAAGTTGTATGTTTAAACTGATGTTTCTGGATGTTCCGCGGGGTCCTGTCGATCAAGCTGGTTCTGGCATATGAGAGAACGGTTTTGTCAGGTGCTGACAGATGTACTGATGCACTGTTGATGTGTTGATGTTGGTAAAGTTGGCAGTGATGAAAGTTTCTCTGTTGGAGGAAGTCAGCAGATGAGGGGAGCAAAATAAAGACCACAAACTATTTTTACATTTGTTCTAAAATTAATTAATATGAAAAATTACATATAGACTAGTATAGTCCATGGCAACTATTTTTAGTATTTAGGCAAACATTTTGTCTATGTTTAGCTTGGTTAATTTATTTCCTTTAATGCACTTTTATTACCCTTATACAGCTATTGACTAATGCAGACTTAATTTATCAAGAATATTAAAAAATCTTTGGTCGCCTCATCACCTCTTGTAGAGATTTTTAAAACCTGCTCCAGATTAGGTTGTTTGCTCCACTTTTTTAGCACCAAGTGAGAAAAAATATGATCTGGGTTTGATGCCAAGTGAGGGCCTGGGCTGTTAACTTTGGAGTATGATAGGAATGACGCTCCAACTTCTGCTTACAACAAATGTGGTGGATTGAATGAGCCCCAGTGCAGACTGTGCTGCAATTCACCAAATCAGGAGTAGATTGTGCTCAGACAGAGCATCGTAATTGCATTTCCATTAGATAATGGTGTGCAGTCATCTGTATTATTGGCAGTTGTTACAAACCAATTCTGCTGCTGTGTAAAACCCTGGTGTCCTGTAACAACATACAGTCCGAGGATCAACAGGAGCGAGTTTAAATTTACAGTGTTTGGCCTTTTTTAACATATTTTCCAAATACCAACGTCAGATCCTACAACCGTACGGCATGTTGTTCACAGATCATCTTTCTCCAGCAGCAGAAAATATACGCTACACGTGGGGCCACTAATGAAAACTTGATATTGCTGTATACGCCACTAAGGTTATCACAGATAGGTTTACATCTGCCAATCACACAGTTAGTCCCTAATCCAGGAACATTTATGGTCCAGCCTAACGTGAAACCTCAGACAATAAAAACTGATATTAATGAGACCACTGTTATATTGTCAGCAATAGTTGTGTGAGAGAGAGATATGTTAAATCTTCCTGTGAGCGTTACACCCGGGGAGCGGTATGTAGGGACGGTACCATGCTCGGGATACCTCAGCTGTACGGTGATTCGAACCGTGAACCTTGCCAACCCAAGTACGCGTCCTTAACCACTAGGCCACTGCCCTGTGATAAAGTAAGCCCTAAGTGTATAGGGCATCAAATATTGGTTTAAACTCTTGTTATTCCTCTCCACGGAAATCTTTAGTAAAAGGCAGAAGATTTGTACGATCTGTAGAGAAACAAGAGTGGTTTTTATATATTTATTTTATTTTTCAAGAATATGTTACATATTGTTCTCCTTATGTTTTATTTACTTAATTTTGGCCTAAACTACATATTTATTTATTTTTTCGTTATAATTTGCAAACCACCAGCTGCTTATGTTATAGCAATAAACTATCCTATCCTTTTTCCTAACAAAACCCAATCAATTAAAAGTATATGAATAGCCCCTAACCATTTCTGGTCTTGAATAATATAGTTATGTAATAGAAGTGAAGTCATTTTACAATAGTTTCTTAATATTTTTGCTTAACTTACTTTCTTATTGGTTACATTTTACTGCTCCTGGTTATAGGACAACTATCCATATAACCTGTATGTTGCACTTTTTTAATACAGTTGTGACACATGCAGGACTAGGTCCAGTGTTGAGTCCTTCTTTTAACTGACCACCAGTGTGAATGTGAGTGTGGACAGTTCAATGGTATAGTTGGTTTGTGGCTCAGCGTAGGATTAGTGACCTGTCCAGGTTTAATGGACCGTCAGCCTGTCCCTTACAAACAATTCACTTCCTGTCACTTTACAGCTAGCCTTTGAGCAAACATTGGACTATTTTACTGAAGATATTATGTTTATACCCCTAAATTCATTTCCAGCTGCAACTTCCAGATAAATCGCTTATGTTCTACCTTCTGAAACCAGGTGACTAAAGGCTGAAAGGCTTCCGCTACTCCTTCGGGGCTTATTTGGAGTTTATGTTTGGAAGCCCTCCACATACCAGGGCCGGGACTCTGGAGGTTTAAATTTAGCCTTTTTAAAGATGATGCTTCCACAGCACATACAGCTCTGTCGCCCTGGCACTAAACCACGACAGAGCCGCAGGCTCCAGCCAGGCAAGAGCAGGACCAAAGACACTCGCTGTATAAATAAAGTCAAGTCCTGGTTAATAGTAGTTATTACAATTGTAGGACTTATTGAAAAAATATAAATGAAACATTAGAAGACAAGGTAAAACTTGTCTTAGAAAGAACAACGTAAGAAAAGTTATCAAAAGAGAAAACAGGAGATGTAAATTGTTCAGAATTGGCTTAATTTTATCAAAATGAATTGGCCTGTATGTCCCACGTATTTTTAGTTTTGTTTGATATATGTTTAATATTAGTGTCTGATCCTGCAGAATTGTGAAACATCCTGAACCCTGCAGACCACTACAGTCATGACAAGAGATAAAATGTAATGGTCGTTGATGGTGTCAGAACCAGTGAGTCAGTGTGCAGTTTTTTGCTGCTCCTGCCGATGTACGTTTATTCTTCTTCTGTAGGAGGCAAAAACCTAAAGGGGCAAAGATCCACAGACAGAGAAACTCAGACTCAGAGAGGGTCTGAGTCTCTCTGAGCAGTGTTGCACCATGGCCTAAGGTGAACCTCCATCAGTTTGATGTAAATGAATTAGGAAGGATTTCCTCTGTTGATTCAGCACACATAGTCCCTACGCCCCCTCCTGTCACCCAGCGAGAAGGACGGCGATTCGTCTCCTGCTGCTGCTACTACTGTTGACTCACTGTGCACGCCACCTTGGCATGAAGGTGTCGACAGTCAGCTGCATCACTTCATCTGTATTCAGAAGTGAAAACACAAGGCTATGAGTCTGTTAGGGTAAATATTTCATTCAGACATTAGCTGAACAGGCAGAAATGAGCAGAATGGGTTTTAAATAGGTGTGAATGTTGTGATGCGTAAAGCTCTTTGAGCTGTAGTCTGCAGACTTCCATCTGTAGGCCAGACCTTGACTTTCAGGCGTTAATTGTTGGATAATTATTCAGTCATCATGTTACTTGTTTCTTCCTTTCTGTGGGGGTTAGGTTTCATGGCTAGAACAATGTCGGCTGCTAATATAATTTGTTGTCTACTGATATTTCATTTTCTGCTGTGTGGCTCCATATCCAGTAGTAATTGTGTAGTAGAGTCTGACCAACAGTAGCAGCATCAGTAGCATTAACAGAGCACCAGCCCACAGTAATTGCTTTCATCCATCAACCTCCAGCACTGAGAAGTTGTAAAAACAGTCTCAGCATGAAACGGTCCCTCTGGTCACCTGGTCCAGTCCCCCTGGAGGACGGCTGCTTCATTGTTCCACTTTGTTCTTGGCTCTTTGACCATTAGTTGTGTTCTCTTTGGGACCACTATGGTCTGGAACTGATTATTTGGTTCCTGAAACACAAACAAGAGCTTTTCAGCTAAAACCATTAAACAGGATATTAGAAAAAAAGTTATATTTTATATATATACACACACTTTTAGTTAAAAATCTATATTAATTAATTATTAAAATAGATGTTAAAGAATAACATTTTAGTCATTGCTGTGCTGAGTTCTTTTTTACTTTTAGTCCAGTCATTGTCCTAAATTACTTGAGTCAGTCTACAGTCCTGAACATCTCACCGTTGTGTCAATCAGGCTCATTTGACACAAGCTGGGTCAGGAACCTAAAGTTGAAGACCCCAAATGCATGCTGGCAGTTGATATAGTAATTTTTAGGCTTCAGGCGAATAACAACCTTACGACTTCTTCTTCTTCTCCTTTCGGCTTGTTCCTTTTTCAGGTGTCGCATAGCGTGTCAACATTTTCCATCTCACGCTGTTGGGAAACAATGTTCCTACAGCGTGTGTAAATAACATTAAATGCATTGACTGTCTATTAGGAGGACAATAAGTGGATGGATTATTATGGGAATCAAGCCCTGACTCTGCTCCTTAACTGCGGCACTTACTGAAACCTGCAGAGAGAATTTTTGTGGATTTTGTCTGCAGGGTGACTCCCCTGTCATTCACATATCATAAACCCAGACTTCCTCTGGAGTTTGAGGGAAATTGTTCTTTAACTTCATATGTTTTCACCTTGAGATTTGGTGACAGGGAGAATGGGAAGCGAATGTGCTGTGTCTGGCTCAAGGGCACCTTGTAGCAGTAACTGCTGAGAGATATCAGATGTTTAATATTATTTTACAGATATTTCTGCCTGGTTTAAGTTTCTAGTCACATTTTGCATCATTATTTAACAGGAAATAATCTGAATATGTTATACCTTTGTGACCTTGTCAGTGAACAACATTGTTCTGAAACTTTCCTCGGGAAAAGAATCGCCTTAGGGCTTTTTTTTTTCAAGGGTCTTTCAGTTTGATGGATTTGGACCTATTGTGGGGTTTATGGACTGGTTGTTATTTCCTCTCTGAGTTATTAAAATTTGACCCCATTAAAATTTATTCTTCAACAAAAAAACGGTCTGCATCATTAGGCTGATGCTTGTCAAAGAATACGGATCATCAGAGCTTGACACTGGTGGGACTGTAAGGCTAGGCAGTAAACAATATCTGGTCTGGGTCAGGAGGTGAGGTCTGAGGGAGACGCAGAAGGAAAAGCTCAGGTTTACCTCAGATAAACTTCTTCTCTTCATCTATAATCTATGCATCCTTTCCCTTCTCATTTATCTTGTTTAACATTCTTTCATGCCCAAACACACACAGCCCTCTTCATCTTTCTCTTTGTCTGCTTCATCTCATTGTCCGCACGATGGACTTCAGAGACTCTGCTGTTGATTCTGGGCTATGCATGGACATCTCCGTCCATGGATATCTTCTTTATCATGTTGTTTTGAAGCAATGTACATAGGTATGAGGCTTAGAAAGTCCAATTTTGAGTGGGAGCAACAATATAAATCCCGGGGTCTGTGATCCATGACGGCATACTGCAGGGTAGAAGTTACCCATGCTGGAAAATTATTTATTTTAAAAATCACAGCAGAAATATGAGGTGCATTGTTCACCTTGATCGATGGTGTTTGGAGCTTTAGATACATTTTTACATTTGCTTATTCACACATACACTTGGCTTAAAGAGATGTACACACAGCTGATCTGAAGCTTTTGTCAATGACAGCAAAAATAGTCTGCAGGTTAATTCCTAACCCCTGCAGGACTGATTATTTTTGTTTTGAATAAATACATTCAAAATATTTTCATAAGTCCTTTACTTTTTTATATAAATAACAAACGTCACAGTGTAGCAACCAACTAAAGGTGGTCTTTAAAGGATCTTTATTTATTTTTTTACAATCATGAATTAGGTCAGTGTTCGTGGAAACAGCCAAAAGAGAGAGGACATATTTTCCTGTGTTTCTATGATGTTATACACCTTATATGTTACTTTAAATGTTGGTCTCTGTCAGCAGTTAGTTAGTCTCCAAAAATAAAATATTCTGAAGTAAATTTTTAACCATGTGTAGAGACCGGAGAGAACTCCCTGTCCCTGTGGTTCCGCTGATGTCTGATTAAATGTGCCATCGTCTAATAAGGTCTGTCGAGGCGGTGTGCGGGGCTTTTTGCTCCAATAAATAATGACGATGTTAATAATTGACAGAGATGGAGCTGAACGTCGGTGTTTCCTGCCGCTGCACCTGCAGGTTCACTCCACTCTGTTTGTATTCTGCAGCCAGAGCAGCATGTCTTTGAAAGCGTGCAGCCGAATCACATCTGAATCTCATTCATTCAAAGCACCTCATTAATCAGTAATGATAGCTCCACCAGTGGGCCTTTTTTTAGAAAATGACTCCAAACTTTCCATGTATGCCCTTGGGAAAAAAAAAGGTTTGCAGCCGATGTAGAAAGTAGGTCTGCATGTTTGTCTTCAAAATGTAATGTTTAAATCAGTTGTACCTGAAACTATGGTCATGAAGATTTTTTTGTCCACTATTTTGTCTCCAGTCCAGTAAAAGATCAGGTCTTGTGCAGGCACAGAGGCCTTATATCCAACAACCAGTTGTACTTTATGGTGGAAACACCATCTTTGTTGGCTGTTGGCTGTAAATTCCCCCACCTTTTACTAGAACATTGTGTCATAATCTCTGACTTTATTTGTGTTATGAAGAGTCCAGCCGGGGTCACTTTTTCGTCTTTTTGAGCAAATGACGAACATTACATTTAGATCAAGGAAACATATGAATTTTCATAGAAGTATCATAAAAATGTTCCCACATGATTGACACTACAGCTCGTCAATGTCACTGAACCATTTTAAAGCTCTTTGCCTCTTAATCACTTTTTTCACACTGCCACTCCTTCTGTCACCTCCTGCAGGTTTAACATGATCATTATATTTAGTCCGTTGGCTCTCAGAGACGTACAGTAACTGAGGAGCTGACACAGTGGTCTCCTGACCACACCGTAATCTCTCATTTTAGGGGAACAGCAGGCTGAAAGAGAGAATGTGGGCTAATGGACGTCAGTGTTTATCAAGCTTATCAGGTGCTTCTCACACATCTACACTTGATCTAATTTGAAACATGCATCCCAACCTGTACTTAGCACCCGGCCCTGACATTTATGAGAAACACGACTCCTGCAGGATTGGGAGCGGTTGAGATGGGACAGTGTGAACAAGGAGGCCAAATATGTGGTCGTTTCCTGTTTTCTCTTTTAGATTTTTATCAAGATTTTCTTTGCTTGAGATTCTTCTTGACGCTTGACTGTTTTTTGCTGTTTTGTTGAGCGTGTGCACAGCATGTAAGTGAAAAGAGGTCAGGGCTGAGGGATTGAGCAGATTCACCTTTTCTCAAGTTCACATTGGTGGCAGCGCCGGGTTCAGTTGTGGGAGTTTATTTGGCACGCCACAGCGCTGGGGTGTTCTCAGGTTTCGGCTGGTGGAGGCATCAGGCCGCGCAGTGTAACGCACCTGTCACCGTCAGTAAAAGTGCATGGGGCATGACGGCTGCGGCGTGCGGCAAGCGACTGGGCAGGAGAGGGGTCACATTAAGGAGTCCAGTGTTACATCTGGTGGTCTTTCATATAAACCCACTGTTGGAAGTGGTTTGTTTGTCAGAGCATTGAAGATTTGGTTTTGGAGCATGTGGTCCATGTGGAGACGGTGGTAGGGATGGGTATGGCCAGCAGAGGGCAGAGTCAGGTTCACAGTCGAGACCCAACCCTTTCTTATCTACTCCCTGCCAGAGGCCAGCACCCTATACATAGTCCTGATGCTGCTCTTTAGCTGTCTAACAGATGGTCACACTGCTGAGTGAGGATCACTTCACCTAAGATTCACAGGATTCCCTGGCTTGGGATCAAGTCAGTGTCCCAAAGTTCTACCGATGTGTCTTCAAGTGGGTGTATGGACTGTGGATGTACACACAGATGTTTGGTTTTAGATTTAGATCTCCGAGCACCGATCTCCTCAACTGTGATTTGATCCAAACCACTGATTTATTTAGCGATACTGATTTATCGCTCCTCCTGCTCTTTCTCCTGTTGCCTCACTCCACTCAGATGACTGCATGGCATCTGGTTTATGCCATGTTTTCATCCCCGGTGCAACTCTGACCACTTCTGGTTCTGAGGAAGCAGTGAAATAAATCAGCACTAAGTAGATTTGACCTTTTCAGTTTCAATGCATACTTTAAAAACTCAATATGCTTGAACTCAGCGCTCAGCCGACAGTTTATGAGGTACAAATAGGAGGAATGAAAGTGATTTAGGGAAACCTGTCTGTCATAAAACATAACTTCATGAACTCCATAATGTCTGGTGTTTGTCTTCACTGTTTTTTAGTGTGTTGACCGTTGACGGATCACACTTCTGGTCAGGGTTCTATTCATTTTTTTTCTTAAATGTGTAAACATAACATGTTATATGCAATCACTGAGGCACAGTCCAGGTTTTTTTAACCCTAAATCCTGAACAGGCGCTTCCTTTGACCAGATTAATTAGGCCAATATCTGCAGAACAATGATACTACAATATGCAGGATGTGTGTCATGGTGTCTGTTTTTCACCTTTGACAAATCCTGAACATTCTAGCCGTCATAAAGGCAAGGCAATATACAAGCAACATGCTCATTAAAGCAACTGTACTGAATGAAATGAACACATCCTGTAATAAGTCACTTAAGAGACAACATTGTGTCTTCATGTGGATCTGGCTTGTAGGCTGTCATGAAGACACAGTGGTAGAAACACGGCCGTGAAGGACACACATAAGTTTTCTCAATGAGAAGCTCCACTATGCCAGGATTTAATGAGACACTTGTTCATGCTTGTTCCCTTTGTTGCTTTGCTCCTTTGAACCATAAATTTAGTCGTCATTTTCTGTGTAAACTTCAGCCTGGTGGCAATAAGATTGATTTAGTGACAGCATGGAATATTTTGGGGCCCATAAAGACCTTGATGGCATCATTTGTTATTCACTATTACCCACTTAAATCTGTTGAAAGATGTATTTAAAGGCCAATGTGTTGTACATTGAACATGGAACCAAAATAAACAATGTCAAAATAAGTAAACATGAACTTACTTTCACCTCAGTGAGGTGCAGAGTTACATCATGGGGCATGTATTGCCCTGCTTCTTTGTTGTGCCACCTCACTCTCCTTTCTGAGCCTCAAAATAACCAATTAAAGTGTTCCTAGTCCGACTGGCCATAATATACAGCAGCTTTGACAAAAGGTTATCGATCTCCCTGAGATATTTGAGAATAAAACTCTCTCACAGCTTTAATTAGCTTCTGTATTATTTAGTTCTTTGCTAATTTACCTAATGAGACCTGCAGCAAATTTGATGTCAATTTGCTGCAGAGGAACTGATTGCGTTACTTAATTAGAAGATACGTTTTTTCTTTCTTACTACAGTATTTACACAGTGGACATTAACTTACTTTTAATTAGTATTTGACAAAAAAGTTACCTGGAACTAAGGCAGCTTGACATTAATCACAAGAATCTCTTTTTCTTCTTCTTATTCTCCTTTTGGCTTGTCCCTTTTTCAGGTGTTTCCACAGTGATTCCTCCTTTTCCATCTCTCCCTGTTCTCTCCATCTTCATCTACTCTGACTCCAACTACCTCCATGTCCTCCCTCGCTGCATCCATCAGTCTCCATCTTTGTCTCCTACCTGGCCTCCTTTTCTACCATTCTAACCACTGTCCTTCCTCTGATCATGTCCAAACCATCTTAATCACAAGAAACAAAGCCAGAAAATTTAAGACACGTAGGTCCTTGAGAACCAAACCTCATTCGAAGGTTCACATTAATAGTTATTACTAAGTCCTCAAATGTGTGGGCTTGTGGTCACCATAGCAAAAAATAAAAGATACTTTTTAGGCAGGTATTGGTCAGCAGACGAACTTTGGACACAAAACCCTGAAAATGACCAAAGATCAGCAACAACTTTGACCCCGATGTTCGCTGGAATTCAAGCTTGTTTAGGATAAGATAAATGGAGTACAAACACCCACAAAACAGAGGTGTTTAACACCATTGGTAATTAATGGTCATTTTCTTATACATTGGTGACACCTTATTGTCATATTTCAAAGGAGCAGCTTCATTTTGCTTGTATAATTAATTTAAATTGTGCCACTGTTGCAGGAAAATAGACAAAAATGGAAAAACATGTTGAAAAATTAATAGATATTTGCCATGAAACACACAGTGACATCTTTGTATGGCAGTATCTGTTAGATCTTTGACAGCTTTAAAATGGAGAAAAGAAAAATAGTAAAGTTTGAATTTCAAGACTTTCATTGGCAAAGAAAAAGACACTTACATCGTCCTGTGCCCAAAAACCACATCATGTATGAGAAGTCCATACTTCTCCACACACAGAGATGGAAACTTTGGTTCAGTACTTTTACTCTGTTATCTGGCCTCCTGATGCTCTGCAGCTTCTGTCTTCAGCTATTGAATTAATGCTGCTGTGAAGGAGGCTGGAGCCAGAACCATGGCAACCATCAGCTCAGATTAGTGTGGGACGTGAGCTGGCAGGAGACATGCACACAATACAGAAACAATCTGCACACACACTCGATCACACACTCCCACACACACATCAATATCAGAGTGTTTGTGTGTGTGCCGGGTCCACTTCATTCCGACACAGGGATGTTTGTCTGTGGGCAGCACAGAGTGAACGGATGTTTGTCTGTGGAACGGGTTCAGCACTGAGATCAGTCAGAGCTGGACTGTTGACCGCCTCAGTGATCTACTGGGTGGATTGTCTTCTTCACTGATGAAATAGTTGTTTGTAGGCTGATCATGAATAATTGAGACCATCCCTAAGCAAGAAATTTACTTTAGAAATTTAACATGAAGAAATCAATATGGATTCATTTTTCTTGATTCATTGACCAATACCATATCAAGTTATGGATTTCTGTTTTTTAGCCTGATTATCTGTAGCCACAACTTAAACAATAAATAAATTGTTGAACTGACAGAGATTCTATGATTTTAATGTGTTTTGTTGGATTTCCTCTGACAGGAAGATGAGGTGGTGCTTCAAAGTGTGGCCACCATCCAGAAGGAGCATCGAAAGTTCTGCCTGGCTGCAGAGGGACTGGGAAACCGTATCTGTTACCTGGAATCTACTTCTGAAGCCAAGGTGAGGCCGTGCTTGCGGTGGAATAGTTGATTTAACGTCGCACAAGGACTTTGGTATCAGACTTGAACAGATACACAATGTACCTTCTAAACACAGACGTCTTAGAGTCAAGTACAATCAAGTTTAGTTCAAAGACACCTACTGAAATGATGTCGGCAGCTTCTGGACAGTGACTCTTAAATCACTAGAGCCATTGTACAGTTCTCTCACTCAGACCCACCTGTTTCACCCTCTCTGTCCACTCTCATCCATTCCAGCTGCAGTGAAACAACGTGGATGAAATAAAAATGTCAGCTGCAGTTGCAAAATATGGCTGATTTCCTTTTTTGTTTTAGGAGAAAAACCTCCCACTTGCAGTGATACAGGGTCACGTATTGGATGGTGTTGTTTCCAGTTTGGCTAGAACCCAAACACATTAAACAGACCATATTTATGGGGTCAGTTAGCAGTATTGCACTGCTCCCTGGACTGGTGCATTCTAAAGATTGGTTGTGAAGTGAAAGACAAGTTATGTCCATGACTCTTGTGTAGTTTTCTGTCCTCTCACCACCGGCCATGACATGGTTTATTTTTGGTAAACAGAGGAAAAAACATTGGAATGACAAGGAGCTGGTTTAACTAACTGATGCTGAAATTGATACAAATCCTGCTATAGTTGGACAGTAGAAGAGTTTTTGAGACTGTGTTTGAATGTGTCTGTCACAAGATCTATATATATCATATTCTGTAAAATTATATTTAGTGAAAAAAAAAGCACAATAATAACCAGCACAGCATTTTTAGCCTTGGTAAATAGTTCTTATACTAAGAAACATATGCCTTAGTTTTAGAACTTGGGCTCCCTCTAGTGCTACTAGCAGGAACTTAACTTAAAAAAACCTTAAAAATATCTAGTATTTGGTAATATAGTATATTCATGTAAATTGGTACTGGTGTATCTGTCAACAGGTGAGTGCTCTTAGTGGGAATCAATTATTCTCCATCCAAATTTGTGCTTGTCTAACCCTGTGGTTATGTATTTAATGTTGGTCAGACTGCTGGTACTAAATGAGATAAATATCACCTCCATTGATCCTTTGTACCTGTCCTCTACTTGTCCTCCAGAGATTCCACTATCAGCCCCTAAAATGCGATTCTGTCTGTGTGTTCTTTGTTCCCGTATCCCGTCGTGGGCATCATTGGTTGCAGACATGCGTTTGAATAAGGAGATGAGGAGAATTCCGTCTGTTGGTCACGGCTGCAGATGCCTGGGGTGCAGACAATGCTGCAGCGCATGCATACTGATAACGTGTTTGCATTTCACACTTACTAGAGGTGTCGGAAAGATAATCACATGGTCAGTGCTGTAAATCACTCCGCTGCCTGGTTCGGATGTTTTTATTAGCTGCGCATATCGTGTAAAGCCCGATTTAACTGGGTCTTCGGGCAGAAGGTCAATAAATAAATTGTGTGGACGGCAGGAGAGGTTTTTGCATGTCCACCTGAAGGGGACGTCCAGTGGAGGGCAACACCTGCCGAGCTCCGCAGATGGCCCGTCAGAGAACTCTCACCTTGGTAGCGGTGACGGTACTTCTCCGGGCATGAAATGGGGAGACAGTGTGGACGGTGACAGCTGTGGTTTGGCATTGGGTTAGAACTGTCATCTGCTGGGTGATCTCAGGTGCTGGCACCTCATTTACCAGACTCAGATGAAGCCTGGTTCCTCATCATCTCTCTAGGTACACAGGAATAGGACAAGAGTTAAACATAGAGCTGACTCATCCAATCATTCCATGTCTGATGTCAACAGCAAGAGACAGGAAGGAAGTGAACACCATCAGGCAAAGATTTCTGAATAAGGCCTGACAGATTACTTTAGCCATTTTTTAGATAAAGCATTTAGGAACATTGATCATGTCACCAGCAACATTGAAATAAATTAGAAAGAAGTTACAATACATTATATATTTAATTTATGTTTTTTTTGCCCACATTTACAATGAAAACTTTCATAGTACCACACCTATTGCTTTCTCATCTCACTCCATTATGGTGTGTTAGTTCACTATCTTTTTTTCTTAGCGACATAGATTTTAAACAAGAAGACAGGTTTGAAAGTGTTTTGTTTGTAGATGTCGTTGTCTCTTTTTTATAAAGGAAAAATAAAAAAAAAACTTTTTTATTTCTGCAGAGCTGCAGAAGCTCTGTGTGCTTCCTGTAACAGCCGCAATAAAACAACAGGGTTCTGTGGCACAAATGAACAAATTCCACCAGTCGTTCCGTTAAATCAGCTGATGTTTGGGAACAGATCCTGTTAAATTGTTAATTTTGTATTTTTTTAAAGACTCTGTTTCAATAAAACCTCTGCATCCAGAACCTCCCTCTTTACTGGGTTTTGCTAATTTCTGTAAACATGGAGGTTGATGGGGACTAAGTAAAGCGTTAAGCTGTCTTCAGAACATGTAATCCCTTATAAAGGGGGAAATTCAATCAATCAGAGTGGAAGCTTTTTGAAATGTGCAGTTTACTATCTCTTGATTTAATTGTCTTAGATGCTGCAGAGCATAGTTCAAGGAGACCAGTGAGGCTGCAGCTCTCTATGTCCCAGACCTGGGAGGAAGTCCCTGAACCTAATCTTGTCCAACACTGAAAGAAAATTGGAATATGGTCAGTGAATAATTCATAGGAGGAGCGAGGTCTGGAGCGGGCTGTGAATTATCACAGCAGAAGGTCACGTTGATGGCTGCAGGTCATCTCCTCTTCACTAGGAGCCACAAGTAAAAATCGAATTCTGTAACAAGGTGATTTCATTTGACTAATCTAATAACTGAGCCTTTTGGACGTCCTGTCTGGACCTGAAGACAAGTTAAAGACATATTACTGTAGAGGGGAGCTTTTTTTACAGGCACATAGTTTGACCTGCAGAACAGCCCCACCAGGGCTGAAGGTTCCCATGCATGTGTTGAGTCCCTAGGTTACAGAACAGCTCCGTCCTTATTGCCAGCCCACAGCTCGTATTTCCCACTTTACTGCAGAGTTCAAAGGACAGCCGTTGTTACTGTGTCCACGTCGCGGTTGGGGGGGGGGGTAAATCTGTGGATAAATCCCATAGACCTGCTGATCTTGATCTTCGCCACCTTTCAAGTGTCTAACTTTCTCATCTCTATGTTCTCCTCTCCATTCTGTAGCA
>JAFBJS010054926.1:0-53293 GCA_016785265.1 Paraplagusia blochii | reverse complement strand
GTCCCTAGGTTACAGAACAGCTCCGTCCTTATGGCCAGCCCACAGCTCGTATTTCCCACTTTACTGCAGAGTTCAAAGGACAGCCGTTGTTACTGTGTCCACGTCGCGGTTGGGGGGGGGGGGCGGTTGGGGGGGTGGGGGGGTGGGGGGTAAATCTGTGGATAAATCCCATAGACCTGCTGATCTTGATCTTCGCCACCTTTCAAGTGTCTAACTTTCTCATCTCTATGTTCTCCTCTCCATTCTGTAGCATGTTCCTCCAGACCTGTGCATCTGTAATTTTGTGCTGGAGCAGTCCTTGTCGGTGCGAGCTCTGCAGGAGATGCTTGCAAACACTGGGCAGAGCAACGAAGGGGTGAGTACCTCCCTCTTTCCTCCTTCCTCCTCCTTCATCTCCTTAAAACTTTACTACAAACTACACTTGAGGAGTCAAATTGAGTTCTCAGACAAAATTCCTGAACTTTGTAGAGCAGGTACGTACTGTGGTGCTGCAGGGATATTTATAGTTTTCTTTAAATAAAACTGAAAAGAAACCTCTCATTAGCCCAGCTGTAGCCCTTACAGGAAACCTGAGAAATGGTATTTAAAGAGGTTTTTTTTTTGACGACATAAAATATTGTAGCCATCCAGTCTCAAAAATGACATTGATAGGTGTTAACCGCCTGCTGCATCCCCCTGACAGCTGCCAATTTGTCATGCTGGATGTTCCGGCTTCTCCTTGAGGAAAAACAAAAAGTACAAATCATTCTATAATAGATGAAAGGCTTTTATTTTTAGTGTAGACATAGTCTCACACAACTTTGGTATTTAATTCTACAAGAACAAAAGGACGTAGAAATCAATACATTCCCAATTGGGCCTCGAACCAGCATATTGGGAAGTTCTAGCAGATGTGGTAGACAAGGTATTTGGAAAGGAACTCTGACAACATTCTCTGTCCTGAATCCTGGAGGTTCAGATAAAGGAGTAGGTGACTGCTCGTCAGACTGTTTATCTGCTGCATCTTCAGCCTGTTTCTCTGAAATAAACCTTCTTGATTTACATTAAACATGAGCCTCTTTCCCTGAGACTTGATTTGGAGGAGAAGGTAAGTGATCTTTGTTTAGGTGGATTCTACAGCCTGGAAGACAAGTGAGCCTATAAATTGTGTCAGATTCCAGATGAGCAAAAGCTCTAGACCGCCTCCTAATCACTGGTCCAGATCTTCAGCAGTAAAAAAACTGAGCTTCTGTTCTGCTCACATTAGTCAGTCTGTGGTACAGCAGCCAGGAGGACTCTGAGATTACGGCACCGACACAGAATGAACAAAACCAATGCAAAATATATGGAACAGTGTACTGTGCTGGGTGTTGATGCCCACTGTGTTCTATTGCACAACATTCATCCCTCTGGCACAGGTAGTTCCGTAAGTCTTGTCTTTTTTACCTGCACCTGTGGTTCTTCCCCTGGAGAGTCCAGTCTGAACTGCTGTGGGCCCGGGCAGCAGATTTGTTTTTGTGCTGCACAGTGCAACATTGTTGGCTGGCCTTGTTTGGCACGACAACATGATTTTGGCTACAATACAAACTGCCTGATGACCAGGCTGATAAATCACCCATCTCTTCCTCTCTGCAGTAAAAAGCCATATTCTCCTCCATTACTGTTACTGCATCAGATTTAACTGACTGCCCCAGCCGCCCCGATAACACCTTCTCTCCATTTGTATTTTTGTTACTAGAGTGCCGACCATGAAAAATGGGTAGGTCCATCAGTTGATTCATCATCATCATCATCATGTTGTCATTGTGCATGACAGAAGCACTGACACATGGAATAAAACAGAGGTTTAACCTGCTTTTAACTTTTACTCGGCGCCTCGTCTTTTCTGGATTGTCATAAGGTCAGTGTTTGGAACGTTGAGTGATGACCACTGAAAGCATAATTAAAGTAAGTGCAATATAATTGAATTTCTAAACCGCAATGAAAACTGATGTAAAAACACAATTTGTTTTTTTAGACTTTTTTCAGATTAGATGAAAAGATTTAAAGAAAACAAGATGAGAAATGACCACAGCTTCAAAATCTTGAACTTCTGACAATCCTGAAATGTTGTTCAGGTTCTGCCCTCACCTCGTGCCCTTTAACGAAATGCTCTCTTGACTTCTTCGAGCAGCACTTTGTGTTCAAGCACTTTTTAACTCTCTGCTTCTAGAGTTTGCTTTCAAAAGCTCACGCAACACTGGATTCAGTTAAAAAAGCACACCTTTAATATACAGTATAAACAATATTAAGCTGTGCATTCAGTGTGACAGTAGAGATGTTGAATCCAGGTATGTACCTCATTCCAACCCCATGTTCAAAGTTCAATAAAATTCAGTAAAATATAAAATCTGTTGATAGAACACTAGCTAAAACTAAAATAATCATTCTCAGAACTAAAGATTAATGTTGCCCTATTTATTTTGTCAGCACCAGCAAGTAACCTAGCGTCTAATCAAGCTAAGAAAATTCACTGACAGTTGCTTTTTTTTAATTTTCTTAATGCAAAGACAAATGTAAGAATTTTCTGCTCCTTAAGTCCTTAAACAAGGACAAAGACCTTAGTGGATTAAATCTCAGGAAGGATCCCTGTGATTTATATCTATGTTTTTAACACTTGTTTAATCAGAAACTTTTGAGTGGAAATACAGAGAATTATGAGTGTTTATACCTCACGTTTCCACTGCAATTGTAGCTGTATTTCTATTGCATCAGTGCGTGGTCTTATTTTATCTTATATCTTTAAAAGAATATGCAAATTTGTCGCACTCATGTCTGTATCAGTGTTCTGCTTTTGTGCTTCCCTGTTCATTTTTGGGACATCACAAAATATAAATATTATTCCCTCTTCTGATTCTTACTACTGTCTTGTTCGTCCAGCTGAATTTCTTCAGCCTCACTCCACTCACACTGACAGGCAGTCACATCCAGTCTTGAAGAGACAGCATCACACTTACACAGTCATTTAATTGGCTCCTAACAGACGAGGATCTGGAGGAAACAGCTCCATTGGCCCCTGAAGGTTGAAAGACTGTCAGACTCAAAGAGTGTAATGTCCGCCTTGAGTTTTTCTTGCTGAGAATCCTAACTTTTTATCTGGGATTTTTTAACACCTGTTTTTATCACCTATAGCCTCTTCTGAACAACCTGGTCCTGATAACTCTTACCTCTTTTAGATCGATTTGTCACATTATCGTGTTTTAATCCATAGACCAGGACAATGGGGTTTGACTCTGAGAGGAAGTGGACATTTAGGTAACTGACTTAGTCAGGGTTGGAACTGTTCATCTTGGCAGAGAAGATGAAGACGCTGCAAAGAAATATCAGGAGTCATGAAAAAAATAGCTTTATTCATTTAAGTGATTTAAGAATTGGAACAAAATCTTATTTTGCGTTTGGACTCGTCCGGTCATTTCACTGGCAGGGAAGCAGAGCTGGCAGAACTGCTCTATTAACAGAGAATGAATTAGCTGGTCCTTGAGCAAGCTAATTTGTCTGAGATTGTTGATGAAAATGATTAAAAGTTAAGGTGCAGCTACTGAGCATTGGGTTCTTTGAAACTATACCAACTCTGAAGCTCTTTATGCTCATTTAATGAGTTTTGATCAACCTGCGCTTGTTTTGCTATTATGCACATTACACGTTGCCATAAATAAGGAGTCTTTTTATCTTCTTGTCATAATCTGACAAATGTTTGCAGCACGTCCTTCTTACACGCATGTAGACAACTCTCTCCCGCCACTAATACAAATCCACTCTGAGCTCTAAGCACACCACCCTGATGGGCGAGAGGGGTACACACCAAAGGTCACAGTTCTTGGCAGTGATGTGTCAGCATGACATGACAGCAGACTGAAATACAGACTCACTCTCCCTCTCCTCACTCCCCCCTCTCCTCAGTCCCAGCTGTTGCTGGATCCTCTTCCATTTTTCTTCTTCTGATTGAACCCTGCTTTTCCTTTTCTGTCCCTCTGATGTCTCTCTGCTGGGAGGGAGTCATATTAAAGGGACATGTTGAAGCACACTCCATGGACTTGTTTATATGGGAGCCCAGCAACAATCAAACAAAAGAGAAACAAACACGGTGAACTGGCACACAAACACCGTCGGCTGTTCTGTGTCGCCTGTTGGATAAACACAACACAACAGTGTCAAACACATTTGATTGACTACAAACATTTGTGCATGGTCCCTGTTTTCTACAGTTCCAGTCATAGTGTGTTGTGTCAGGGAGGACTACTCCTGATGATCAGCTGAAAAAAGATTTATGTTAGCTGATAGACAAAGACTCAACCACTTCGATGGTTTTAATATTTCTATAAAAAAAATAAATTACAAAATAATGTAAACGTGTACTTCCTGTTCTTGTAGAAAAAGAATTGAAGTCTAGAATTTGGCCCGAGTTGTCATATTCTGCAAAAAATTGGATTATCTGTTTCAGACGTCTTGTGTTTTGTCCAACTAACAAACCCAGAATTAAAGTAGGCTGCAGCAGCAGCAGCAGCTGTCTGACCTTAATGGTAAAATGTCACTGGATGTGGAATTATTTCTCTGTTGTTCTTCTTCTGCTGCTGCTGCCACTAGAGGTTAATTAAAAAGGTGAGTAGAATTTTCTTGGTTCTTCACCGACCTCTCTTTTTTTATCTTCTTGGTTGCTCTGAGACTGACTCACTCATCTTCTCATCCAGCATTTTGCAACAGCTGTACCTGATTGGTACTTGTTTTTTTTCATTAGAATGGTTACATGGTGTGAGTGTGTTTAAGATGACAAATCTGTCTGTTTGATTGATTGATTGATTCTGTTTGGTGTTTCGTCATCTTCACCCTCTTCCATTGTCTCTTAATTTACTGCACTCACCATATATTTTGGTTAATCTGTGCTGTTGTTAAAACCCGGTTCCAAAACCCATATTAGCTCTTTCAGTGATGATGTGTTTCTTATGTTTGTTTTCAGGCAGGTCAGGGAGGTGGACACCGGACCCTGCTCTATGGTCACGCCATTCTCCTACGCCACTCCTTCAGTGGAATGGTGAGTGTCAACATTCCATATTCTATGGCTCTTTTTGAGCAGTTAATGAAATTTCTATACTTATTGCTAATTATTCTTTCCTTGCCAGTACTTGACCTGCTTGAAGACGTCCAGGTCATTGACAGACAAGCTGTCGTTTGATGTGGGGCTGCAGGAAGATTCAATAGGTGCAATTGCATTTGATGCTCAATTAAAAACTGTTAAAGAACCAATTTCTCTAACAAAAAGTAATGCATTTTGATGCACTTATTAAACAGTAAAAAAAGCAGAAGAGTTGATTCTTCGTAAAAGGGATTTTTACTCAGTCCGTTATTTTCTCTTTGAATAGGAGAGGCCTGTTGGTGGACCATTCACCCTGCGTCCAAGCAGAGGTCTGAGGGAGAGAAAGTCCGCATTGGAGACGACCTGATCCTTGTCAGCGTGTCAACAGAGAGATACCTGGTAGGTCAAACGCAAACACTCCTGAATTACAATACTGTGAACTCTAGCCTTTAGCTGAGGAGGGACCGACTGCAGTGTTAGATTTGAGAATGTGTTTTTTTACCCAAACCCATTTATTTTCTCTTCCTGTTGCTTTATAACAAAATGAATCTTAAGTCAGAAAATTATGTTTGGCCACAAAAGTAAATCATAAAAAATAATTATTTTATATTTAATAGAAACCCTATTTATTTATGCAACTTTCAGAAATCAATCGTAATAGTTTTGAGTCACCTTCAAAGCAAATAAATTCATTCATTCAGCAAAGACAGGGGTGTGGGATGTGGGGGGTTAAATAGAGAGTGGGAGACACACAGAGACAGAGGAAGACAGATCTCAAGAAATGGGGCAGTCAACTCCAGAGAGAGAAGTGTGAGCATCAGACCTGCAGGGAGTGAAAAGTGAATTAAAGCAAAACTGGCTAAGATCGTCACATTCATTACCTCTGGTGAGAAATCGTCACCTGGTTTGACCCAACAGAGTCTCTCCAGCTGACAACTGAACCAGGACCAGGGCTTCATTAAGGGGAAAAAATACAGGAGTTTTTTTTTATAATCTGCTTTTTCTAACGGACTTCACATGTGACATGTCGTCAAGTATTGGTGCGAAACTTTAACCTGAAGATTTTGCTGGATAGGGAAGAGTTTGAGGAAACAATTACCAACATTTGAGGAACATGGAGAACTTGAATTGATTGCCCACTGCCCCTAGTGGTTATATATGGTTCCTGTGTGGGGGCTTGCATAGTTTTTGATTGGTTGGATTTTTTTTTTTTTTTTTAACCTCCCAGGACAAGTTCATAAATCTTCTTTACAAAGCCTAAAACCCACGATGAACTCTCGTTAGAAATTTTAACAGATAATTTTGATCTCAGATAAATGGTAAATGACAAACATATAGAGCACAGAGATTACTGTGTCTTTCTAGTCTTTTTCAGAATAACAGTCATTGAGACACTCAGTTGTTTCTCAGTTGTTTCTATCGACACTTGTCTCTCGCGCCTTTCTAACTTTATGGAATTGGGAGTTTGTCCAAGTCCCTCCGGGAAGGAACGATGTAATTATCTGCTGCACAGTGAAACACTGAGAGAGAAACAGTGTCTTGGTGCACTCCACCCTCACTCCCTGCCCTGTAGGATTTGCTGAATCTCTGTACTGATACTCACTTCTTTGTCTTGCAGCATCTCTCCATCTCCAATGGAAACATCCAGGTGGATGCGTCCTTTATGCAAACTCTGTGGAACGTGCAGCCCACCTGCTCTTCTGGCAGTGTGGCAGTAGGCAAGTTCATCAAATCTGATTTCACAAGGAACCACTTTAGTAGATCTGGTTTATCTGGTTCAGATGGAAATACAGGGGCTATATTGGAAAATTTGAATTTTGGATAAAATAACATTAGCTACCATTGCTGTTAGTGCTATATTTGCATCACATTGTAAGACCTTATTTATGTGTGCCTCCTTTAGGCTTTCTGACCGGTGGTCACGTGATGCGTCTCTGTCACGGCCACGATGAGAGCTTGACCATCCCTGGTGCAGACAAGAGTGAGGAGCAGCAGAGGTCAGTGGAGGCTTCATCTTCAGCCTCTGGACTGTGTTGATACTGTAGAGCCAGTGTGTGTTTATAACTGAACTACAGTAATTCTTCCTAAACCAACGACGGATCATCCAGTGAGCCGAGGCTGATGATACATGAGAGCAACTCTACTGCTGATGAAGGTCTTACCCAAAATGTTGGAACCATAAAACATGAAGTGACAGAGAAGTATGGGTCACAGCCCATGGCCTGTGTGGCCTACTAAGCACTTGCAGTATATAAAAACAACAATGATTTTATGACTGAAGCAGAAGAAGATTAATTTGGATTATTATGGTGATAATTTGACAATTTTATTACAAAAATTACCAGTTGTTTGTTTTTTAACAAAAAGCTGGATCTTAAAATAATTCATTTTTAATCCTGTATCTTATTTTCTTCTTCTCTTCCAGGATAGTGAACTATGAGGCTGGTAAAGGGGCCTCCAGAGCTCGTTCACTGTGGAGATTGGAGCCCCTCAGAATCAGGTATAAAACTAGACATTGATTCTTATTAATGATACAGACCTTTGTGTGACAATCTGCTCTATGAACTGAAACAGAAAAAAACGACCTGAACACGATGTGCTGAGTCAAAAGGTTCTCAGCGTGAATCAGTGCAAACAGCAGAAAACATCTGGACCCTCAGAACTACTCCTTCTGTCTACCTGTTTATGACTCTGTTCTCTGTGTTCAGCTGGAGCGGCAGCCATATCCGCTGGGGCCAGGCCTTCAGACTGCGTCACCTGTCCACCGGTCATTACTTGGCTCGCACTGAGGACAAAGGGTTGGTCCTGCAGGACAGGGAAAAGTCAGACACCAAGGCCACCGCCTTCTGCTTCAGACCATCCAAGGTCAGTTCCCCTGAGGTCCTTTCAGCATCAGTTTATTTGACAGCAGACTTTAGTGGTGGTGTGAGTGAATCAGTTTACCTCATTAAAAGGATGTTATATGACCCCCCCAGGCTGCTTCACCACAGACTCCTGTGACCATGTGTCAACTTTCAATTAGCTCATAGTCTGTCAGTGAACCCACTCTTCATAACAGCTTAATAGACACAACAGTCTTTTTAACTGTTCTGGCTGCAGTACAGCTCCCTTTTCACTAAGACGCTTATAATTTTCATTCAGGGAGATGAACTTAAATGTAGCATCTTGTCACAAAAGAGTTAACGTTTCCCTGCGATGAAATCCCCTGGGAATTCTTCTGACTAATCGTTTTTTTTTTTGTCATAGTTGCTTTTTTCCCCTTCATTACACTTCTAAAAGCTGTTGCAGTTATTTTGGTTTTAACAGCCTGGAAAGTCATGAAATGGTGCAAAATCAGAGCGGTCAAATATCAAACTTAAATTTGAGCCAAACAGAAGTCTCAAAACACTGGCTTGTGGGCCAGAAGTGTCCATTAGGCAACAGCCATGACATAATGATTCCACTCTTCTTCAAATCCCATTAAAACAAGTCATAAGAGCTTACACCTTGAAATGTTTAATTGTGTAACTGGCTTTGATTGACCTCAAAATAATAATACATGAAATTCTGTAGTGTGAAATGTGCGGCTGCCTGAAGAGCAAAACAATGTTGTGAGTCACCTTCACTGTCTCCATTGTGTCCCATTGACATCTTATTATCTGCAGTAGGTACAGTTTAAAACCCCCCTGAGGTCGGCCCTGTCCCAAGACGTCCCTCGTCTGACAACAACTGTAATTGCCCTCGGTTATCACCAGACCAGCAGCAGAATAAAGTCATTATCCCCTTGATGTGGAGTGACTGAAGACACAGTGAAGTCCTTCAGAGACTCTGTCCTCTGTCTATCTGTTATCTTTGCCTCTGCAGAAGCTCCTGTTAGAAAACATTACTGTCATGTCAATCACTGAGTGGGACAGTGACTTGTGGTGTCTTCTGTTGGCGGCATGGTCAGTGCTGGTGATGGAAGGCCTTGAGCTTGTAATTTTAAGTTTCTAATTTCGCGGAAACATTTTCTGAATTAAAACTCACATGTTCATCGAGCAATGACACAGTCCAGCAGCAGGAAGTTTATCACTTTCCAAAGGTCAACGCTCTGCGCGGTTGAACATTTCTATTAATATGTTGCCGCTTACTTCCTGTCAACTTGCTCCATCACTGCTGAGCCAGAAACAAAGCTGAAGTAATGAGGCGGGTGTCAGAGGCGGATTGTCCCAGTGGACCAATAAAAGCAGCTCCTCAAATTACCTCTATAATTAATATCTGTTCACCATATGTCTTCATTTGTCATTGTTTGGGTGTTTGGGTTCTGCTCAATATTTTAAATTTCACCTCTAATTCTGTCTGCAGGAAAAAGGAGACATGGGTCCAAAGAGGGACATTGATGGGATGGGGATCCCTGAGATCAAATATGGAGACTCTGTCTGCTTCGTCATGCATGTGGCGACAGGGTTGTGGCTGTCCTACCAGGCGCCTGATGCCAAGTCGTCTCGACTAGGACCCCTGAAGAGACGTGTAAATATGGCCCAACCTTTAGTACAACAAGCAAACTGAAATTCAGTTATAGATGTGAATATCATCTCAAACAACTATGTGAAATAGTTTTAGACATTTATTAAAAAACAACAACTAATTACTAATGTATGTCTAATACTACTTACCTAAACAAGTATGGTGGGACAGAACTCTCAGTTGTCTCCAGAAGCTTTGACAAGGTTATTGTAAGGTCTTAGCCAGGTGTCATCTTTTATTTGAACAGCTTTTCACTAAAACTCTTTTTCTCTATACTGAATGAAAATCACACAGTATCATGTTTAGAGTTTGTCAGGGCAGGAAAGAGTCACAACTTTGCTTTGACAAAGAACGTATTCACTTTACCTTGGACTAAATAGACTTCACTGCAGGTTTCAGTCCACCTTCCTATTTCTATGGGTTTATTGTAGTTTTGAAACTATTACTCTTCATCATCCTTCACTCTTGACACAGCCACCAATTCCAGAGCAATAATGGGCCTCGTGGAGGGTGACGGGTTAGTTTTTGCGTGGGATCAGGGCGGCACACGATTACTACTCAGCTCCGACCTGGGCACTTCTCCAAGGACATCAAACTCTGCCTTATGCTGGTGCCAGGCAGATCCTGCAGCTTTGGCAAGGCTCCAGAGCACCTGACATGATGGGAGTGACACTTGGTCTGCACTTAAATCCTTTCACCTCATCCTTCCTCTGTGTTGGTTTAGACACCTCAACAGCAAGACACACACACACACTTCACACCCTGGACAAGTACGTATGCTGTACTGACACATGTAAACGTTCCACTAAGTCATAAATTAGTCAGTTAACTATTCAGAAGTTGGACATCAAATAAAATATGTGTGTGAGTTCACTCTTCCTATACAAATTAGTCAGATGTGGAATTATTAAAAGCGTTGTGATAGCATCAATTTGTCTCTTGAAAAAGAAGATATGGTTTATGGACTGCAGGTAGAGCCAGAAGCTCCTGATATTTGTCAGGCTGCTGAGCCATTCAGGGTCTCAAATTGTTTTAAAGGCCTTTAATTATTTAAAAGTCACTTTTTCTTTTTTTTTATTTCCTGACAGCAGCTGGCAGACATAGGGAAGTTCATTGGTTTGATTCCATGTCTTTTTTGTTGAGTTCTTGCAGATTCTGCCCAAAAGACATCTGTGCCCCCACTTATGGTGAAATTGTGAATTTTCTGTTTCCTGTTAAAGGCCTGTCTGCATTCTGAAGGACACATGGATGATGGACTGATCCTGCAGCGCTGTCAGCACGAGGAGTCCCGGGCAGCACGCATCATCCGCAATACCACCTTCCTCTTCAAGAACTTCATCAAGTAAGGACACAGACATGAGACTTCCTGTTTGACTTATTATATCATATTTCCCTCTCCCTTGGATGTAGTATTTGGTCATTTTCTTATCCTTCAGAGCTCTGGACAGAACCACAGCAGGGGAGTCCACGGCCGTGGCCAGGTACATCGAGGAGGTGCTGCAGTCACTCAACGATCTGATCGAGTACTTCAAACAGCCCGACTCTGAGCTGGAGCACGAGGAGAAACAGGTTCTCCTCCGCTCACTTATCAAGCGGCAAGATCTCTTCAAAGAGGAGGTGAGAACGGAATCAAGGTCACATCAGGACACGAGGAGAGCTACACCTGGTTCACTGCAGTGTTTTCCATGTTAATGAAATGGAGAACCATTTGTTTTCCCAGGGAATGTTGTCTCTCTTGTCCAAGTGCATCGACCGGATGAACCTGTACAACAGTGCTGCCCATTTTGGAGAGATGGCTGGGGAGGAGGCAGGTGCAGCGTGGAAGGACATTCTTAACCTTCTCTATGAGCTCCTGGGTAAGACTGGATCGATGTATTCCACTAAATAACCAGCTTTCCCTAAACACTGCCCCCTGCTGATGGGAACATTATTATTACACAATATTGCAAATGAAAATTTCATTCTAACATAAATGTTATTGATAGAGAAAAAATCAGAGGTTGATTTAAGGATACATCTCGAAAGTACTTTAATTATTGGATTGCGCTGACTTAAAGTCTCCTAAAAGATAGTTTTCAGGAATTAGGAGCCAGAGCACAAGGTCACTGTGACCTTGTATTTTTTTCATTATTTCTCTGTACCTTTTTAACACTGTAACTGTAACAGATGGAAAGTTCAGTCCAGAGACATTGAGTGTAGAAACGTTGTGCAACGTTTTTCTCAGTGTTGGTGGAAACGTGTGCATCATTAACCAAATGCCAGCCTTCACAGGTGGTGACATTATCGCCTCCTCCTCAGGGTGGCGTCGAGTCATGAATACTAAAGCTCTGACCCTGAAAAGTTGTTAGGCTTTTTAGTCCTGGCAACTTTGCTTTGGATAGTTTGTGTTTTGCTGTCAATGGGCCTCTCCTATCAACAGCTCACCTTGGCTGCCCTCATATTCATCATTAGCTCCCCAGCACGTATTCCCACCCGCACATACGTGCACGTCGAACCCGAAAATTCATTTTTTTCTCTCCTAAGAGGTCACCCACAAGCACGGAGGGGCAGCTTGTTGAAGCGTGTTTTCATGGTGATGAATGGTGTTGCATTATGGGTCGTCCTCTGTGCTTCGTAACAGCAGAGGGTCTGTTTCATTCAGAAGTGAAGTTAGTTAGAGGTCGAGGAATTGAGAATTTTGGTATGAAACCTGTTTGCAACTTTTATAAAGGGTCATTTCATGTCTGTAATTGGTTCTTTGGCCTGTTGCAAACTGCAGGGTTCAAAGCCCTTTGTGTTCCTACATACTGTTCCACAGTGTTGTCCACTTGGCATTTTACACAGGGCAATATATAAATAGTTCCCAAACCTTTTAATGTTTTCTTTGGCATCAACTGCTGTGTGGCTTGGCCTTGGTAACTTTAGTGAGGAAAACTGAGAATTTGTAAAAATATCACGACAGAGGCTGAAAAAAAAGATGGACCTCACGTTTTAGAGGGAGAAGAGCTCCTGAATACAAATCTGACAGCAGATTATTTTCATCTGCAGTACCTGTGGATCAGAGTTGTTAGATAAAAACAGCTTAAATCGTGGTTCTAATTAAAAATTTAGCACCCTTGTTTCCCTGCAGAGATGCTGGGGTATAATTTCACACCTTTGCTCATCTTTCCCACAGCCTCGCTGATCCGTGGGAACAGGAACAACTGCACCCAGTTTTCCCGTAACTTGGACTGGCTGGTCAGCAAACTGGAGAGGCTGGAATCATCTTCAGGTACAGTTGAAAGAAAGACACTAACATGTTGGTCTGAGTATGTTGTGATTCCAACAAATGCTTCTGTGGCCTGCCAGGGATCCTGGAAGTCCTCCACTGTATCCTGGTGGAGAGCCCAGAGGCTCTGAACATCATCCAGAGAGGACACATCAAATCCATCATCTCTCTCCTCTACAAGCATGGACGCAACCACAAGGTATGAAAGAAACTGCGTGTTCTTAGCCTTAACATTTTACTTTTTTTTACGTTTTTTTACTTGATCTGACACACAGAATACAGAAAGGTTTGACTTGTGAACAGAACAAACCACAGTCATCTCATTGTTCTTTTTGTTCTCTTAGATTCTGGATGTGTTGTGTTCCCTCTGCGTCTGTAATGGAGTGGCAGTGAGAACCAATCAAAATCTAATCTGTGACAACCTCCTTCCCAAAAGGGACCTGCTGCTCCAGACTCGACTGGTGAATGATGTTCAGAGGTAAAGAACCAGCTTTTTTTAACATTTCACATTACATTACAATCCTAATGTCACAAAGCTGCGTTTCCTGAATTGACAGGTTTGCATTTACACCAACACTAGATTGCACAGGAAGGCTGGATATTTTAAAATAATGTTTTGCTTCAAGCCAAACTGGGGATGTTGTAGTAAACTTTGATGTTGTGATCACCATCTCCGTGTGCTTCTCTAGCATGAGACCAAACATCTTCTTGGGCATGGCTGAAGGTTCAGCCCAGTATAAGAAGTGGTATTTTGAGCTGGTGATCGACCAGGTTGACCACTTTGTCACCGGGGAGCCCACACACCTGAGAGTGGGCTGGGCCAACACAAGAGGATACGCTCCATACCCTGGTGGAGGAGAGGGATGGGGAGGCAATGGTGTGGGTGACGACCTCTACTCCTACAGCTTTGATGGACTTCACCTCTGGTCAGGTATGCAAGGTTCTGAATATATAAAATGTTTTTGCATATTTTGGTAGAAAATGTTCTGTATGTTCAGTAATCTGGCCTTCTAGGAGAAATTAGTTTTTTTTTGATCAGACTAAACACAATAAAGTGAGGTTTTTCCATAGTATTCCCTCATTCAGTTTGTGCAAACATGAAGTTAAGTAGTTTCTCCTTTTATTCTCCACCCATCCAGTTCACCCATCCAGTTCACGAACTACAAGGTAAAATAAGGGTTCATTTCAGGCTCTGGTGAATCCTGCTTCCCTGTCACTTCTTATCCATCACAAGGAGATCTTTTCAAACACATACTTACTTCAGCTCCCGCCCAAAATAAAAGGAACATTTTTATGCTTTGACACTCATTGCAATAATTCCCCCTTTGTTGTGACAGTGGCCCACTGACCGAAACAGTTTAAATGTTTACAATACACGTCGTGTACTAAATCAGCCTAAATGATAAACGCGGCATAGACTAAGTATTGAATATTTTGCCAACCATCCAGTTCATGTTTAAAGTTTCTCCGTCTATACTTTTATCTGATAATACTGTAAAGGCAAAGAGGAATTTCAGCAACCCTTGGAAATGATTGCTGTAGGGTTCTATTTCAGGCAAACAAACTGAAATATCTTCTTTTTTTAATGAAACATATACAGTACCTCAGCTGAACCCTTTAAAACTCATTCACCATCCTTGGCCCCGTTTTTCTCGTTCTCATATCATCCTGGCCCAGATTTGAAGCATCTTAACTGAGTCTCGTAAAAACCACCCATCCACAATCTTCCCTCTGTGTTACTCTTCAGGTCGAATCCCCAGGGCCGTGGCCTCCATTAACCAGCACCTGCTGAACTCAGATGATGTGGTCAGCTGCTGCCTGGATCTGGGAGCTCCCAGCATGTCCTTCAGGATCAATGGGCAGCCTGTCCAGGGAATGTTTGAGGACTTCAACACGGATGGATTTTTTTTTCCTGTTGTCAGCTTCTCTGCAGGAGTGAAGTAAGGAAGTTTGAAAAGTTCTGTTGTGAGCCTTCAAACTTTTTGACCACCAAGGGATTAGTGGTATAAAACTGAATGTGTCATCTTAACACCTAGCGATTAAGATGTTTAGATGAAAAACATGGTATTTTGCAGTTTTAAACAGCTTTGCGTATCTAAAATATTCCATCAGATTAAAGTTATTGGAGACATGTGTGAGATAATATGGTGACAGGAAAATTAATGTCTGCAAAAGAAGGGAGATAAGTCTGTCTGCTTGTTCTCACACTATTAGTGTACTGTGATAAACAAAATGTGGTAAATGTGATAAATGAAAGCTTAAAAGTAAAAATAAATCCTAGAATTTTATCAAATCCACTCAAATCTTTCTAATTCCAGGGTTCGTTTCCTGCTCGGAGGACGCCATGGAGACTTCAAGTTCCTGCCACCTGCTGGTTACTCTCCATGTTACGAGGCGCTGTTGCCCAAAGAAAAGATGCGTATCGAGGCTGTGAAGGAGTACAAAAGAGACCATGAGGGGATTCGTGATCTGCTGGGAACCACCCAGTTCCTCTCCCAGGCCTCCTTCATCCCCACTCCTGTCGACACCACCCAGGTGAGCATACAGCCGTGTGGTTTTCCTCATCATTCCAGCCAAGGTTAATTGGGAAACTGGCAGGAGGTCATTTGTTTTGTACTCTTCCCAGCTGTGGTCTGTGTCTGCTGTGCCCCCTACAGGTTGTTCTCCCACCGCACCTGGACCACGTCAGAGACATGTTGGCCGAGAACATCCACGAGCTGTGGGGAATGAACAAGATTGAGCTCGGCTGGACTTATGGCAAGGTAAGACTGTGACCTATAAAACTTTTCCTCCTGCAGTGCTGTGATAAAACATTTATTTAAGTTAAGAATTATACCAAGATTTTATGATTTTAATCAAATTAACCTGTTTTGCAATGATCATAACAAACATAAGGGCGTGTTGTTGCAAAAAAGCTGACCAAGAGTTCCCTTAGCTTTCTTACGTTAATCGCAAGTGGGGGAGACTGGATGGAAAATGTATTCAACTTGGAATAGTGTAAGCTGTGAACTACTTTAAATTGAATGAGTTGAAGAAACCTTGCCTTGAACGTAAGCAGAAGCAGCCAATTCCTGTTGACATGGTGGCTTTTAAGATATAGTCTTACAGTATGCTGATAACACTCTGCTCATCTCTCCACAGGTTCGTGATGACAACAAGCGGCAGCACCCTTGCCTGGTGGATTTTGCGAAGCTGCCTGAAACTGAAAGGAACTACAACCTGCAGATGTCAAGTGAAACGCTTAAGTAAGGACAAGCAGTTTTATTATTTAACCCAGTAACCTGGTTCTGTTGGTTTGGATTAAGTAGACCTCGTTTCAGTGTGCATCCTCTAAGCGTTGCACAATTGTCGACTCTTCAAACATTAATCCAGAGCTTATTGGATCAAACTCCAGATTTGTCTCACCGTGAAGGGATTTGTCTTTTCCCTTAAGGGCAAAAGAATTAAATATGTATTTTTCTTCTTTATAACTGCTTATTCAGCCATGCCTGTGTAATTACATCATAATGTGTGACCACAGTTGTGAAAATGGTACTAATTCCTTTTTTGTCCATAGGACTCTGTTAGCTCTGGGGTGCCATGTTGCCCAGGTCAACGTGCACGCCGAGGATGATCTGAAGAAAATCAAACTACCCAAAGAGTAACAGTCTCGTTAAAAGCATCCTGAAATATGCATTAAATTTGAAGGTAATTTTCTGCTAATTATTTGTCATTGTTTTCAGCTACATGATGTCTAATGGATATAAGCCTGCGCCGCTGGACCTCTCTGATGTGAAGCTGAACGCAGGTCAGGAGGTTTTAGTTGATAAACTGGCCGAGAATGCACACAATGTGTGGGCCAAGGACAGAATCAAACAAGGATGGACCTATGGCATCCAGCAGGTAGGAGTTCTTAGATCCTTAGATTTGTTTAAACTCTGGTTAATTTCTGCCTTTATAATGTGATTAACTGTGATTAACTTTTTTTGTGACAGGATCTGAAGAGCAGGCGTAATCCTCGCCTGGTGCCATACGCTTTATTAGATGAACGCACAAAGAAGTCAAACAGGGACAGTCTGAGGGAGGCTATCAGAACAGTGGTTGGATATGGATATGACATTGACCCCCCAGACCAGGAGGGTGAGTTGTGTCTCTTACTAAAGATGTTACTGTTAAAATAAAAATATTCACATTTAACAGATCTTCTGTATATCTGCTATGGGTATTTACAGTAAAGTACTGGTATAACCAGCCTTTCTCACCTTTTGCTCCACTGTCAAACCGTAGTGGTACATGTGGACGATGACCAGAGCATTGAGACCATTCGCTTCTTCCGTGTGGAGCAGACTTACGCTGTGACAACAGGGAAGTGGTACTTTGAATTTGAAGCCCTGACTGGAGGTGATATGAGGGTGGGCTGGGCCAGACCGGGCTGCAGACCAGATGTTGAACTGGGAGTGGACGACCAGGGCTTTGTTTTTGATGGATACAGGGTAAAAAAAACCCTCCAGATAAGTTTTAACCCTTACTTTGCAGTCTTTTTTTAGCACTTACATCATTTTATCTTTTTTGTTTTTTGGATTAAGGGTCAACGCATGCATGCAGGCAGCCGTGTATTTGGACATCCTTGGCAAAAAGGAGACGTGGTTGGCTGCATGATCAATATGGAAGACAAATCCATGATTTTTACACTGAATGGAGAACTCCTGATCACCAGCAAGGGCTCTGAGCTTTGTTTCACTGACTTTGAAACGGAGGACGGTGAGGACACCTTTGTGCTAAGTAGTTGTTCAGCATTAGGTCAGAGCATTTGTAATGATGCAATTTTTTAGTTTTCATCAATGGATGAGGTGTTAAGCACATACAATGCTGTGTATTTAAAGGAAAGTGTTGGACACGGTGTCTACTCTGTCTTTTGTCTTTTGTCTTTGAAATCTGTCCGTCGATTCCCCCAGGTTTCATCCCTGTGTGCAGTCTGGGTTTGTCTCAGATCGGTCGCATGAACCTGGGCAAGGATGCCAGTACTTTTAAGTACTACACCATGTACGGCCTTCAGGAAGGTTTTGAACCATTTGGCGTCAACATGAACCGGGACATTACCATGTGGTTCAGCAAGCGCCTCCCTACCTTTGTCAACGTCCCTCCAACCAACATACACCTTGAGGTGAATGGAGACTTTCACAGCGGTTGTTAGTGGTGTTAGCTTCACACTTGAGCACATGGTTACAGATGTTTACTTTCCAAACTGTCACTTTCAAACAGGTGACAAGGATTGATGGTACAGTGGACAGTCCACCTTGCTTGAAGGTCGCCCACAAGACGTTTGGCACGCAGAACAGCAACAATGACATGGTGTACTGTCGCCTGAGCATGCCTGTGGAGTTCTACTCTGCAGACAAGCTGCTGGATGAATCTGTGAAGCTCAGGTCAGTTGTCTGTGCTGCTTTAAAAAGTCATTTTGTTAGGAGAGTGCTGGAATGGCTTCTTGAACAATGACGTCTCTGGCTGCACACTCCGGAATGAATAATTGTGTTTACACCCATGTGTTTTTTTAAATCTCAGAATTTATTTTGTTTTGAAATTCAGTCCAGAGTTTATTTCATTTTCCCAAGTCCATCCTGCTTTTTCTGTTTTTTTACAGCCAGCCTCCAAGAGAAGATGGAAGTGTAGACTACGGAGGCATAACCACTGTAAATTCTCTGTCAAATCTAATGATACACAAGAAGAATTTTACAAAGCTCAGTATCTGCTCAGCAATATTAACCTCTCCTACCATCTGTTTATCAAACTGCAGTTCTATCACTCGGTGAAAGTGTTTGCTGGTCAGGATCCTACCCTGGTGTGGGTGGGCTGGGTCACGCCAGACTATCACTACTACAGCAAGAACTTCAGCCTCAACAAGACCCGGACTGTGACTGTGACCCTGGGTGACGAGAGGGGACGAGTTCATGAGAGGCAAGTGTCACTTAGCAAATTTGTCTTTCTCAAGCAAACTTACGTTACTTTCATTACAAAATCAAAGATAAAACCTAAAGAAATCACAGATTAGTAGGATACTTATAGGTTAGCCTAAACACAAACACCAAACATTTAAGCAAAATGTATATTCGCGGCAGGCTCATGGGCCAGATCTTTGTGTCCTGGTTTTCAAACCTGCAGCTACACATTAACAAGAATTCCATTGCCTTTTTTTAAGCAGCCTTGGTGTCTTTTATTTTAAAGATGTCTTCTTTCAGTTGGCTGTGCTCAACTTCTGTGGTCATTGCTGAGTTCATGTGAAGATCAGAAAATCATTGTTTCACTTGTTTCCATAATACAATACGATTTTTTCTCTTCAGCAGAGGGGTGGGTGGGGAGAAGCGGGGGCAGCAGAATTAGGGCTATTAAGCCTCAGGCTACATTGAAAGTAAAACTCATTAAACTGAATCATTGCTGTTGCACAGCTCGGCTCCAGGCACCAGAATGTAATAATCCCAGACGTGTATTGATGGATATGGGTTGGTAATGTGTTAGAGAATTGTTTCTATACGGGACATTTTCAGACATGATCGTAATATTAATCAAACACAGGCATTCGTGTTTGTTCAAAAGAGAGTGGCGGTTTATGTAGAGGTTTTTTCAACGTAAATAAATCCAGAAGTAAAGAAATTTAAGTGATGTGATTTTGGCATTTTTTTATTTCTTTGATTATTTTATCTCAATACTTTTATACACATTTGTAATAAAATTCACAGTGTCCAGAGGAGCAACTGCTACATGGTTTGTGCAGCAGATGCCGTTGGCGCCGCCTCCACCGGCAGCTCTGACCTGGACATTGGCTGTCTGATTGACCTGGCGACTGGTCTGGTCTCCTTCACTGCCAATGGAAAAGAACTGCCTACAACATATCAGGTAGAAAAGACCAAACGTGGTGTAGGTCTGACTATTAGTCTGGATGAAAAGACAGCAAAACAAAGATGTTAAAATACGAATATATTTTTAATTTTCATGTGTGTGTGTGTGTGTGTGTGTGTGTTTTAAGGTGGAGCCAAATACAAAGCTCTTCCCTGCTGTGTTTGTTCGCCCCACAAGTGCCAATCTCTTCCAGTTTGAATTCAACAAGGTCAAGGTGTGTTTAGTTCTTCCTTACCCTGTAGCACCTTAACACAGTTAAATCTACACACCCTGTATCTTCCACCTGAAAGTGGAGGATTAAGAATATAGATGACCTCCCTCGTATTGATCATTATTAATGCTCTTCGTTGTCATCTTTGTGTCTGTGTTTTCCCAGGATGCCATGCCACTCTCCTCTGCCATATTTAAGAGTGAACAGAGAAACCCCGTTCCTCAGTGCCCACCACGACTGGACGTGCAGACCATTGTATCGGTGCTGTGGAGCCGAATGCCAAACACCTTTCTCAGTGTGGAGACGGCGCGGGTCAGTGAGAGGCATGGCTGGGTGATCCAGTGCCTGGAACCGCTGCAAATGTTGGCCGTACATATTCCTGAGGAGAACCGGTGGGACATGAAGGCTCAAAGAACATCCTCATGGTTTATTGGAGTTTCATCTTAAATAACCCCTTGTCCTCCATCCAGGTGTTTGGACATCCTGGAGTTATCTGAGCTGGAAGACCTGAGGAAATTCCACTACCACACCCTAAAGCTGTACTGCGCCCTCTGTGCCCTGGGTAACACTCGAGTAGCTCACGCCCTCTGCAGCCACTTGGACCAATCACAGCTTCTCTACACCATTGACAACCAGTACTTGTCTGGAATGTTGAGAGATGGATTCTACAATGTTCTCATAAGGTCTGCGCATGTGTAATTCATGTCTATTACAACCCAAGACCGTTGTAGATGAAGAGATGGTGAAGTTAGGCAACATTTTACTTTTTGTCGATGATTAGTATGAAAGACATAATCAAAGCACATAAAAAAAATCTCTATTCTTTGTTATTATACGAATATTTTAGCAATGTTCTCTCCAAATTCTTACATGGATGGGCCGGCTAATTGGTGTGATGTTTGTATATTAAAAGAAACACACTGAAAGAACACAATCTTTGTTTCCAGCATCCATCTGGAGACAGCAAAGGAGGCGCGTCTGATGATGAACAATGAGTTCATCATCCCACTGACGGATCAAACCCGCTCCATCAAGCTCTTCCCAGATGAGTCCAAGCGTCACTCCCTGCCCGGAGTCGGACTCAGCACCTCCCTCAAACCCCGGCTGAACTTCTCACCTGTGGGTATCATCACCACTAAACGCTACCAGTATCTCTACAGCCCACAGATCCCTCTGGGCACTCTGAAAGAGAAGGCCATCAGTATGCTGACGGAGGCCGTTCAGGGTGGGGGCACTCACATCCGAGACCCAGTGGGCGGGAGTGTGGAGTATCAGTTTGTTCCCATTCTGAAGCTGATCGGCACACTGTTGATCATGGGAGTTCTCACCAGCGAGGAAGTTAGGCTGATCCTCCTCCTCATCGACCCCAATGTGTTTGGAGAGGGCAAGGTGGGTGAGGAGGTGAGAGGAGACGAGGTTGCTGTGCCCGGGGAGAAGGAAGATGTGAGCAGGAATGAAGAGAAGGCTGTGGAGGCTGGAGAAGAGGAGACCAAGGAGAGTAAGGTTTCTGTCAAAGGTCTACTGGAGAAGTCGCTGCCAGAGTCTGTCAAACAACAGGTGAATATAAACCAACGAGAAATTTTTATTTCCATATAAAGTCAGAGGAAAAAAAACATTTGTTAAACACCTTCAAAAATGTCTTATCCTACTTACTAATATATTAGATTGGCTGAACCAGATCTCTGTCTGTCGGTGATTCAGAGCAAATGTAATTTGTTATTTACTGAGCAGAGAACACATGACTGCACATTGGAGACAGTGGAGGAATACTAATGATGTAATGGAATAAAGTTCCAAACTCCTTGGGGATAATGTTTAACAGAGAGTAGGGCAGAGAAGGTGAAAAAAATATATAAATGAATGTTTTCATTTTCCTTACGTTAGTATGCACATACATTTAACTTCATACATAACATAAACTTACATACATTTTCTGTAAAAACCATTTACCTAATAACACATTTTCTTACAAATCTTACAGGATCTGAAAACATTTAATCAATGCAAAAACCTATTTTAAAGTTTATGTACACTATTGGGATTGGGAACTCTTTGGGATTGAAATCATTTCTATTCTCCATTCTTCTCAGATGTGTCAGCTTCTCCACTACTTCTGCGACTGCGAGCTCAAGCACCGTATTGAGTCCATCGTCTCCTTTTCCGACAGCTTTGTGTCCAAGCTGCAGTTCAATCAGAAGTTCCGTTACAACGAACTCATGCAGGCGCTCAACCTGTCAGCTGCTGTCACCGCCAAGAAGACCAAAGAGTTCCGTTCCCCACCACAGGAGCAGGTACCTCAGCTCTGCCTTTGAGATGTCAGATCACAGTGATAACATTTGGGTCCGAAGGAAACAAAGATCAGTAACTAGGAACATATTTGTTTTCATAGATTTATTTTCGACATACTTTTTTAAACCAAGATTAAAAAAAAACTTTTGTCTTTTAAAAGTTAATAACACATTAAAAGAAAAAGAAGACCCATCATCATCAACAGAGAACTCATCCAGGTTTTACTTGATCTCTCAGCAGATGTTGAAGCAATAAACTCCAATGTCAGACTCATGTCAGTGTAAACATTAAGATTAATTTACCGTACAATTCACACACCTGCCTTTCAATCAATGTAGAATGAAATACTTATTTATCAGGGTAGCACTGTTAATAATAAACTCAGGCTGATTCACTAAATGTGTTCCTCACTTTGCTGCCAGCAGCACTGATAAGTTTCCCACTGTGTGAATATCCTTTAAATAGATTGTGCTAGAAATGCATTAAGAATCCATAGGAGATGAAATAGATTCACACCAGAGGCTTTTCAGTTTCTGTTACTGACCTGGTGAAAGAAAGGTTTTGGTCGCCTGAAGGCAGAATCGCTGCGTTTAAGACAGCAAGAAGGCAGAGACCGTGGAACAGGTGCATTCACCAGACTGAGAACCGTGGCTACTTTTTACTTCAGGTTTCTTTCAGGGCAGTTAGAAGCTACCTTAATTCTGCCAAGCAGTGTAAATCCATGTTTTTTTTAAACTTTTAACCTCAGACACATTTTCATTTTGTTATTGTTAATGTAAAAATGAAAGCATTGCATATTTTGCAGATAAGTTAACCAATTAATTGGTGAATAATCTTGCAAAGTGGTGGATTTCCAAAATTTTGCGGATTGGGTGTATTTTATCCCTGATTATTTTTTTCCAGCACGGTGTGATACTTTGTCAGCGCAATGAAGTGCCACAGGCACAGACTGTTGTAACGAAAGAGCTCCGATCCATTTAAATGTGCGTTTGTCATACAGAGAGAATATAAATAGGTCTCCAGAAATGTGCTGATGCCCTGTGTCTGCGTCACTGGTTTATTACAGGGGTCCAACCTGACATCTGCAGAACTCAAGAAGCTTTCCTTTCTAATAGTTTATTTGGATTTTGTTAGTTCCAGAAGCCTGTCGGCTGAAAACAGACCTCCATCTGCAGCATGATTGCTAATGGTTAGTAGCAGGTGTTTATTGGTGGTCAAATTTTGCACCATCTTTCTCAGGGCTTTTATAAATAGAGACACACATTCAGGATGTGTCTGTGTCCAAGGAGTCACCTCATTTATATTTAATATTTCAAAGAGGGATTTAGAGTGACTACAGATTTACAGCCAGCTAAAATACCTAGACTTTAATATTCATGAGAGCAACACAAAGTAAATGTGTTGGAATCTCTTCTGTCTCTTGTCTTTCTATCATCTGTTCCTCATCCTGCTGCTGATGAATAACATTTCTTTAATGTTTCATTTCTATCTTGTTGACTCTGCTGTAACCCAATCTGACTTCTTTTTGTGTTTGTGCAGATAAACATCTTGTTGAATTTCAGCGCAGGAGAGGACTGTCCGTGTCCTGAGGAGATCCAGGATGAACTGAACTCTTTCCATGAGGAGCTGCGTCTGCACTGCGGTCTTTATTCCATCTTTTAAACGATGAGCCTCATGTGTCTGGCCTGGAAACGTAAAGGTTTCCCATTTTTTCTACAGGTATCCCTATGGAGGAGGAGGAGGAGGCGCAGGACACATCCATTAAAGGCCGTCTCCTTGCTCTCCTCTACAAAATCAAAGGTCCGCCTCAGAAGACTGAGGAGGAGCCTGCAGAGAAGGAGCAGGCAGCTCCTAGTAAGTTCTAGCTCCACGGGGGTCAAACTCAAGTTTCTGTGTACTAAATAATGCAGTTTCTTCACTCTTTTTCCCTGAGATTTCTCCATGATTGCTGATTTTTCTGTTTTTTCCAGCCAACCTAAAAGAGCTCATCTCCCAGACTATCACCAGCTGGGCCCAGGAGTCTCACATCCAGGACCCGGAACTGGTCCGCGTGATGTTCAGTCTGTTGAGAAGGCAGTATGATGGCATTGGGGAGCTGCTCCGTGCTATGAAGAAATCTTACACCATCAGTGCTGCATCCGTGCAGGATGCCATTAATCTTCTGGCATCACTGGGGCAAATCAGGTCTCTGTTGTCGGTGCGAATGGGGAAAGAGGAGGAGAAGCTGATGATTGATGGACTGGGGTAAGTGGTGACGACATGGATCTGTAGGTGAAGTCAGTCTCACATGAACACAGCTGGACGAACCACAAATGAATGTTGTTACCCAACAGTGACATCATGAACAACAAGGTTTTTTACCAACATCCTAATCTGATGAGAGTTCTGGGTATGCACGAAACCGTCATGGAGGTCATGGTCAATGTCCTGGGAGGAGACAAGTCACAGGTGAGTGTGTGTGTGGGTAAGAGTTCCAATTACTGCTGCATAATAAATGTAGCCTCAATTGCAATTTCATGCTTTGTCAGTGATTTGCAATTTACTGCAGTGGTTCTCTTTTATTATTTTATTAACGCCTTCCCTTGAAGACAGAAATGCTTTCACTGCTCCTTTTTGAGCATTCCGAATGTCTTTTTAATGAATATTTGCATTCTCTTATTTTTCTCATTATACTCACAAAATTCAATACCAGTAAGACCCTGAGACCTCCAGGAGCTGGTTGAGTCGAAATTGTATATACATTTTTTTAAGTCAATGTGTTTCCTTGCTCTGATTCCGATCAGTTAATACAGTTGGAGGATGCAGCATTGTGTACTTTATTTTGTTTTTGGCTCTGTTCAAAGTCTACACCCATCGTAAAGGTTTATTTCAGAGCTGAGACATAAAATATAAATTTTATGATCACAACACTGCAAAAAGAAAGTCCTTCACCTTTTACATCTGACCCCAGTATCAGGGTTGTTGTCAATCATGGACTTAATTGTAATGACATAAAAACAAGGGCAGGAATAAAGTGACGGTGCCAGGAACAAAATGAAGGCTGAGAGACCAGGAAGAACAGAGACTTGATTTTGAATATTTCTAATTTTCAAACAATTCTTTCTTCAAACTATCTCATTTAATACATATTTCTAACCTTTATCCCCCAAATTTTCAGTTTTAAGTAAGACCTTTATTTTTTTTTCTTTAGCCAGACTGACTTTGTTTCTTCCAGCATATAGCTAAATGTGTCATAATATAGGCTTCCATTCAGCCAAGATTCCATTTCCCTTACAGGAAATTGCCTTCCCAAAAATGGTGGCCAGTTGCTGTCGCTTCCTGTGCTACTTCTGTCGCATCAGCCGGCAGAACCAGAAGGCCATGTTTGACCACCTCAGTTACCTGCTGGAGAACAGCAGCGTCGGACTGGGTAACATTGATGCATTTGCAGAAATAGAGCAGCAGGATTCCTCTCCCTCTGGTGGTTGATGATAAACATCTTCTTGTCTTCTTCCTTTTGTCTCCAGCCTCTGAAGCCATGCGTGGCTCCACTCCGTTGGATGTGGCAGCATCGTCAGTGATGGATAACAACAGTCTGGCTCTGGCCCTGGAGGAGCCCGACCTTGAGAAGGTTTGTTACTCAAGTTCTTAGGCACAACAGTAAAGGCATCATTTAGGACAAGAAAATTAATCAAACTGAAGTAAATGAAAGACAAACAAACACATCATTACAAGCGAAGTACTTCAGCATTGGCACATATTTGGGGTTCAGGTGTTGTGTGTGGTTGCAGGTGGTGACCTACCTGGCAGGTTGTGGTCTTCAGAGCTGTGCCATGCTGGTTGCTAAAGGTTACCCAGACCTGGGCTGGAATCCCATAGAGGGCGAGCGTTACTTGTCCTTCCTGAGGTTTGCCGTCTTCTCCAATGGTATGTGATTTCTCTTCTTGGGAATGCCAAGTTCTGCAGAGTATTTACAGTAATTATTAGTTGTTATTATTAGTAAATATTAGTAATTTAAAAGAAAAGAAGTTTCTGAATTTCTTTAAAAAGTTAATCTTGAAACATCTGAAGTTGCCCCTTTTGTCTAGATGTCAGGGGCAACATAAAGCTGCAGTTATGTCATCAGGACCAGTTTTGAGGCCTTTGTTGTAACCATGTTCTATACTTCTGAAGCAGTGTTCTAGGTTAAGTGAGTTTGTAGGCAATAAAAACCTCTCTTACTCTTGCTTGCTCTAGCCCTGCAGCTGTTTTTCCCTGCACGGTTCTGTCGGTCGGATCTGTCTTTTCATGGTTGATTAAATCCTGAAATCATCTTCTCTCTTGCTGATTTTTTCGTTTTTCCGCAACAGGTGAAAGTGTGGAAGAAAATGCCAATGTGGTGGTAAAACTGCTGATCAGGCGCCCGGAGTGTTTCGGCCCCGCCCTGAGAGGGGAGGGAGGCCAGGGCCTGTTGGCTGCCATGAAGGAGGCCATCAAGATCTCTGAAGACCCAGCACTAGACCTCCCTAAGACCCGTGCTGGAGTCCCCACTGGGTACAGATACATGTACTGTATATGTAGCAGAATAATCCAGAATAATGAGAAGAAGTTACAGTTAATTCTCGAGAGATTTTCAGCTCGAGAAAACCTTAAAGATCAGGAAGAAAATGCAAAAATTGATGTATTTGTGTTTTCAAAGTATACAGGTATATGAGACAATGATCGACAGCCTTAGACACGGATTATCTACTGTCAAAATGTATTAATTCTTTTTTTTTTTGTTGTTTATTTGGTTTTTACTTTGTCTCCATAATTTAAAGACTCAATAATGAATGTCAATCTTAATTGTGAAACAGACAGAGGCTCAAGAGGTGAATATTATAGCAGGTCTGGGTGTAGCACGGGCTGGTTGAGTGTCGGTTAGTGCATCCCAGCACACATTGGTATTCAAGGACTGTAGGACACCGGCTGCATTTTAATGAAGAAGGAGATTGTTTTTGCTCCAAGTGAAGAAAAATGGAAAAGACTCTTAAAATCAATATGTATGTGGAGGAAGCCAGTCAGCAGACGGTGCCTTCTGTCTATAATCCTGTTATGAACGCTGATCCATTTCATTGCTACACTGAAGTCACTTATGTTGGTCAATTAAGATGGTAAATGTGCTACCGTTACCAAGCTGTAGTTATATCTATGATTGAGATGTTGAGATAATGTTTTACTCTGTTGTGTGTTTGTGTGTGTGTGTGTGTGCTTGTCAGGAGTGGAGAAGAAGAAGGAGAAGTCATCCACATGGGCAATGCCATTATGTCCTTCTACTCTGCCCTTATTGACCTGTTGGGGCGCTGTGCACCGGAGATGCATGTGAGTTTTTTAACAATAAAGAAGAGACGAGCGCTGAGAGAGGAGTTCAAGTTACAGCATAGAAAAAAACTGATGTTTATGGATATTTAGAAAGATTGTACTGTATGTATGTAATTAGGCTCAAACATATATGCAAATATTTGCATGAAGATTTAACCTCAGTACCCGAGTACTAAAAATATTTAAAATAATAATAATAAAAATGTGTTTTCCAGTTGCCTTTCATTTGCAATATTTCTTCCTGCTTCTGTCTGACTCCTGTTCTTTTGTGTCACAGCTTATCAATGCAGGTAAAGGAGAAGCGTTGCGTATCAGGGCCATCCTCCGCTCCCTGGTCCCCACCTCAGACCTTGTAGGCATCATCAGCATCCCACTCAAGATGCCTGTGGTTAACAGAGGTAACCATGGTTACCAGTGCCCACTGCTGTACCAAAAACTGTTCTCAGCCTGGTATAACATTTAATAATGATGATCCAGGTGATCTTTAGTGAAAAATATCTTTGTCTCAAAGCCACAGCTGGAACTGCTCTCTACAGATATATGGGTGAAAAGTAGATTGATTCATCTGTGATGTTACACAGGCTGGGGACAAGTTTTTTTTTTTTTTTTTATAAAGATTGCATTCTTAAAACCATTTGATAGTGGTAGTAGTATTTATGCTGCCTGCTGTCCTAACTTTACTGCAAAGTAAAGTAGATTTTCAGCCTAAATATAAAATATTACCATTCAATCTGCTGGGTTATGAAAAATATCCTAAGCTGTGTCGGATGAATGTATTTCATTCCACTGTGAAATCACCTGTGGGCATCATTCAATATTGATGTATTCATAAATAACTGCCCCGTGTTCCTTCATGGATAGAACAGTCTTTGCCAACGGGTGTTTTCATCACTTTGTTCATTGCTTTGCATCATAGTTCTCAGTTTTCTGAAAACAGAGGGTGCAGTCCTGGGGCAGAGCAGATCAGCTGCAAAATTCAGTTCTAATTTTTAGTAAATATAAAAATAAAATGTAGGTCTGTACCTCGAGTTCTAGTTAATTTCATACATCTGCTTGACCCCTAGATGGCACAGTCACAGAGCCAGATATGTCAGCCTGTTTCTGCCCTGACCACAAGGCCCCCATGGTGCTCTTCCTGGACAGAGTTTACGGCATTGAGGACCAGGGCTTCCTGCTGCAGATGTTGGAGGTTGGCTTCCTGCCCGACCTCAAAGCCTCAGCTTCTCTGGATACGGTGTGTTTAAGGTTCCTCGATTTCTGCACACACGTTTTCAATAGGGGTCTATACTTCTACCACACAAATACCTAAGGAACAACTGTCTTTTCCTGATATATATGCTGCAAGATTCACTCAATATCTGACCGACAGGAAGTGCTGAGCACCACTGAAACGGCGCTGGCCATGAACAGATATATCGGCTCGGCGCTGCTGCCTCTGCTGACCCGCTGCGCCGCCCTGTTTGCCAGCACGGAGCACTACGCTCAGCTGGTGGACTCCACTCTGCAAACCATCTACAGACTTTCAAAAGGCAGATCCCTCACCAAAGCTCAGCGGGACTCCATCGAGGAATGCCTGCTGGCCATCTGCAAGTATGTCCCACTGAGGCAGAGCCCAGAGTAAAGAGAATGTTTAGATATTCCTGCTGTCATGTGGTTTTGTCACAGCCTCAAGTGTGTTGTAGAACACAGTCTTAATCAACAGCCCACTCAGCGTGTGTAATAAAATGCTTTGTTGCTTTGTTTTTTTTACAGGCACCTACGTCCGTCCATGATGCAGCAGCTTTTGCGTCGCCTGGTATTCGACGTTCCAATGCTCACTGAATACTGCAAGATACCTCTGCGGGTGAGACAAACAAAATACCTTGTTAAATGACATTAGTATAATTTGGATCCATATTTCAGGTAGTGAACAAAATTAATACTTTTTTATTTGTATGTCAAAAATCTATATTTCCACTGCATTGCACTGCCTTTTTGTTCTTCAGCTGCTTACCAACCACTATGAGCAAAATTGGAAGTACTACTGTCTGCCGTCTGGTATGGGAAGCTTTGGCACGGCCTCAGAGGAGGAACTTCTACTTACAAAGAAACTGTTTTGGGGCATCTTTGAATCATTGTCTCAAAAGGTACAAACAGAAATTACATTGCAATAAATATTTATAGTGAACGATCATAATTTTTGCAAGAATGTATCTGTCTCTTCTTCCAGGGGAGTTGCTATGATTTTTCCCTTTTTTCTTTCCCTTTTCTTTGAAAAAAAAAAAACTCCCAACACTTGACAAATCTCCTATGAGAGAAAAGGTCTTTGTTATTCAGACTAAGTGAAGCTGACATCGGATGAGGAGGCTGTGAGGGGAGAAAACAGATGAATCATTTATCAGCTCATGTCAGTCCATCCCTCAGACCAGGGCTTTCTAAGTTCCTCTACCTTTTCACTTTTCTCCTCCAGGTTCTTTGACTTTCCTTTGCTCAGTCTATTCATCTGAAGGCCTGTCTTCTGATAAAGATCGCGTGAGAAAAGATTGATAAAGATAGATAAAGTTGACGCCATTTTTTTGGTGCAGAAATATGATGCTGAACTCTTCAAAATGGCCAAGGCCTGTCTGTGCGCCATCGCTGGAGCTCTGCCTCCTGACTTTGTGGACGCCAGTCTCGGAGCGACAGTGGAGAAACAGGCTTCAGTGGACACAGAAGGAAACTTTGACCCCATACCCATCAACACTGCCAAGTGAGTGGGCAGAGAATGTTCAGAACCATAGCCATACATGTTCAGTTGATGGTTAATACCAGGTGAAATAACCACGTTCCTGCTCATAACACTTTGTATTCTGTTTGATTATATTCTCAAATATAACTAAGATGTTCCACTGTGTTGTTGTTGTTGTTGTTATGCTGTCTATAGGATGAAATAATAAATAATACATCATCTCTTTCACAGCATCTCCCTACCTGAAAAACTTGAGTACATTGCCAACAAATATGCAGAGCATTCCCATGACAAGTGGTCCTCGGAGAAGGTCTGTGTCACAAACCTCACAGCATACACTAGTCTGACAGCACGTACATGGTGTGAATATGAACAGAGTTGATTTGGGAAACAAAGGTGTCACAACAAATGTCCCTCCGTGTGTCTCAGGTGTCAGCGGGCTGGAAACAAGGAGACAGTTTGGATGAACAGGCCAAAACTCATCCACTGCTGAAACCTTACAAAGCACTGAGTGAGAAGGTACTGGATCCCACTGGTGCTCTTATGATGTAAATAATAAATAATATATATATAAAATATTATATATATATATTGTTCCCAGGAGAGAGAAACCTACCGCTGGCCAGTAAAGGAGTCGTTGAAGAGCATGTTGGCCATGGGCTGGAGCATAGAGAGGACCAAGGAAGGAGAAGCCATGTTCCAACAACTGGAGAGTGAGAAGCAACGTAAACTCTCAGAGTCTCAGGTAAAATGTTTTAGAGTTGGTAATATTCTTATAAATGTCTTTATTCTAGAAGAATACATTTCTCACCTGTGAAAGCAACATCTTTCCACTGTAATACAAACAAAAATCTTTCCTCCTGACTCTGCAGGTCAATGGATTCACTCCTGCTCCAATGGAACTACACACTGTCACTTTGTCTAGAGAGTTGCAGGTAGGCACTGTATGATGTGATTTCTGTCCCTGAAGAATAAAATTAGAATCAGAACACTCACGTTGTGCTGATTTTTTTGTCTTTTTTCCCTCTGTACAGGGGATGGTGGAGGTGGTTGCAGAAAATTACCACAACATCTGGGCCAAGAAGAAGAAAACTGAGCTCATTAGCAAAGGTGTGCATACAGAAAATCTGGATTTGTCTTATTAAAGCCATTACCGCTGCTTTTTAACCCATGATAATCTCTTGCTGGACACCAGGAGGAGGGAGCCATCCACTGCTGGTTCCCTATGACACCCTGACAGCTAAAGAGAAGTACAGAGACAGAGAGAAGGCCCAGGAGCTCTTCAAGTTCCTGCAGCTCAGCGGATATGCAATCACCAGGTGAGGGTGTCAACCTCACATGCTGTTGACCAATATTTGGCGTATTTTCATCAAGCCAGAAACATATTTTATGTTTGGCCTGTATTTGGCTAAACCAAAAAAAATTTTATGCTTGTTGTTTTTACATTTCAACAATTAGTATTAGTAACTAATCTCTTTTTGACATAAAATTGCTTAAAATTATTTTGTATTTGTATTTCAATATTGTTATTGATAATTTAGCTAAATTTTCTTGTTAACTGATGTGCGGTTTCATATCAGAGGAATACAATTTGAGCATTAGTTCTATGATTATTATTACTCCTAGAGGTCAGAAGGACATGGAGCAGGAGGCGTCCTCTATGGAAAAACGGTTTTCCTTCAGGTTCCTGAAAACGCTGCTAAAATACATTGATTCAGCTCAGGAGTTTATTGCTCATCTGGGTAAGTGCATGATATGTATGACAGATTTCCTGATATTTTGTGCTTATAATTTTAATTTCAATCTTGTTTCAGAGGCTATGGCGACCAGTGGTAAGACAGACAAGTCCCCTCATGACCAGGAAATAAAGTTCTTTGCTAAGGTCTGGTTATGCAATTGGTTTTTCAAAGGCCTGATTTTGTTGTTTTTGTCATCTAAAAGCTTCTCCTATATCTTTCTCCCTGCAGGTGCTCCTTCCTCTAATCGATCAAACTTTCAAGAACCACTGTCTCTACTTCCTGTCCACACCCAGCATAAACCTGAGCAGCTGTGGTTGTGCCTCCAACAAAGAGAAAGAGATGGTGACAAGGTACAGAATAAAGTAACCGTCTCCTCTCTGAGAGAATCTTTTTATGCTCTCTCCTCTGATGTTCGTCACATCTGTTACTTTCTGTTTTGTTTTTCTTTAAATCTCTTCTTTTCCTTTTTCTTCCCACTGTTCTTCCTTCTGTTCTCCAGCCTCTTCTGTAAACTGTCAGCTCTTGTCAGACATAGGATTTCTCTCTTTGGTAAGACAAGCAGTGTGAGTGTATTTCTCTGTGCCTCAGTTCTACAACCACAGTAATCGTCTCTTACAGGAAGTGACTCTGGAATGATGGTGAGCTGTCTGCACATCCTGACTCACTCACTTGACACTAGGTAAGGACAGAATCCAAAGTCAGTAGAGCTAAAACATTCTTACCATGGATTTTATTTTACCATTAAAGATTTACAGTAGATTAAGGAAGTGTTTTCTTTGTTTATCTGTGCCATATTTAAAATACAGCATCAAAACCTGGCAAACTACAATCTAAATCTACCACCCCAAAAGGCTGCTGTTGCTGAACAATTAATTTTCTTCTCTCTTACTCTTTCTCAGAACAGTGATGAAGTCTGGCTCAGAGCTAGTTAAAGCCAGCTTCAGGACGTTCTTTGAGAATGCAGCCGAGGATCTGGAAAAACTGCTGGAGATGCTGAAACTAGGGAAGTTCATGCAGTCTCGTGCTCAAATGAAGAGCGTCTGTCAGAGCATCAACTACGTGACAGTGGCCCTGCTGCCCATTCTCACTGCCCTGTTTGAGCACATCAAGAACCACGAGTTTGGAGTGGACCTGCTCTGTGAGTCTGGAATACAAGATCTGTTTTGTTTGATATCTGTCCTATTTATATGTAACATCCAAATATAAATATTTTTTTTGCTGAACTTCTCCTGGACTGCTTATTCTGTCAGTGGACGACGTCCAGCTGTCCTGCTACAGGATCCTGACATGTTTCTACTCCCTGGGAACAGGAAAGAACGTATTTGTGGAGAGGTTAGTGAGAGGTCAAACTAGTCTTCCTGTGTCTTATAAGGAAGAAGAAATTATTAAATACATATCTATGTTCTCATATTGTCATACACTGTAAGTCATCATATATATCATAGAAATAAATATAATTTTTCAGGCATCTTCCTGCTCTGGGAGAGAGTCTGGCCACTTTGGTTGGAGCCATGCCTGTAGCTTTCCTAGAGCCGGACCTCAATGCCTACAACCCACTGTCTGTGTTCAACACCAAGACTCCCCGAGAAAGAGCCAGTGAGTTTTCACTGCATCTTCAAGATTTTCTTTTTTGTGTTATTTTAATGTTTTTGGTCTTCCTTCTTCCTCCTTAGTCCTCAGTATGCCTGACACAGTGGAGGAGATGTGTCCAGAGATGCCTCGTCTCGACCGACTGCTGAAGGACGTCAGCGATGTCTCAGAGTCTGGAGCACGCTACAGTGACATGCCTCAGGTCTGCAAGGGGCTGACGGGATAATTTCTTTTTAAACTGTATGTTTTTGTCTTTTGCTTATGTTGTCTCCACTCTGTCTCCTATGCAGGTCATTGAAGTCATCTTCCCCATGCTTTGTAACTATCTGTCCTACTGGTGGGAGAAAGGGCCAGAAAACTCTCCTCCAGACACTGAGTGCTGCACCATGGTGACATCAGAACATCTCAGCATTATCCTAGGAAACATCCTCCGTATCCTCAACAACAACCTGGGCATCGATGAGGCCCCCTGGATGAAGAGGATTGCAGGTATCTGGTTTTATGTAACGTTGTGGAAGTAAATCCTGAAAGTATAATGCATGCTATCTTAAGACAAACTATTCTTTCCCTACCCTAAACGAAGTAAGGAAAATAGGAAATGAGGTCTTCAGATTTATCTTTATTACTCAGCTATTTATTTATAACAAAAAAACTTATTTTGCTGCTGTACATTTTGATAGGACTCAAGAACTCTCCTGGACACCAGGGGTCTCTGTACTTCTCCAAGTATCTTGCAGGGCTCGATTGATGGACCCCAGTCCAAGTCATTCATACAGTTTATTGTTCATATATATTTATAGAAGATGTCTCTTTTTAGTCTACTCTCAGCCAATTATCAGCAAGGCTGGAGCAGATCTGCTGAGAACCCACTTCCTGCCCACACTGGACAAGTTAAAGAAGAAGACGGTGAAGGTGAGTCTAATTAAAAATATTTTTCACCTTCCTCCAGCTCCAGGATGGTAAAATTTGACTTTCTACCCTATGCTGCATGTAGGTAGTGGCAGAAGAAGAGCTGCTGAGAGCCGACAGTAAAGGAGACAACCAGGAGGCGGAGCTGCTGATCCTGGATGAGTTTGCTGTTCTCTGCAGAGATCTCTATGCGTTCTACCCCATGCTCATACGTTATGTGGATAATAACAGGTATGAAGTCTGTACCTACCACACTAAAATTCACTTAACTTTTTCACACTTAAAGGGATGGGTTCCTAACACTAAATTCCATTCATTGCATTTATTCATTTGCAAAAGCAGTTGAATGTGGAACTATTTTCTCTTCGTTTCAGGTCCAGGTGGTTGAAGGAACCTGATGCCTACTCCACTGAGCTCTTCAAGATGGTGGCTGATATCTTCATCCTTTGGTGCAAGTCACATGTAAGTTATTTGTATATTTTATCCAAAGTGTTAGTCAAGATGAATTACTCACTGGTTATTTAAAAAAAAAAAATGTTTTTGTTTCCCTTCCATCTGCAGAACTTTAAACGTGAGGAGCAAAACTTTGTAGTTCAGAATGAGATCAACAATCTGGGCTTCCTGACAGGACAGGCCAAGGCGAAGATGTCCAAGGTACAGATGTAAAAAGACTACAGCAACAACAGGATTCAGTAGTAATTCATATGTCACATGTACACAAAAAATGGACCAAAAAATAAGTGATTGGTAAAAACATGAAAAAAAAACAATAAAACTCAAGGGATAGCCTGAAAATAATAAGCCAAGTTAGAAAAATAGCTGGAGGGTAGGCATCTAAGATTTAAATTGAACTTATTTCCGGTTGTGCTACAACTGTCAAACAAATATTTTCTCTTTAAGTCTGTTTTTTTTGGTAACCAGAAAATAACAACACAGCCTGATGTCTGTACTTCATTTAAGGACCTTAAATCCCAAACACCAAGTATGAGTATGAATAAATAACAAAATGCTGTGTGAGTTGTTTCTGAGGTAAGGTCATGTTGTCCATCTTCTCCCACACACAGACCCCAGAGACAGAGGAGACAACGTCACTGTCCTCTCTGGGTTTCATTTAGATTTATCTCGCTTCTTTCTTCCACTTTTCCTGTCACTATGTCAGCACTTCTCGATGGCTCGTCATCATCCTGTTCCTGCTTCTGATGTTGGCTGCTTTTTTCTTTTAAGACTAATGACGCAAAAAGTTTTTTATAAGCATCTTTTGTCATCATCACTTTCCTGGAGGCAAGGGCAGAACCACTGAAGTGTGTGGATATGTGACATTCTTCCAAAACTCAAGGATTTATGATATGCCATGTTTCATTCAGATATTTGTTTGACTAAAGTTGAGTCGTATTTCTGGATGTTGACAGTTTTGTATATTCATTTAATGCACCCCGTTTATATGCTGTGCTGCAGAGTTTTGACATGATTGAGTGCAGGAATAACTTCATCAAATTGTATTCTTGACATAATGTCTCTCTTGATGATTTACTGCAGAAAATTCTTAGATTTACGATTGATTTATCTTGATCACCAGAATTTATGTGTTGATTAAAATGTGTACTTTTGTGGTGGTAAGTTGTAAAATGTATTTGCACATTTTTAATGCATGGGAGAAAATACACTCTAAACTGCAAACATCAAACTCTGGGAGCCCATGCCCTACAGTGATGTGTGTGCTTCTCTCTTCAGACGGGTGGAGACCAGGAGAGGAAACACAAGCGCCGTCGTGGTGAATATTACTCCATACAGACCTCACTGATCGTCTCTGCCCTGAAGAAGATGCTGCCCATCGGCCTCAACATGTGCACCGCCGGGGACCAGGAGCTCATTTCATTGGCTAAGATACGCTACAGTCTAGTAAGATTTTAGCTTTTTGTTGCACACAGCTGTTCTGGGATTGAGATGCTTTGTAGTTATCATACACATCATCCCAATTTGAAGGTGGAAGATATAGTTAGTTCTAAAATATGTTTTAATTTTCTTTCGTAGAAAGACACGGATGACGAAGTCATAGAACATTTGCGTCAGAACCTTCATCTTCAGGAAAAGGTAAAAGGCCACAACTTTCACAGCGTTGAAGCACTGTTTTCATCACTTCATTTGTTGATGTGTTTATCGCTGCGGTCCAGTCAGAAGACCCGGCCGTTCAGTGGCAGTTGGACCTTTACAAGGACGTGGTGGTAAAGAGTGAAGGACCTGCAGATCCAGAACACACTGTAGCTCGAATCCAGAGCATCTCTGCAGCAGTTTTCCACCTTGAGCAGGTAATAAGATTATTTCATCAAAAGATGAGTCTGTTTTATTCAGTGACATGATATATACAGTATGTTCTTTTGCATCCCTGACATATTCTCCTACTTTGTAACGTCTCATTAGATTTCTCACATTTTGAAATGTAACCCTTGCCTGTCGATCTCTTCCAGGTGGAGCAGCCTCTGAGGAATAAGAAGTGTGTGTGGCAGAAGCTCATGTCCAAACAGCGTAAACGAGCCGTGGTGGCTTGTTTCCGCATGGCTCCACTATACAACCTGCCCAGGTCAGTCTTGAGACTCACACCAGTCTAATTGAACGATGTCAATAGTGACATATTGACATTCTCTTTCCAACATCCCAGTTGGGCAGTTGTTCTGTGTCTGTTTAACCTGATGTGACAAGCAAACATCGTGTTGTCATGAGGAGCCATGGGGGGGGGTGAATCTTGACTGTGTAAAACCCTCATCACCTCCTTAACAACATTCTCTCCTCTGTGTTTTTTTTCTTCTTTTTTTGCGTAACACCTCCTCATCCTCCCCCAGATACAAAAATAATAATTACTTCCTGAATGGCTATCGGGAGGTTTGGCTGGAAAGGGCGTTCAAAGCCTCCAGCTTTGACCACCTGTTCTCCCTACTCACGGTAAAGTGACACCACAGGCCAGACGCTTCATCTCAAACCCCCTTTTCCCTCTTCATCCACCAGGCTGTGGACTGATTTCTGCCTAGCAACCAGATGTTTCACCACTGATGATTCTGATTGGTCAGCTGGTATGAGAAAAAATACAAATAAAGACGAAAAAAGGAGATAATTCAGGTGGTAAATCAGATTCAGGTGTCTCTTAAATTTCAGGTGTATGTTAAAGCTGCAGTGTGTAACAATATTTTATTAATTCCTCTTGTGTTATGTGACCTCTCTTCAGGCCTCAAAGACATCTGATAGTGCTGAATATAAAGTGACTTATGTGATAAATACGGTTTTAGAATTTTATCAGCTAAATAAGATAAGCTTGCAACACATATAGGAGGGTGTAGAGATGGTATTAATTAAAAGTAAAACCTGCTTCACAGATATGCAGAGACCAAATATTTTCCTGTAAAATTTCAAAGATGTTTTTTAGCTGATTTCAACTGTTGAATGTTGACCTTATGGTTTTTCTTTTTTTCTTTAAATATTAATTTCCATGATAATACTTACTTCAGATGTGTGATCTTGGTTCCGCAGATCAGCTGATTAAGCAGATGTTATGCACTGCAGCTTTAAGAACAACAGTTGAAAAGGGAGGGCGAGAAAACCTGTTGTATTCTGTCATGTAAAATCCTGTTTTTGTGTTTGTAAGAAATGACTTCATATCTCCCTGTTTCTGCCAGAGGTGATGAGTTAATGAGTTATCAAAAAAATATATCAAGGTATTCCAGAAAATTAAAGACCAGAAATCTGAGTTTTTTCCCCACAGATTTAACAACTTTTGTTTAAAACCCCTCACCAATGAATGCATGCTTTTCTACAAATCTAATGGAAATAACTGCATTGAGCAAATGTGACCAGTCAGAAGAGCCAGTGGGTCCTACATTGACCAATCACCACCTTGCCTGAACTGCACTTCCTGTAACCCCTCAACCTTCTTCCCCTACATCTATCCCACCGACTTCCTCCAAAAACTCACGACAACCCACCCTAATGCCACTCTACCTCCCTCCCCACACCTTTCCATTCCTCCCCATCTCCCTTCACCTTCCCCTTCCCCAGGCATCGCGCTATCAACCTCTTCATCCCGGTCTATCAGAGGCTTTGGATAGAGGCAGAGGAGTACTCCTTTGAGGAGAAGCTAGTTCAGGATCTGGCAGTAAGTACTGGGCTCATCTTACCCCTGCCCCGCGTGCCCTGCGTTGGCACACCCCTGCCAGTCCTGTCTGCCGAATGCTTCTTTAGCTCAGCGCCTGTCGAATCTTGGGAGCACGTCCAGGTGGGGCCCTCGCCCAAAGCGGCCCGGGGCCTGCGCTGTAGGCGGGCGAGGCCCTTCAAACAGAGGTCTATCAGGTGTCAGAGGCTGCATGACCAACTCTGGAGACACAGGGCCAGCTCCGGTGCTCGTAGAAAAGCAGGCTTTGCCTTTCTGACTGCAGTGGTAAGGAGTGAGGAGACTCTAGGTGTTTGGCTGTCAGATCTGGATCCCACCCATCAGTTGTTGTCGCTGTACTCTGTAAGATTGTACTGTGAGTGTGAAGGTGACGTTACAGTGCGTCCTGTGGCCGTGACGTCAGTGGCATGCTCGCATAGTCATGTGACAGTGACAACCACATTTCATTTTACAAGCTGCATTTCTAGAAAAATTTCTGGTGCACTTCCTAAGAAATGCAATCAAAAAACTTGATTTGCCAACACCGTAGAAAAAAAATAAAGACTGAAGATTAAAAAACATCATCATAGAATCACATTGAATAGAGTTACTGTATAAAACATACATTCTGAATGATGTACACTTCCAGTGATTCACTATTTATGCATTTATTATTCCCACAACACTAATACACTGTGGAAGAAGGATATTGTATTGTTTGTTTTTTGTTTTTCCCCAACTTTATACAGAATAAAGTTAAGAATTTTGTTTTATCTGAATTAATCGCTATGTTAATGCAGCAAAAACTGTATTAATCAGAGTGTTGCCAATTTAGCAGGTCTTTCTTTACTGATATCTACGTTTCTCTTATAACCCTGCAAAGAAAAGGTCTCATGTTTGTGCTTGAGAGACATTACCATTCCTGCTTTTAGGCAGAGTGTTGAAGACGTCAATTACTAACTACTACTTTTTAAAGGATACATTTAACATGAAAAATGTAGAGATTTTAGTTTGTCTTGTGTTTTTAAGGAAGTTCACCAACTTTTCAGGAAATGATGTTTGTACTGTATACTGTGTCCTTATACTATGAAACTCAGCTACATCTACAGAGATGCTGCTGTGAGGCAGCACTGTTCTGATCTGGGTTTATATTTGTGTGTCCAGAGTGTCATTCTACAACCCTATTGGACAAGTTGGTCTGAGGTTTCATGTCCCTTTGATAGTCAGTCAGTGTCAGACGCCCTATTTTTCTGTCCGGGTCATTCTTCATGTTCATAGTCACATCACAGAATGGCTTTCTGCTTGCATCTGTTTGCTAACATGCATGGGTTTGACAACTGGTTCATCATCCTCACAAGTGAAGTCCAGGTCTGTTCTCTTCATGGATCACCAGGAGACTCGGAAGCATGTTTGTATGTCATAAGGACTCCTTACAGTGTTGATACCATGTGACTGAATGGACACAGTGTTGACCGTTCAATGATTTGAATCAGAGTCTTCAGACGGGATTCAGGGTGAAGTTCTGACATCTGTGCACTCCTGCAGAAAACACCCATAAAAATCGTGGAGGAGGAGGAAGAGGAGGTGGCTGAGATCCAGCCCGACCCTCTTCATCAGCTCATCCTCCACTTCAGCCACAACGCTCTGACAGAGAGAAGGTGAGCGCATGAGTCTCTACTTCGCACATTCAAAATGACAAAATGTTGCAGGGTGAATGTGCAGACAGTCATTCTGTGTCATCTGACTTCTCAGTCACGTGGAAGTCGATCCATTGTATATTGCTTATGCAGACATGATGGCAAAGGTACTGACCTTCAAAGTACAATAAACCAGTAAAGAACACGAAGAAATGTGTTCAGCAAATGTCTGATATACAGTTGTAAATGAATGTCCTCAGAGCTGCGCAGAAGACGAGGAAGAAGAAGAGGAAGGCAAAGAAAAAACGTTTGAGGTACTTCATCGCTTCATTTTTAGAAATAGTGTCTAAGAACTGCTTGATTTCACCTTGTCACTCATGTGTGTTTGGTGTCGGATTCCAGGAAAAGGAGATGGAGAAGCAGAAGATTTTGTATCAGCAGGCAAGACTTCACGCCAGAGGAGCAGCTGAGATGGTTTTGCAGATGATCAGTGCCAGTAAAGGTAGTGTCACTTACCCACACATACAGGCATATAATACTGCAATACAAAATCATCTGGACATTCAACAGGCCTACGGTTTTTACTAGAATTTAATGTCATCTAGTATTTTTAAGTAGACAAGTCAAAGACATTGGATTATAATCTCTCAGATTTTGTAGCTTTTGTATCAGCTTCTCCTTCCTGCCCTCAGGTCGTCTTGGCCCAATGGTGACCTGCACCCTCAAACTGGGAATCTCCATCCTGAACGGAGGCAACGTGCAAGTTCAGCAGGTCTGGAACTTCAAAAATATATCTACACATATATAAGTATATAAACATTTCTTCCCTGTCTTTTTTTTAATGTTCAAGTAATGGTTTCTGTTTTCTTTTGTTTTAGAAAATGCTTGATTACCTGAAGGAAAAGAGAGATGCAGGGTTTTTTAAGAGTCTCTCAGGACTAATGCAGTCTTGCAGGTGATTTTACTGCTTCCATAAAAAAAAATCCCTGTGTCATTTGCTTTGTTTACATCTTGAACCTATTCCTACCATCAGTGTCCTGGACTTGAATGCATTTGAGAGACAGAACAAGGCAGAAGGTCTTGGTATGGTGACAGAGGAAGGTTCATGTAAGTAAAGATCTGTGGTAGCATTTCCCTTTTCCTTCATTTCAGATTCAGATTCTTCATCTTCACTTGTTAAAAAAATAGATTTTATTCATCATTATAAATAAAATATATTTACCTTGCCTCTCTAATGCTGAACCATGACCAGTTTAGGTTAAATACTGTTGTTAAATATCAGTCTGTCAGTGATGAAACTGTTTATTTCCTTTATGTTCCTGTAGGGCTCGGTTGTATGTATTTGAGTAGATTAGGGAAATTACATCTCAGTGCACTCCAGAAAGAAGCAAAAGCTGCATTGAAAATATCAAATTATCGAACGAGTCTTAAATACAGAAACATTTAGAACAATTAGGACAGAACTAAAACATAGCATGGGTGAGGAAAGGTGAGGAAAGTGCAAAGATGAATAACAAAAGTTGGCCAACGTAAGATGCCTAAAGCCTGAAACAAAACAGGATGACAGTATTTCCTTTTTTTATAGAGTACAAGCTGATTTATTTTAAATTAGTTTTGGACAGCTGACAGAACCTGAAAAATACTCCAAAGAGTTCCAAATTTGACTTAGGTTAAGATTTTAGGGATGTATATCGGAATATACGTCATCCTGTTCCTGGTACCAACACCATATCAGATCAAGGAAGGTCCTGTTGATGAAATAATCAAATTCACATTATCATTAATGTGAATTTTCTTTACTAGTCTCTTGGCTGCTTGTGCTCACACACATTTGAAGTCATCCAGTGTGGTGTTTTCTAATCTTGTAGCTTGTGGTTTGAACATTAATGCACGTGTTTCCAGCACACACTTTAGAAAAGCCCTGTTTGTCCTAGAACTCAGAGTCCAGTTGCAGCGCTGTAGTTTGATAGTGCAGTGCAAGACAGCGTAGTTTGGTAGTGTTTATGAAGTGTTGATGTGTCCAACCCTGGGACAGGACAGTGCTAACCCTGCTCAAAATAATATGACAAGTACAGTGGTTTATTAACAGCTTCTAACATATCCATATGTTCTATATTCTATACATTCTAACAATGATTAATATTATGTCTTCCCCAGTTGTAATGACTTAAAGCAACTTGATGCCCCTTATTGGATAAAGATATGAAGTCACCAGCTCCCCTAGTGGTTGACTTTGTAACTGCTCAAATCTCATGTATTTAATATGGTTCTGAAAGAAGTTGACGACCTTTTGCAAAAACAAAAAGCAGTTGCAGACGACATGGTCCAGCATTAACTTCAGAGCTTTCTTTTTTTGACCAAAAACATGTTCACGTTATCACAGTGTCTCCTACTGTATGGTTACAGTCACATTCATGCTCCACACCAGTCACTTCTGTTCTGCGTCACCGTGACAACCTGTGTCTCTGTTAACATTCAAACCTGTCACCATGAATCCACCTTATCACACATATAGGACACTTGAGTCATTTTTGGTAACTGCATGGTGTAGTTTCACTCCTTCGATGACATCTTCTCTGTATTGTAACACTATGTCCTCTCTTTTTACTTATGTCTTCGTGTGCTGTGTCTCCTTCCTCTCATTTAACTAAAAAACCATCGATGGCAGTCCACACTCAGCGGGGTAAATAGAACAATTTGGCTCCTCCTGATATGGCTGTGCTTCCACCACCAGTGTGTCTTCTTCATAAATGTGGTCCATACTCCCTGGCTTTATTCGATGTCCCACTTCCCGTACCTCTTCTCCTTATGTCCATTTGTCTGCAGGGACAAAATGTTGCATGAGGATCAGCAGGATCCATTGCCTGTTTTCTCATTGTGTGATTTCTGTTCTCATTCCCTCATTGTGTTAACTTTTTACTAACGCCAATCCTCTGACTGATGCTAATATTTGTCCTACGGCTACTGTAGACGGAGGGTTGTGGGTTCTCCCACAGCCTGGGCAGAGCTTTGTGTGGCTCTAGGGCCTGTTCCACAAAGCTGGTTCTGACCAACAGATGTCTGTACTTTCACATGGTTCCATCAGCTGACAGAGATCTTCAGAGGGAACTCTCTGGTCACCATCTCTGTCTGCTGCTCTTCCTTCACCATCTTCCCTCAGGCCTTTTTCTGTTTTCGGGCCTGCGTGTGAAAGTGATCAGACCTTCACCAGCTGAAGGAAACGTCCCAGTGTTTCACCGTTTACTGTTGGGAGCATTTGTCTCATAAAAGACGCACTTTAGATTGAGTTTTGAACTTTCAATCTAAAGACCCTGGACTTCAAACAGGTTTTGGATATGAAACCTGTTCAGCTTGCATCATTTAGTTGCTTTTCAAGGAAATGGTTTATATACTTTTATTCCTTAATTAAGCCAAGGTGTAATCTTCCCACTGCAGGTTTTCAGCTGTATTCACTAAGATTTTTTCTTCCAAAGCCTCCAAAGTGCTGCAGAATGATGAGTTTACCAAAGATCTGTTCCGCTTTTTGCAACTTCTGTGTGAGGGCCACAATGGAGGTGAGTTTTCATGTCATTTCTATTGTTTGGGGCCATTGGTTTGGATTAGGGCTGTCACTTTTCTAACTCTCATGTTCAGAAAAAGGTACAACGACATTGTCAACATAAAAAAAACTCAATTTGTTAATGCAGGACATGAAGGCTATGTCCTACTACCTTTTAAGTTTTAAGACATTTATGTGTTTGCATTTTGGTATACGGTACCTAGGGCAGGTAAGGTAGAAAAAATGTCTTCATGATTTTTGTTGAAAAAGTCTGAAAATCTCTTTTTTATTGTCAGATTTCCAGAACTTCCTGAGAACTCAAACAGGGAACACAACAACAGTCAACATCATCATTAGTACAGTGGACTATCTGCTACGTCTTCAGGTGTTGAAACACAAACAGGATTAGACATTTCTTTGTGCTGTTGTTGTGTTTTGGTGATGAGTTATCTTTGGTTATAATCAATCGCTTCTCTGCAGGAATCGATCAGTGATTTTTACTGGTACTATTCCGGAAAAGATGTCATCGATGAAACGGGAAAACTCAACTTTTCCAAAGCTTTAGACGTGGCCAAGCAGATTTTTAACTCACTGACTGAGTACATTCAGGTGAGTCCATTCATGTATGTAAGCGATAACGTTATTACGTTGACGTGATCATGTAACTATCCTCACACCACCGCTCTTCCCAGGGCCCCTGTATTGGGAATCAGCAGAGTTTGGCTCACAGCAGATTATGGGATGCTGTCGTGGGATTCCTGCATGTCTTTGCCAACATGCAGATGAAGCTCTCACAGGTAAAGTTACTCCAGATCTTTCAGGGAGACTTTAATGAGTCATGGAAAAAAGCAATAGGTCTGTAAATCAACAGTTTGTTTCATCACGGAGAAATAACTTTAAGTGTTGGAAGATACGAGAGTTAGTTTCACCTGTCTCTGCTGCAGAGGTTGGTGCTTTTTACTGCTGTGGTAAAAAGGTGATGTTTTCATTTTCAGGATGCCAGTCAGATTGAGCTCTTAAAGGAGCTGATGGATCTACAGAAGGACATGGTTGTCATGTTGTTGTCACTTCTGGAGGGTAAGAACCTAAGAAACTTTTCGTTTGTGTTGCATTTAGATTCTAACACACACTGTTTTTCTTTAGGCAACGTGGTGAATGGAACGATCGGAAAGCAGATGGTCGACACGCTAGTGGAGTCTTCAAACAACGTGGAGATGATCCTGAAGTTCTTCGACATGTTCCTCAAACTGAAAGATCTGACCACTTCAGATAACTTCAAGGAGTACGACCCCGAGTGCAAAGGCATCATTTCGAAGAAGGAGTTCCAGAAATCCATGGAGAGTCAGAAACAGTACACGCCGTCGGAGATCGAGTTCCTGCTCTCCTGCGCCGAGGCCGATGAGAATGATATGTTCAACTACAAGGAGTTTGTGGAGAGATTTCATGAACCGGCCAAGGATATCGGCTTCAATGTGGCCGTGCTGCTCACCAACTTGTCTGAACACATGCCTCATGATTCCAGACTGGCCACATTCTTGGACCTGGCGGAGAGCGTGCTCAGCTATTTTGAACCTTACCTGGGTCGGATTGAAATCATGGGCAGCGCAAAGAGAATTGAGAGGGTTTACTTTGAGATCAGCGAGTCCAGCCGTGAGCAGTGGGAGAAGCCACAGGTGAAAGAGTCCAAACGGCAGTTCATCTTCGATGTGGTCAATGAGGGAGGAGAGAGCGAGAAGATGGAGATGTTTGTGAACTTCTGCGAGGACACCATCTTTGAGATGCAGCTGGCCTCGCAGATTTCAGAGCCCGATGAGGTGGAACAGCCTGAAGAGGAGGAAGAGGAAGAAGGACATAGCCTCCTGGATGAGCTGGCTGAACATGACGAAGAAGCTGTGGAGTCTGCCTCAGCCTTCAGCAGTGCCTGCTCCACCATCAAGAAGAAGTGCACTCAAGTCCGCCAGATGTTTACGGTGAAAACCCTACGCAAACAGTTTAAGAAGGTCAAGAAGCTCAGCATCAGAGAGATCATCACAGGTTTCTTCTCCTTCTTCTGGATGCTCTTCACTGGCTTCTTTAAAGGAATCTTTGGCCTCATATTTGGCTTCTTCCACATCATCTGGTCGTCCATGTTTGGTGGTGGCCTCGTGGAAGGAGCAAAGAACATGAAGGTGACAGATATCCTGGGAAACATGCCCGATCCCACCCAGTTTGGCATCCATGGTGATGGGATGGAAGGAGAGAAGGTGGAGGCAGTGGAGTCTTCAGGAAGCCTCGACGCAGCCATGGCTCCAGCAGGAGATGTGGCTGAGGTGGACATAATGATGGAGATGTTGTCGGGCCCGACCAAGAAGGAAGGAGGGAAACACGTGGAGCCGGGACTGGGAGATGTTTCTGAGTTGAGTGGAGAAACGTCCTCTGCTGATCACAAGAAGGTCTGTAGTTTAACTCCTGCTCAATTTCACTGTTTTAATTTTTCAAAGTTAACTCTATATATTTGCAAAAACCTCTCTGAGCAGAAAGCTGCTGCCAAGTCTGTGGAAACATCTGAGAGCGAACCAGAAAAAGCAGAGTGAGTAAAATTGAAGGTAAAAAAAAAAACGTCATTTAAACCATAAAAATATAAATTTAAAATGATGATCTCCTTCATAGCACAGAGAACCAGGAGAAGGTGGATAAACCCAAGGAGGACGAGGCCAAGGAAGCTGTGGCAGAAGAGAAACCAAAGTCCAGGTCCAGTCAGTCCAAAGAACCATCCCCTGCCTTCATGTCCAATGTCTTTGCTGCACTGGACGTCTACAAGAACAAAATGCTGGTGAGCCCTGGCTGGGACGTTCAGGATTATTTCAGTTGTTGACGTTGGAACAAGTTTTGTAAGAAGTTCTGTTTTGTTTTGTTTTTTTTTTTCATTTTCAGAACTACTTGGCTCGTAACTTCTACAACCTCCGTTTCCTGGCTCTGTTTGTCTGCTTTGCCATCAACTTCATCCTGCTCTTCTACAAGGTACACAGTTAACCAGGGTGTAGTGTTGTCCTACAGCTCCACCTGGTTGTAACCTTGGCATACTGGATTTGAAAGGTCACAGAAGAAGCTGAAGAAGATGATGTTGAAGATGAAAATCGCTGGGGTGGAGACGAGGAGGACAACGAGAACACGCTGTTTGACATGGACGAGTTTGTCCTCCAGGAGAGCACGGGCTACATGTTACCTGCTCTACGCTTTCTGGCCAAATTCCACACTGTCATCTCGCTCGTCTGCTTGGTCGGCTACTACTGTCTGAAGGTACCTGGAACACTTCATGAGAACATTTCTGCAGTGACCTTCCCTAAACTGTCTACTGTGTTTGTTCCTGATCTTCAGGTTCCTTTGGTGGTCTTTAAAAGGGAGAAGGAAATCGCCAGGAAGCTGGAGTTTGATGGTCTTTACATCACGGAGCAGCCGTCTGATGACGACATCAAGGGCCAGTGGGATCGACTGGTCATCAATACACCGTCAGTCTTCAGTCCTGGACAAGTGGACTTTAAATTTCATAAAAAAAAGTTGCTAAATATTTTTATTATTTCAGATCCTTTCCAAACAACTACTGGGACAAGTTCATTAAGCGTAAGGTAAGAATCAGATGAAGGTTTTACATTTTCTTAAAGCTGTTGGTACAAAAGAAAGTTAAACTTTTGTTTCTTTTTGACAAGACTACTTTGTAAATTATCTTCATGTACGGATTTCAGCCATGACTTTGTGGAGCATATGTGTGCAGGTGATCAACAAATATGGCGACCTCTATGGAGCTGAACGCATCGCTGAGCTCCTGGGTCTGGACAAGAGCGCTCTGGACTTTGACCCAACGGTAGAAACCGTGGAGAAGGAAGCATCACTGGTCTCCTGGTGAGGACCAAACGCACCCACGTTAGTGAAGAGGAAGAATACAAAAAAAATCAGCAATTTAATCATTCCCCTTTACATTGAAATAACACATTGCAATTACATTTTTTGTGCAAAATAGATACCTAAACAGCTACCTCAAATAGGAAAAATACCTGAAAATTGTCCAGATCCAACCTTTTCATGGTCCTTTTTTCCAGGTTGAGCTCCATTGACACAAAGTACCATATCTGGAAAATGGGCGTCGTTCTGACTGACAATGTGAGTCCACTCTGTCTTTGAGTCATTACAGAACTGCACCACACGGTGTCGTGGTTTGGTCAACACATATAGAACATACAGTGTCGCTTGTTGTCCTGCAGTCCTTCCTCTACCTGATCTGGTACACCATCATGTCCATTTTTGGACACTTCAACAACTTCTTCTTCGCTGCCCATCTGCTGGACATCGCCATGGGCTTCAAGACGCTCCGCACCATCCTGTCTTCAGTCACGCATAACGGCAAGCAGGTGTGTCGCTCAGCCAGCAGAGGGAGCCAAAGTACAGATAAGACTTTTAACTCCACGCCCATAATACATCGCCTTAAAATACACATGTTACTCTCATCTTCTTATTAGTTAGTTTTCTTTGATTTTACTTCTAAATCCTATTAACTAAATGTTTTTGTTGGAGACAAAATAAAGTGATTTCACAGCATTTTTTTTTATCTTAATGTATCAGGTGTAACATTACAACAACAGAGTTTAGGCGGTAATTAATGACACTCACTTGTTCCACATTTCCATGGTCTCCTTTGTGTTCATAGTTGGTCCTGACCGTTGGTCTCCTGGCCGTGGTGGTCTATCTCTACACCGTGGTGGCCTTCAACTTCTTCAGAAAGTTCTACAACAAGAGCGAGGACGAAGACGAGCCTGACATGAAGTGCGACGACATGATGACGGTAACGATGACTTTCAAAAATAAAGTAGAAAGCATTCCTGAGGAGCCGCGTTCTAAGGTCGTCCTTGGTTCCAGTCTTTCTTCTAAAGAAGGAATTGAAAATATGGAGAGAGAAAAAACAAACAGAAACCTCGACCTTCGTTAGAGATGTCAGTACATTTTTACGTCAATTTTTTCAGTGACAGTGGATCAGTGGGATTCACGGTTGTCTTGTCTTTTCACACCTCGAAGAATGTGGAAATAAAAGATAAAAACATTTCTTCAACATCCAATTAGAAACATTCTCCTGCAAAGAATTTTCAGCCACTCAGTGACTCACCTTTGGTCTAAAACTAAACAAAAAAAATCTTATTTACAGGAAAGTTAACAAGAAATACCTTTACGAGCAGAACCATTAAAGTTACATTTAGAAAGATTGTCAAGGTCTGCAGATTAGAGGAGCTCAAAGTTCAAATTGAGCAGAAACTGTTTTCTTGAAGCTGAAACTTTCTCTGTAAACTTCATCTCAGCTGTTTCTGCCCTCAGTGCTACTTGTTCCATATGTACGTGGGCGTCAGAGCCGGAGGAGGAATAGGAGACGAGTTGGAGGACCCAGCTGGAGACCCCTACGAGCTGTACCGCATCCTGTTTGACATCACCTTCTTCTTCTTCGTCATCGTCATCCTGCTGGCCATCATTCAGGGTAACTTTGGTGTTTTGACTAAAATTCACCTGGGATTATGGTCGGATTAGACTGAGAAATGACCAGAAAAAGGCCGATAGAGCAAAGATCTGTCAGTGAGAGTTAAGATATAGACACAAGTGAATCATTTTGTGGATGAAATGAAAAATAAAACTTAGTTTTGCACAAAGTTAAGTGAGAAATGTGGAACCAGAAACACAATAGAAGACTTTAACTGATGTCACCATAGTTTGTAACCTTTAAAAAGTGACTCGTGTCAGGAGGGGAGTTGAACAGAAGGTCACCTGGATTTATTGGACGGGAGCTCACTGACAGATCCTGGTCATCGTCTTCACCACAGGACACACACTGTGAGACGGTGACAGCTGTAATCTCCTGATGGAATAATGAGCAGCTCAGAGTCGGGGACTCAGGTCGTCCTCCTGTCCCTCTGGTCACATCCATCTCTGTCAAAACAGGACGTCTGAGGTGATAAAAGTGAGAAAGATGCTGAAATAATGAGATCAAAATGTTTTGTCTGCCTCAGGTTTGATCATTGATGCCTTTGGGGAGCTGAGAGACCAGCAGGAGCAGGTGAAGGAGGACATGGAGGTGAGCATCTAACTCAACATTGAGAAATTCCATTTGACTCCTTTGGTTTCTGTTTTCTTCTTGTGGTTCCAACCTCTGTCTCTGCCGTTTTTCAGACCAAATGCTTCATCTGTGGCATCGGCAACGACTACTTTGACCGAACACCTCATGGATTTGAAACCCACACCCTGCAAGAGCACAACCTGGCCAACTACCTGTGAGAGGAACACAGCCAGAACATTCCACAAACATCCCACAAAATCACAGCCTGCATGTCTCACATGTCAATCAATGTCTGCTGTCTTCTGATGAACTCACCAGACTCTGCAGCAATGAATCATGGGATGCGTTAGGCTAATACATTTGGACCATGTCTGAACCAGACCTCAATTGTTGTCTCCTCCCCAGGTTCTTCCTGATGTACCTGATCAACAAGGACGAGACTGAACACACGGGTCAGGTCGGTCCAGACAGTTGAAATTGTCATTCAGCTCAATATGAAAATATCATGATGGCAACACTGAAATTAGGGCTTTCAATACTTTGGTCCAACCAACCCTTTCTTCTGCTCCTCTCCCTCTAGGAGTCGTACGTCTGGAAGATGTTCCAGGAGAGATGCTGGGACTTCTTCCCAACTGGAGACTGCTTCCGTAAACAATACGAGGACCAGCTGGGTTAGAGAGGCGACCGAGGACAGCCCACCAAACCACGACTCCAGACTTCACCTGCCGCCACAGTGTCCAACAATAACCCGTTGTTAAAGTCATTTTTTGTCTGTTTCCAAGTTGGAACGTTCACTTCTTCCTCTCCTGTTCAACTTCCTCTCGGTTCTTGTTGCCTTTTTTTCCCTTCTTATTCTTTTTTGCATCATATCTCACAACAGATGCACAATGTGGTTAATGTGAGTGTGTGACAGGGACAGCATGGTGGTGTGTGATGTTTTGAACTGAGGCCCAACACAGAGGGAGGACACCTCCCCCCCGACCCGCCTCGTTGCTCACAGATTCTTGAAGACCTAGGTCCAGGTCTGAGGAGAGAACCCTGGAACAGGGAGATGATAATGAGAATGATGAACAATAAAAACCGAGGTGCCTTACAAAAGAGAAAAAAAACTATGCACAACAGAGAATATGGTTTTTGTCTGTCTTTGACACAAACACTGTTTCACGTCTGGATGATTAGAATTTCTTTAGTGGCGTTGATTCATTTAACAGTAAAAACAGAAAATAGAAAGAAAGAAATCCCTGACACTTGTTGTATAAAATGTAGACGACGCTCGTGTAAATGTTGCTTTTGGTTTTTGTTCCAACACGTTTGCCTGCACTTATTTCTACAGTTGATGAAAGAAAAGGTGAGAGAAAGAAAGAACAGTTTCTGTGTTCAGGGATTCATTTAGGAATAAAAGCTGCTTCGCTGATGTTTGTCGTCTTCGGTTCTGTTCAGTAGACGCTTTGGTTTAAAGTGCACAGAGGAAATCACGTGAAAGGAGAGGAAGTGATGCAATAAAGTTAAAAAACAAACCCCCTCCGTCCATGTGAGTCTATGCTGCAACAAACTGTCAAATAAGTGAAAGGGTCGGCCCACAGGATTCAGGCCAATCATGTCGTGTGTCTGTGCTGTGACATTATAATGATGCAACAAAGCAGATGACGTGAAACGTTTGGCCTCGTGATTAAAGAGTCCACAGGTGAAGAGAGTTGTTCTGTGATGAGGAACTGAGACAAAGGCAGGAGACAATGGGAAGAGAAACTACCAGTGTCTCAGTCTTTCATCACAGAACAACTCCCTAACTGTAATCTTCAGGTCCAGGTTCAATCCCGGGACAATAACTTTATTTCGCTTGAATCCCACACCAACTATCAAAACTTTATGAAAAAAACTCTGTTTTTTTTTCATAAAGTATGGAAAAAGATAGAGAATTTATTTGAGCTGTTAATGTTGCGGACAAAAATTGATGAGAAAATAATTTTAAGGGAAATTTCCAATTTGATTAGTCCATTAAGTTAAGCTCTGATTTTACCTTAAAGGTAGTAATTAGCTACAGTGTGAATAAAAATTTTTCTAATGGTTTTATTCCTGCTAACTTTTCCTGGCTGTAAAAAAATAATTAGTTGATGCATTATGACATAGGTTCAAGTTTTAATGTGTGATCAGGAAACAGAAGTTTCAGTGAGTGTAATTTATTTACTGAGCAAAAAAATAATAAAAGCCTCAATTGGGAAATGATATTAGAATGCCATGAAAATGCTTTTTAGTTTTAAATATCTGTATTCTTCAGAAGTTTCATTGTACTCCCAAAAAGAAAGATATTATTAGTGTTTTTAGAACAGGAAGCTTAAATAGGAACATTATAAGTCGTAAAAGCTAGCCAAAGAGCTAACGCTAATAAATGTAATTTATAAAACCTAATTGGTCGCGCAGAAGGATTTTTATCCAATCAAAATGAAGACTTGCCCCCCGCAATTCAAGTTGCTAATACGCTATCAATCAAAATTGCGCTTTTGTCAATCACAGATGCGCTTGCGCATCACAAATGTCACGTCCTAAAAGTTGTTTCCGGTAACCACACCGTGAAATTAAAAAAATAACTCAAAGTTATTAAGAAATATCTCCGTTGTTTTACTTTCATTAACGTATATTTTTTATTTTTTGCATACGCTGATCCACAAATTATTTAGCGTATTTAACTAAGTGTACGTCATTTCCTGTTTCAAGTTTACGCATGCGTCACCAAAGCTTATAAATAATACCGGAAAACCGCGCTCTTTCTTTTCCAACAACCGAAAGGCGGTAGGTGAGTCTGTGTCGATGTCTCGAGGACAAAATGTAGCTGTTAAATAGACATTTCCTTAGAATACAATTTCTTGACAATCAGATAGAAACATACAGAGTTGAAACTATAAATGTAATCCGTTTTATGTTACGTTAAACCATTTGTGGCGATAGTGTGTCAGCTTTTTGTCGGCTAGTTAGCCCACTAGTTGAGCACCTAGCTAGCATTCGGTTTTGTGGCTCATTTGTGAAAAAATATCCACATTTGAAAGACCGAGAGGTAAGAATTACGCTTTGACTTTTTTTTAATTGCACATCATTTGTGCATTGTACTATTCACCTTAGATAATTGTAGTAATCTGACTGTAGTTATTAAAGTGTCATTTTATTATCTTTTAAAACGTAACCTATGTTGATAAGCGTAATAAAAAATAATGTAATATGCACACATTTCTATTGAAATTTGTAAATATTTCTCCTTCTAACCCTTGAATATGTGGGTATATTTTTAAGTGCGTAAAATAAAGATTTTAGTCTTTAATTTTGTTTCATCAATTAGTAACATGCACAACTTTATTTTTTCATTTAGACATGAAATAAATAAGGATAACTGTATTGATAAGAATAAAAAGGAAAAGCAATGGATTTTTATTAAATTAATGTTGATTTTGGTGCTTCATAGCTGT
>JAFBJS010054925.1:121227-144540 GCA_016785265.1 Paraplagusia blochii | reverse complement strand
ATCATCTTTAGGATGGACAGGATCAGGAATTAGGTGATTAGAGGGACAACACAGACAGAAAGTTTTGGAGAAAAAGCTAGAGAAGCCAGATTGTGACCGCTTGGGCATTTTTAAACGAGTGACAGTGGTTATATTGGCAGAAGAATGATCCTAGATATGGAGCTACCAGATAGGAGACAACGAGGAGATTGATGGATGCAGTGAGGCAGGACATGGAGGTAGTCCGAGTCAGAGTTGAGGATACAGGGTAAGATAGATAATGTTGACTTCCTTTGGCAACCCCTGAAAAAACAGGACAGGTGGAAAGTAAAAGGAGAATAAGGGGAAGTGAATAATAATAATTATTATAATAGTAGTTTCATATACCCATGTTTATTTATTTCTCTAAAAGAAGAAACATGTTTATGGGTAGAATGGAATCTGTTAACTGAATCAATGTTTTAGTTTCAGTTCATGTCAGACCCTATCAACTGCTTCCGTCAACTAGATAATAATTAGTAAATAAAACAACTTTTGCTTAGCATTGTAATAGCACATACAGCAGTCCACTCTGATGAGGCAGAGTACATTTATTAAGTATATCTGGGCTTGTATGGCTGTGAACATTAAGTATTAAGGCACACTCTATGACAATAGTTTTGGAGGATTTTTTTCTTGGTCCTTTAGAAACCTTTGGCTGTATTTTATATGTTTCACAAAGTTCATCACAATAGTATTAAGCTATATTGGTGGTACTTTGGTGTATAATAAATCTTTACAAACCTCCAAACCTTGTGCTGGTTAACCTTGTAACTCGGGGAACTTAAATCTTTTTAGATGTTCTGTAAACATTTAGTGATACAGTGGTGACCAAAGCATCTACGTTCCTACTCTCACCTATGAACTTTGGGTCATGGCTGAAAGAACGCGATCCTGGATACATGTGACGAAAATGAGCTTTCTTCGCAGGGTGGCAGGGCGCTCCCTTAGAGATAAGGTGAGGAGCTCTGTCACCCGGGAGGAGCTCAGAGTAGAGCCATTGCTCCTTCACATTGAAAGGAGTCAGTTGAGGTGGCTTGGGCATCTACAACGGATGCCCCCTGGACGCCTCCCACGGGAGGTTTTTTGGTCATGTCCCACTGGGAGGAGACCCAGACGAAGACCTAGGACACGCTGGAGCGACTATGTTGCCCGGCTGGCCTGGGAACACCTTGGGATCCTCCCAGATGAGCTGGAGAAAGTGTCTAGGGTGAGGGAAGTTTGGGTATTCCTGCTCCGAATTTTGCCCTTCGGCTCCGGATAAGCGTATGAAGATGGATGGATGGATGGATTGATGGATGGATGGTGACCAAAGCAAGTCATCTCCCTCTCTCTGCCACCTTCCAAGCACCGGCTTCCCTCCATCCCTCTTTCCCTCCCTTTCTCTTCTATCCACATCTTTTCTAACCTCTTCTCTTGCTCCTCTGTCTTTCTTTTGTTTGGGACGATCTCACAGCTCTCATTCATCAACAGACACTTTTACTACTTACTTTACTAGGTCAGATTTACTGTATGGATTTGCGAGGCCCACTGGCCAGGCTCTGTCATCGTATTCCATATCACGTAATAATAACAGTGAAAATAATTTCTGTCTTCCTCTGACTTTCTGCTTTTGACATTTGACTTTGATACAGAGGAAGGGGAGGAGGAGAGTTGCCTCCTACACAAACAGCTAAGTGTGGTTTTTCAGCACTTCCAGTGATTGAACTACAACAGCCTTCCTCGTTACCTTGACAATGGTGTCATTTTATGATCATTAACATAACTCAACATTTGGCCTTTCGTCCCCTATGACTAAAACCTAAATGCAATAGATATCCCCTTTCAATTCTAAATGTGTTTTCCCCGTGTTTGTGGGGAAAATGGTTTCACAGCTTTGCCCAAAATAACCATCTCAACCACTGACAGCATAAACACCGTGTGTTCCTCATCTCTCTTTCTTCCTCACATTGTGTCAAATCACTCCTGATTGAATCTGTGGACATGGAACTAAGTGAAATGTCTATTTGAGAGGGAAACCACAATGTTTAATTAAAAGCTCATTTCCTCAGTCACAGCCCTGGTACTAAAAATAAACAGAAAATTTAAACTGCTTACTAAGGTTAGACAAGGTGAAAGGTTGTGAAACTGTAGTGAACATGAGGCCATGAATGACTGGTGCACTGCCTGTATTTTTGCTGCACAGTACTCAGTAATTCTTTGTTACTGTACAACTCTCTTAAAGGTCCAAATCACAATGAAGTAGTTGACGTAGTGCACACTCAAGACCTGTTAACACCCGCTCAAATGAATTAAAATTGTCTTGAATGTAATTAAATGAGATTTGCTACAAAGCAGCAATGTAACTATATATTTTATTACAACATACAGTAATAAACCATATAATATAGGGACGATTGTCAAGTTTTCCGCACAATTATTTGATTTCATTAGTTATAAATGTTGTAAATTTGATATATACTGTATGTATGTATATGTGTGTGTGTATATATGTATATGTGTGTGTGTGTATATATATATGTGTATATATGTATATATGTATATATATATGTGTATATATATATATATATATATATACATATATATGTGTGTGTGTGTCTGTGTGTGAATGTATGTATTGAGGGAAATAGAAGAATTTCTCCATTTCATTCCATATAATCTCTGCAAACAATTACACACATTGGCCACACCAGAGTGTAAGCAGCATTGGTCAACTCAACACGTACGACATTAAGAATATGCTATTATATTCCAGGAAATTGTCCAACCATACTATGATAATATTTTATAAAGTTGAAAAGAATTCACTCTTAATAAAACCCTGATTGCGGTCCATACCTGGGGAATGGTGTAGTTACTGGGCTTGACTCTGTTGTAATGTTGTTAGCAGATTGACTGCTGAAAATCCACAATGACAATGATGAAGGTTCAGTGTGCAGCTATTTGTCCCATTACAATCTACTGCGTGGCAGAAATCACAAACGACAGATGAGAGATGGTGATGAGCAGGAATATTACTGAGCTGGAAGCTGAAGTGAGTGAAATTAACATTGGCTGTGATGAGCTACGATATAATTCATTCTGAATGAGAGCCAGATTTCTAGGGAAACTGGAAAAGACTCCCCTGAGCCGAAAATGCAGCTGGCAATCTGGAGGACGATCACACATAATCAGTAGCAGACTGGCTTTTTGAAGGGGGGTGGGGGGAGCAGTGGGGCAAAAGCGTAAGCTGACTGTATGGAGGGAAAGTAATAGTACGCTGTGTTTTCTTTGCCTACAGTAGCTCTCCGGCATCAGCTGCGGCTTGGCCACCGTGCACGCGAGGTGAAGGATGAAAAAGGCAGCGTCACATACTTTGGGAGGTGAATTATGATACAAACCCTCAGCGGTAGGAAAAAAGTAGCAGCGCAACTGATTGGCACCGTCAGGGGGGGAAGGGGCCAACGCTGGTTAAAACTGTGGTGGGGCACAATTGGGTGGCAGTCTGAAGTTTATCTTGATTGATTCTGTGCTACTGAAGAACGTACCATTAGTTCCAGTGTCTGTCAGCTGTAGTCAGAGCGCTTGAGACGGTGTCTGTGGTGGCCAACCTTACAGCCATCAGGTCGTTAAGCTCTCTCTACCTCATTTACAACATATGGCTAATGTAAAAAACTCCTGGTGTACAAGTCCTCTTAATGTATATGTGAAAAACAACCCACACCATAACTCTTTAATATCTTCATATTTCATAAGTCTGGCACCGTTTTGTCTTAGCGGCAAGATCCAGGCACCGCTTCAAATCCACACTGAACATAAGCTCACACAAGGTAAGGATTTAATATATATATATAAAAAAATCTATACTGAGGCTCTCAATTTGCCAACACAAGCCTCATAGTGCACTCAGGAAAGTCCTCATTTGAATTACACTTCAGTTCAAATCCCTGAGCAATGTGCGCCAATGAGGGAAAGCAAGGAAAGGAACCATAGGCAGTAGTGGCCTAGTGGTTAAGGAAGCAGACTTGGATCCACAGGGCTTCAGGTTCGAATCCTCCAGCTGCCAGGTTGCCACTGAGGTGCTCTGATCATAGCCCCATTTCGAACCACATAACTTCTTGTGGTCGCACCACCCACAGGAAGGCTCACAATATGGTGCAATGTGATTTGCGTGGCGCCAGCTGTCCCCGAGACCCGGCAACAAAGAAGCAGAAGAAAGTAAACTTTGTTTAGGATATTTGACCAAAAAATGTAAATTCCAAAGGCAGATTTATTTATCCCCATACATTGTACCATCTTTCAAAGACTCAGTAGCAGCACAGTACAACAAGCGACCCTACAGGTATTACCAACAGAGCCACGGGGTCTGTGTTGTGATTGATGTTGTAACATCTAAGCCCATGACAAGTTGCACAGCGATATAGAAATGTTGCGTCTGCTTTAAATCATCTGTGGAAATGAAACATTATAATTCATAACTCGACTTCATCTGGACCGGTGACAGCCTAAGCACTGAGCAGCCGCAACATGTCTGCGTAGAGCATTAGAGCTACGTGTTTTCGACCAGATTTATGACCGGCCCGTTCCTCGCTCGTGCGCTCCGCAGCAAACGATCATTGCTCCCGTCTAGTAAACAGGAACATGCTGCTTTTTCATTTGAACAGATTGGGATGTTGTTGATTTATTTTTTTTTTTTCTTCTCTCACATTTACGGCTTTTAAAAAGCTGCTGTGCAAGACACACATCATAATGTGCCAAAATCAAAACCCAGACTCAAATCTGTTTGTCTCAGGTACTGGGAATCTTCTCCACTGTAGTTAATGCTACTGATGATTTGATAAATGACATGGTTGTTTTTTTTTCTATGTCAGAGCTTCAGTTAATGCCAGCTTTTTTATGTTTACTACCAGTGGTTTGGCCCAGGAGTCAGACTTCTGACATGCCGCCTTTGTTAGACACCCAGTTCCCTAGACGTACCGAAAAGCTTTACTCACAAAAAAAAATGACCAAAACATGACAGATATAAATAATTACTGTGATATCTTTCCAGGTTGTGAGCACAGACATGTTGCATTTTGTTTGTCTAGACCAGGAGTGTTGAACTCAATTTCACAGTGGGCCACAATTAAAAAACTGTCATGAAGTCACGGGCCAGACTGAATATTCACTGAAAAATAAACTTTAAATACTTCCCCTTCTCCAGATATTTAGTGGCGGTGCTAGGGTCTTTTGGGACTGCTAACAAGATATCGCTGGGGCCCCCACCTTATCGTTGCATGCAGCAAAAAAAAATGCTGACAGGGCCCCCTTGTGTCCGGGGCCCCAAGCAACTGGAAAGTGCATTATGAATAAATGTATTTATAACTGCCTGGCTTGCTTGTTTTCAAGTGCCGCCCCTGATTAAATGTTGATTTTTGGGAACATTCAATCTTGAACAGCTGCTTAATATTATTAACACATGAAAAATAAAATCAGAAACAAAACACACATCAGTGGTTTTTGCCTTTATCTGTAGTCTTTTCAGATCCTTTTTTTTTTTAAATAGACCTGCAAAAAAAAAAAAAAAATGTTGGTGCTTGAACAAAGACCATGAACTAGTAAGATGTGTATAAGAGACAGGAAGGGGCCAACGCTGGTTAAAACTGTGGTGGGGCACAATTGGGTGGCAGTCTGAAGTTTATCTTGATTGATTCTGTGCTACTGAAGAACGTACCATTAGTTCCAGTGTCTGTCAGCTGTAGTCAGAGCGCTTGAGACGGTGTCTGTGGTGGCCAACCTTACAGCTTTTTTTTTTTTAAATAGACCTACAAAAAAAAAAAAAAGTTGGTGTTTTAACAAAGACCATGAACTAGTACTACAAATCCTGCCAGAATATAAGGCCTATATCAGACATGTCCAAACTGTTCCACAAAGGGCCGGTGTGGCTGCAGGTTTTTGTTCCAACCAACACCCCTGGCCTATATAGTGGTGGGGCCAAGTCTAGTGCATACTTGATATGATCATGGGAGCCAAATATTATTAATCTGGGGGCCTGAGTTTGACACCTATGGTCTAGACAAAATTGGCACGAGTTGGAAAGAAGACAACACTATGCAATCCTCAAATATGCATTATACATAAATCAAAAGAAAAAGACTGTAAATATAAAGTTCTAAAGGTACGACCCAAACTTCTTAGACTGCACTTTGTCTGTTCCTATAAAAGCATGTAATTGTTGTTTGATAACAGGGCAAGGGGGGGGCAAAGCATTTAATGTTCTCTACACTGCTATTAACGATTTTCTATTTGTTGCGACTTGAATGGGGCTGATGTTAACTGGCATAAATAGTCATTTGTGCGTACGCTGTTGATACAAGTTTATTACTCAGCCACAGCCACAGACATGCTTCATTAGTCATACCTTTCGTTGTCATCTAAAGCAAGTGCTGATGGTGTTAAATGGTGGAGTCTGCGGTTAATCGAGGCAAAGTTGTGAATGGCCACGGTCAGTTCACGCCCTGCAGGAGTGTGGTTTTATTTATTATTTTTGGTCGCACTTCTCCTTTTCTACCTTGCCGATGTTTTGATGCACGGATGTGTGTTCTTTAGTTCTCACAATGGAAAACTACTCAGAGCTATCTTAGGCATGTCTGGACACCGCTGTATGTTTAGCTACTGGCTTTTTTCAGCGATTCCTCTTATGAGCAGGAAGTAACGTACACGTCTGGCATGTAAACTGAAGGAGTCGGGCCGTCATTGTCACATGGCTTTGACTAAGAATTGTGTGCTGGTAGAAAATAAGGAAGGATCCAAGTAAGGCTGCGGCTTTGACACTGATGTTTACATTTACTTTGGTTTATTTTTATTCATATGGCTTTGGGCCAGGTGTGACCAAACATTTACTGAAGGTGGACAACATAATCATGAGAAAACAAAACGTAATAAGCACATGGAAATAAAAATGATTTACTCAGAGCGCATTAAGGTCCAAGCTACCCAAACCTGTTTATCTGTTCTTATGCATTAAATTTAAGCGAAATGACAGGTTCAGCTTTTCAAAGACTTCCATTGTTGGCCAAAAAATTAAACCCAAATTGCTTAATATTAAAAAGAGTGAAAGAAAAAACATGTAAACAAAATTGACATAGTTTGACATGAGCCAAGTAGCTCAGATTAGCAGAAAGGAAAAACATAGCAACAGTAAATTTAATTATATAAATCAAATATAAATCAAATTCAAGAAGAATTGAATTGAAGTTATTAAACTTCTGTTTTAGAAATTGAAAAGTGTGTGTTCCATTTTAGACTGTGCTGGTTTTACATGTGCTTTCACTATAAAACCAGTAGGGAAATAACGAGACATGCAGTTATATTGATTTAAAGTGGTCGACAGGACCAGAGAAACTCTCTGCAAAAATATCTGCCGTCATGGCATTAATCAATCAAATGTAAAACTATGACGAACAAATCTCAACAAATATGATTAAATTACAATTCATATTATGAAGTGCAACTGTTTAAATGAAACAGAAACCAAATCATGTTTGTTGTTGTGGGCTTTAAACAGAGAGAAGAACTTTTACCAAACTCCATCCTCTCGCTGTTGTTTGCTTTGTGTCTGCTTTTGCTGACGGCGTGAGTTGTGATAAGAGCTCCGCCATGGGTACCGTATCGTACCCACATGTGGGGCTAATTCAGAACCCGTGGCCAATAACAGTTTGTATAGGTCAAAGACATGTGACCTATGAGACAATTTTCCAACATCAATTCTCACACAGATAATTACTCATGCGAGACATCAGAGGAGGGGCCATATTGTCAGTTCCAAACGCAAACAGTCTGTAATAAGCGCGGCTTCCTCCCTCTGTCTGTTCAGATGTGTAGATCCGCAGGCTGGTTAAACATCGCAGCTGTAGTTATGGGATTTTGAGGGCGCACAGTTTCAGTTTTCTGGCCTATGACTGTCACATCCAGGTCCATTAGAGTGATTTAGAACCTAGTGTATATGCCAAGGCCATTTTCACTGCAGGCCCTCCAGCTTGGCTGCTGTACATTAAACACATTCATAAAGAGCCACGCAGCCGGGGGTTTGATTATTTGAAAGGGTCACTCGCAAATCTGTGCTCAATCTCCTTGTGTCTGGATTCATTTTGTCAAATCAGTCCCGAGCAGCCGTTTGTCACAGGGAGTTCCAGCCTTATTTTATTAGACGTAGTTCTGTGTAAACACAAAAGTTTTTATCCACTCTAAAAAAATAACAGCTGTAGTTTGGCAAGGAATTGATAAATGATTTTTAGTGTCTTGACTGACAAGCTTAGTTCTTGGCGTCACAACAAGCTCAATGATTATAAGATGTGCATAAATCTTGTGTAGAAGTTCAGCTGAGGTCTTCAGGACCATAGACGGACAAAAACAGCAGAGACACGTTGTGTGGTCAGATGAGTCCGCATGTGAAGAAAAAAAAACAAAAACAGACATATAATCCCTCTGCCAAAGATAATCCAGACTGTTTTCAATGGCCTGTCAACCGACTTTAATGTTGTAAGAGTTCATTAGATGTCTTCTCACAGGGGATGTGCAGTATAAAAAAAAGTATTATTGATCAGGAGGCTTTCATGGAAATGTCATATTTCAGTTACAGACGTCCTCTGTCTGACTCCGTGGACATAAAACATGTGTGTTTGATTGGCCTGTCTGCAGTCCAGAGTTTTTTTTTCCCCTTCTTGAAAATCTGTGCAACATTGCAGAGAAGTAAAATAAGATGTATATAAAAATGAAACATTACAGAGTAGCCTAATTGTGCCAACCCACCTGGTTTATTTTGTTATATTTTAAAACTTATATCTTTCAGGAAGTGAGCTCCATCCAATACTGTAACACGTGGCACCGGAACTCCATCTATTCGCTGTTGCATTTTATGAAAAGAGCCAGGAACTGAAGTAAATTTTACTTAGTTCAGCCCGTGGAAAGATTTTTCATCTGAAATCCCTCAACCCTTGTCTGACCTGAGAGTAAAGTAGAATTCACAGTTTGCAACAAGTCTTTAAAGTCCCCTGAAGAACAAACTAAAAAGTGTTGAGCTACAGAGTTTCAGTACAAAATTCAAGCCAACTTTTCAATTTTCAAATTAATTTCTGCCCCCTGAGCCTTTCTCTCATAAAACATATTAAACACAACATATTTCTTTGGTGCATTTTCTACTCCCACTAGGAGGCGACCTATTGATTTTTGTTATCCTCGTTCCTTCTGTTTCCGACAGTTCAAACTCTCTCTCCGACTAGCCTTCCTCCACTCTTACTGTACTTGTATCTCCTGTGAGTGATCAAAAAATGTCTAGCGGACGTTGCCGAGCTACACAAGGGTTTCTTACCTTCTCCTGTGGATTGTCCTGTCAAGTGAAAAGTACTACAGGATTAGATTTGCACATGTTCCGGAAATCTTTACCACTGTACTTAATAATGTGAGAATGAAACCATGTTTCAACTGGTTGACAGTAGTGAAGTGTTAGCTCGCAGTAATGTACAATTCCCACAATCCCGACCTTTTATCTGCAGTGGAACAGTAGGTACAGCGATGCAGGTCAGAGGTTTGATCCCAGACTCTGTTAGTCTGACGTGCCAATGTGTGTTTGACATCTGGACAGGGACACCTTGGCCTTGGCCAGACAGGGAAAAACCCTCATGAAGGTTTGAGGACATGCGGTTTTACTGAAACACCAACCCCCGTCTTCTTCTCCTTCTTCTTCCTCTTTTGCTGTCTCTCTCTGTCTCTCCCCTTTTCCTGTCTGTACTCAGGGCCTTCCTTTTTGACAGCCCCTCTGATGGGATCCCCTCTTCTGTTTCCTGCTGTTTTTGTGCGTTGCTTGGAAACCATGACATTTTTTCTCTGTGCAGCCGTGACTTAGGGGTTGGGAGATCATAAGGTCAGCATGTGTGCAGGGTGCGTTCCAGTTTTATGTTGGCATCCTGTTATATGTGTTAAAGCTCCGCTCATTCAAACCAACCTGTTTTTCCTTGTGATATATTTGCTTTGGACTTGATTTAAAAGGAATATTTATAAAGACAAAAATGCTATCATAATTTTGTTTACAACAACTTACTGTTAGAGTTGAACATTACTGTGTATCCTATGGTTTCAGACCAGCTTTGGGTCAAGACAATATTCATGACTAACATGACCAAAAAAATATGATAAACCCATATCCATGAATGTTCTCACTCATCCAAGTCATGGTCAAGGTTAAGGGTTTAGTTAGGGAACTGGGACATTGATAAACACGTAATTAAATGTTTAAACCAACCAGCATTCACATAGTTTTTGACCAATCACAGGACATATAAGTGTTTTTTTATTTATTTACCAAATAACAAGCATTTACATAGTGTTTGACCAATCGAAGGGAGGGTCTGGAGTCATTACCCAATCAAAGGCCCATTCAGTGATCATGGACAAATCACAGGCCAAGTTGGTGATTTTTGACCAATCACAGGCTAGATCAGTGATAATTAACCAATCAAAGGGCAGATGAGTGATCTTTGACCAACATGTAAACATAATGTAAGTCACAGTGACAAAAACATAATTATAAAAACATTTTGACATGTGTTAAGACTTAAAAGGCCTGTGTAAAAGTCATTTTCAAAAAAAGTTATTATTATTTTTGGTTTAATCATTTTCCTTTGGCCTTGAACTGACCAATCCACACCCTGGTAACCAGTCCAGAGGCCTGTGGTTGGTGACCCCTGGTCTGATTTACTGTTACATTGTAAGGACAGACTTTAATGTCTTACAGACTAAATGATTTCAGTTTGGCCCAATTAGAAAATATTCGTCATTATGCACATTGTGGCATGTGGTTCCAACTTAACACTAGATTTACTTATCTTTCAACTACATTTTCACTTAACTGAATTTTCTTTTGCCAGAATTGACAACTCTTCATTATACAGACTGTATCACTAGCATTTATCTTAAAAAAAACAAGGCAACACGGCCATTGTCCTCATCTGCTTTCAGACTCTTCAGTTCTTCACACAACATAGAATGGTCCTTTTTAAAATGGTGTTGTCCGTTGCGGAACATGACTCACCAGAATTTTTGTCTGGTGATGATTCGTCTTCAGCTTCATGTTGGTGTCCTGTTCCGTGATGTTACCACATTTGGGAAATGCTCCTCATTTGAAATCATGAGTTTGGTCCTAAGTTCACCTTAACACACCAAGAAAGTCAGCATTATCAAAAACAAATCTGTTGTGAATCTTGTTAGACTCTTTGTTGTGAACAAAAACTGATCTCTTTTCTTTATCTTCTAATCCTTGTGGTTCTTTGACTCGTGCATCACCTTTGTCTTCTGTCAAATTGACGACATTCTTTTGGCAAAGTAACTGGTGGTCACTGGATATTTTGGATATTATAGGCTGCAAAATACTGATTAGACTTATCTACAATGATGGATTTGATCGTTTCCTATTTTATATAGTCAGTGGGTTTTTGAAAAGAGTAAATCTTTTTTTTTTTTTTTTTTTTGCTGGAAAAAGAATTTTTAATGCCTCAGTCTTAAAGGTCAGTTTTTCATTTTTTTATCAGTCATAATTACAGGTTTAAACTCCCGGAATCGTTATTCCACTTTAATGTGTTGCTTCATGTCTTCTTGGAAGCAGAATTACCATAACCATTATCTACTGTATACTTAAGGGTGGAGGGAGGTGGGACATATGGTCCCTGTCTAAAAAACAAAGACCAGGATTGTCCAGCATGAGGCCACGGCACATAAGAGCTCCTGTTAGAGATGCTGTGATTCACTGTGTTATTAGTCAACCTCCTGGTTCAGTGCATCCATATTTGGCACAGATGTGACTGTGGCCAGAGTGTATCACTGGAGAAATAAGCAGAGCTGTATGTTCAAGGGTGAGAACGCTCTCCTGGGTTCCCACTGGATGATACGTTTACTTTATAGCCCACATTTTTTTTTTCTTTTACTTTTTCTCAAGGTATTCACATTGTATGACCGTGGATGAACACACACAGAAAAAAGGTCGGACTGACTCACTGGTGACTCGAAAAACCACAAAGAAACATTTTTTTGAAAAAGGAAAGAAGAAAATTTTCCTCTCTCCTCTGTTTCTTTTGCACCTTTTCAAACACGGCCCAGTCTAAAACAGACATAATAAAGTGCTGCTTCGCAGGGAAAGAACGTGTCGCCCTGATGTGGATCCATCGGCACTCTCTCTCTTCCAACCCTCCAGCCTTAAGCATCTATCCAGTCGCTGGGAACCTGATCCGGTGTACGTTGTTCACTCCAATCCTACAGTGGCGTTCCTGACCTCAGAATGTGCTCCCAATCAGGAGGAATACCCTGATGCTGCAGTTTGGACCCTCAGCCTTGAAACCAAATAGCATAATCGTGTAATGAGGGAACCCTCTCCAGGAAACAAATTCAAGGGGAAAACTGGCCCTTTATGATAACTCGCATGACTTACTACACAAGCATGACTTCACTAAGTAATAGTGTCAATTTACAAATTATGTATTGACTAACTGTCAGAATCCGGGATTCTGTTTTTTGGTTGTTTTTCTGTTGTGTCAGCCAATGTTACACTCATTTTTGCTGCCCACAGAATAAATCAGCGTTTTTAGTAAAAAAAAGTTGGTCAGATTTTCTTGTGAGTGACTCAAATGGCAATGATTCATGACCTCCAACATTCAGGAAAACTCGGTGTTGACCAGCAATTCACGCAGCCCGACCACAGTTGCCAGGTCTGCTCAATTTAAGGGAATTGTTTGTGTCTTGTTCTGTGTACTTGATAGTCTTGGGTTTTACCACTTTAGGATTGTTGATGTATCATAGACAATATCTGAATATCTGACTCACTGCTGCATGTGATACCTGTGTTCATTAAATGAATTGCCGAGCAGCGATTAGGTCCAGTTGCAGCAACAGTCAAGTGTTTGTCTTGAACTGCCTAACGGCCTTTGATTGGCTAGTACACATTCTTTTATTGATCGGATAATTTTACATCTTTTATTTTCATTTAAATAATGTCCCTCTCTCCAAAACCCCTTAGGATTGCCATCCAACATATTTCTGAAATATTGTTTTGAAAATCCTGATCATGGTGGACAAAATACGGAAACATCTACTTATCGTATTTCTTCAATAATTTGAAATGAGACCAGCCATGATGTATGGTTTAGAGTCACTGGGAATAGGTAGAAGAGAGGAGGTAGAGCTGGAGGTGGAGGAGTTGAAGGTGCTGAGGTTCTCTTTAGGAGAGACAAGGATGGACAGGATCAGGAATTAGGTGATTAGAGGGACAACACAGACAGGAAGGTTTGAAGAAGAAAAAAGCTAGAGAAGCCAGATTGAGATGGTTTGGACAGTGGTTATATTGGGAGAAGAATGATCCTAGAGATGGAGCTACTAGGTAGGATACGAAGAGGAGATTTATGGATAGACTGAGGGAGGACATGGAGGTAGTTGGAGTCACAGTTGAAGATACCGAGGACAAGGTGCTTTCTTCAATAATAACTGTTTAAATTATAGTGAATGTAATCATTTTTACTTTGCAAAAACATTTTGATACATATTGAGATATAATTACATTGAAATTATTATTATTATAGTTCGTTTAAGAGACATAGCCTTTGTGTTTGTAAAACAGGTGGTTTAATAGCTGTTCAGTTGCAAAAAAGTCTATCTCTTGTTTTGCTCTATGTTGCTTGATTCTCTCAGGAGAACTGGCAACCCTGAGTAGGACAGTGAAGAAGACACTGCCCTCCACTCAAGTGTCTGAACTTGAGCGCAGACTGAAGGGCTTTCTTTATTGACATGTGATTTAGGTGGCTGTGTATTGATGCATATTATGATATTTTTAAACAGGGCGTGGCTGTTGATAAATGATGTGTGTTTGGTTGAAGGGTGACTAATGTTGACCTGTGCTGCTTGTTCTACTTTGGTAAAACATTGGCCAGGATACACTGTTAATTATGTTGTAAATTTTTACCCGTTTAACCGAAACTTTTCAGTCTTAAAGTATTCATGGCAACTTTTGGCAAAAGTTTAGAGGGTCTCCAGTGTAGGGCTTTGGTTAGCAATGAGTTTTGGAAATATGACACATACCAACCAATGCGAGATGAGAGTGTGCATACTTTCATGGTTTGTTAGCCTGTCAGCCCATGTAGCAGGTGGGCCGTGTTACTCAGCGTCTCCCATGTGTCACAAGTTTGCTGATATCCACGCAACAGCTATGGCTTCTGGGAAAACGTCTGGACTGGACCTACGAACACTCTCCAGTAAGGAGGAATTCAGGATTCCCTGGAGGCTATTAGGAAAAATGCACCATTCTGAAGAAATTTGTTGTCATGGTCAAAAAGATATATTCACTCACTGCCAGTTAAGCCTTACATTGTTCTCTTTGTTCCTACCCTTGCAATTGTAGCAGTGTGGGTAAATACATCTGGACAATATAATTTCACACTTCATCACTTTTTTAGACCCCCCCCTCCTCCGTCTTCCCTGGAACCCACTGCCGCCCCTTCACTTTTTATGAAAGTAAAAGCTGGGGTCTTGTCAGAGGGAATCCCTGCTACCCCAGCTGAGAATACACACTCCAAACTGGCCGCGTCCACATAATTCCCTTCCAACAGTCTGAAACCGCCCTGACTGGTCGTCTAGAGTGACTCAGTGCCTCGGCTTCCCGCATGTCCAAGTGCGCCGTGCCAGGCCATGAGCGAGAAGATATCCAGATGAATGAGATTTCTCCACTTTTGCATTGGTTGGCACCATTTGGAACACATTAGCATCTTCTCCATGCGTGTCTGCATGTCTCCTTCAGTGCTCTCTGGAGCTCCAAGATCCATAAGGTGGAAAACTGTTCCAGAGAGTATTTACATATCACCACATTAACCCGAGTCTGCGTCCTTTCTTCACGTTGGGTACAGAGCTCAGGGACTGGCTGCCATGTTGACTTTTTCTAAAAACACCCAGACGGTTACGAAACCTTCGGCGCAAGTTGGTTATTATATCTCAGTTATAGTTCCATTATGTGGTTCGGCAGAAATGCCAGGTTCAGTCCCACACTGAACCATGACTTTCTCCTGTGCCCACCAGTCAAGTCAAACCAGACACGACCAGTTAATGTGATTTCCTTTTTATTAATTTACTTGTCTGGGCTAACTGTTTCATTCAGTTAGTCGGTCAGTAATGTAGTGGAATATCGTCCAATCAGTGTCACCTCGTGTCAGGAGGTTTTACGTCTTTCTGTGACACAGAAGGGAAGGTTTATTTTTGCACTCAAAATTAGTTGACAACAAGATATGACCACACAGATCCACAAACCAGATGCAGAATTTGGGTCAGTGGTTAAGCTACCAGACTGGGGTCCAGAGGGTTCCAGGTTTGAATCCAGCAACTGACTATGACAATGTGTCAAGTTAGCCAAACAGACATGGATAGAAAAACCTAGGACATACAATAGTTTAACCTAGAACCCAGTTTAACAAAAGTCAGCAGTGGTGGCCTAGTGATTAAGGAACTGGCCTGGGGTCTAGAGGGTTTAGGGTTTGAGTCCACCAACTTCCAAGTTACTACTGAGGTCCACTGAGCGCGGCACCGTCCTCACTCACTGCCCCCTGGGCGTTCAAAGCTGCCCACGGTTCACTTTGGTGATGGATTAAATACAGGGGTCACATTTCTTTGTTTGCCGTGGTGTGGATCACAACGACACTATGACAAGGAGTTCACTTTCCTTCCTGTCCTTGACCAAATGTGATCTCAGTTACGTGAATTGTCTTTATTTGTGCAAGTTCAACCTCATAACTTTCATTCATTGTTTATTAGTTACTGAGTCGTAAAGGCAACATTCACCACCAAATCACAATGCTCCATACTGTGAGCCTTCCATCTAGAGCCCACTCAAAGTAATGTGGTTTGAGATGGTGCTTTACTCAAAGCATTCCAGTGGCAACCTGACAGCCGATGGATTTGAACCTGAAGCCTTGGCAACCCATGTCTGCAGCCTTAACCACTAGGCCACTACAGTGGACAATAGCATATCTCAATGTCTATTGAGATATGCTAACCTCCTCTATATGCTAAGTGCTAACCTCCTCTCTAGGATGTTGTTATATATTCTTTGTTATGAAGTTAAAAGCATTTTTTAAACACATAAAAAAACTTCAAAAACTAACTGTTTAGTTTTAGTGACATATAAATTAGACTAGATTTAGTTGCGACAACTTCTGTGTGTAACTCTATAGTGTTTACTCCCTTCTCCATTGTAGAGTCAGTGTAAGTGTTTATGTATGGCATAAAAAGAAACTGAGTTGATTTTCATCTCTTTAATTTTTCCTGCCTGTGATGTAAATTTTTTTTTTTAAATGAACCCATGCTGCCATCTTTTGGCTGAGCGAAGCATTACATCATGTATGTTGCCCTATGTAGGAGACGTGCTTTGATTAAATCTAGTGGAAATGAAGAGATGTCATTGTTGCCAACATAAATATAATATAATATGTAAATATATATTGTACATATGTACATAAATATAATATTTTTTATTAACTGTACTCAAATTATATGGCATAACACAATTAATAATATAATTATATGTATTCTTCCTTATGTATTATACAATTATACTATTATGCAAATCAAACTGTTCTAAAGTAGAAGGGTGGTTCATATTTGGTTTTCTTCCATTAATGTTAATATCTATAATATTTGTGCATTTACACTTATTAAAACTGTCTGGTTTAAGTGTCATTCTGACTACTTGTAGGTCCCAACGCCATCTGGTGGACAGTATTGTTAATAATATCTAAAATTTAGTTTTATTTATTTTAAAAGTAAATGAACGCAGTAATTCTTTAGTTGAAAAAGAAAAGAAGCAGCACAGATATTAGGTAAGATTTCCATATAAAAAACACCTGTGGCCACAGACACAATGTTGTGCTTTCTACGGTGGGAAAAAGGTCCCAAAAAATACACAGCCCGTACTTCTCTGCTCTGCCTGCAGGTTATTAATACTTAGTGACTTTTCCCACCAGTGGACATGTGGCAATAGGAAGGGTTGCAACGGTGCACTGTGTTTAAAATAGGAGAAACTTGATAGTAGTTGAATATCAATTATGTCGCTCATATTTCTCCACACTGACATTCTGTGTCTTTAAGGTAAACACAGACACAATGATGTCATGGATGGAAGCTCAGTCTCTCAGACCTGTTCACGCCCCACTGCACGGTTGCCAAAATATCAAATATCTCGATAAATAAAAAGAAGAACTTGTGCCATTTATGCAGATGTAAGGGAACATGAGCGATTAGAAAAATACTCAGAAAGAAGGTGAAGTGAAAAAAAAAATATTTATATATTAGTCAAAACTTTCTGGAGAACTTCCTGCACAGCGGGAACAAAAAGAGCTTTATATTGTGTGCGGAGTGAATAAGATCAGGAACTTTTCCATTCACAGTGTGCAGCCTTTTCATTGCGTTCAATAAAATGTGCAACAGTTTCTATTCAAGCTCAACTTATGCCTCCGTCAGGCCGTTGGCTCCTGAGTGACGACCCTCACAGGGCACAGATTGGTCTCTCCTCAAGCAACACTAAGTGATAATGAGCATCTGTGTCCATCAGATGACGACTGTGATACATGACTAATAAACATGCAGGCTATGTGCTGCTATTTAAAGGCCCAGAAATGGAGGCGTTGGGGAGAAGAGGGTCTTTTTCTTGTCCTGGTGTCAGTTTGTGTCAGCTGCGGCGGCAGCCTTCATTAGGACGGGTCAGATCAGTGCTGTCCTGTCAAATGTCTGATGGCATGCACACGTGCACGTACACACAAATAAACACACACGAACAGAGAGACGGGGAGACAGATGTGAGGATGCACAGAATATATGCAGACATTTGTACAACTTTGCTGCTACCCTGTGGTGAACCAGAGGCACATCTCCAGGCAACTCTGGAAATGTGCTGGTTTACCTCAGAATGTCTATTTATTTTATTTCGTATTATTTTGTAATTTAAAATTTCATTTTGCATTGAAATTCTTTAATAGGGCATTTATATATATGTAGGTATATACATATATATTTTTTATATATTTATATATATACATATTTTTAGTTTTCAACAGTAGTCAGAAGGCTACCAAATCTTTGTAAAAATAAAATCAGTATAAGTATTTTGTACCAGGTGAATTTTTTATATACTTGGTGAAATAAAAAATGGAATTATTATAACATCATTTATATAATATGTCATAAATAATATATATATAATTGTATATACAGTATATAGAAATATATATAGATTTACTATCAAACAGATCTTTGTATATCGCTTAATGCTCTTGCAGTTTGTTGCTGTTCTTTAATGTAGACAAAACTCTGAGCAATACATCTCACGTCATATATTTTGCATAATAAATTCAATGCAGGAATCTAGGTGGTTGTTTTAACGCCAATGTGTTGATGTGAGAACTGTGGACTTAAAAAAAAGCCTCAGTGCTTTAAATTAGCTGAAAGAAAACCATAATTTTTCTAATTTTCAAGTTTTAATTAATAAAACCCATTTATTCAGTCAAAGCCCAGACATTGTCCAAATTAAGAACAGTCAAAAGAATCACTCTGATATATAATGGTAACGTTTCACATTTTCATTTTAAATTTCCATCTCAAGGGTGTCGTTTGTGGCTGTGGTTATTTATATTATTCCTTTTATTTCTGACCAAACACATTTATATGTAAATGATGTCTAAGTAACATTTTCAAACTAATTGTTTTGCGTTGTATCGCGCTGCACAGCGTGGGATGAAATCCAACTTAATTTCAAACAAAGGCTGCAATGCAAATGTTGACCTTGTTCATTTATTTATTAGCTCTGCCAGAAAATAACTAAATGCCACGTTTGTCGTGATGAAACAAAGTTTCAGAGTGGTGCTTTGACCTGTCCTTTGTGTCCAGCAGTTTTAGTTTGTTAGAAAGTCTGTACCGATTCTCCTGGTTCTGGTTCCATAACAGATGAGACGTTCCAGGTATTCTTCCCACTCCTATATTCAGACGCCACTGCTCCTGCGCTAGGTTGTCATCTTCTCTTGGCTGTTTGTCAAAACCTAATAAAATCAACACTGCGGGGTCAGCATAAATACACATCACCGCACAGTCATTTAACGGAATGATTAGCAGTGACAAACCACAACAGGCGTATTACTTTGAAGGGCTCATCGTTGGCACCATTGTTATGATTATGACATATTGTTTTCACCCACTCCAGAGGGAAGACCAGTGTAATCAGGCCACTGGTCTAATTAAATCAAGCTGCCCTGGGCTTTTATTGACTGGCTAATATGGACAATACAATATGACTGTTATGACCTGCTGCTCTCTAGACATCCATACATGTTAGGCCAGCAATAAATGCCTGCCTTGAATTAGATCATAATGTATAGTGCATCTTGATAATGATGGAGCTGGGGCTGCAGGGGAGGGAAGTGGGCGGGGGTGAGGGGGTGGGGGGGTGCAAACACAAGCACAGTTGTCCATACATAGATGTGTGTTGTCATATCCACACATTGGAAGCCGATGAATGCACTGCCTGTATCGAGAATTAGGAAAAAGGTTAATAATGGCTGTAATTTTTACACATTTTACCCCAGAAATGTAGAATTAATCCTAATCTCTTCATCTGATTAAATGCTATAATGCACATGGTGTTCGGAATGTACGTCTGCAAAAGGACTCATGGGGCTTTGGAGCTGGAAACTGTACTGCAAATTCTCATATTTATTTAGTAATAAAATAACGACTGAAAATTTCATTTTTTTTTTTTTTTTGAAAGCAAAGATGCAGGAGTCCATGTAAGTGGACAGAATCATGAACTAATACTGATTATCTGTGTAGTAGAGAACAGTGGTTCTCAACTAGTGGGTCCTGACCCAAAAGTGGACTCGCTTTGAATGGGTCACTAATAGCTGGTCAAAAATCAGCTAAATAATGTGAATCTGCTGTTGAGCATGTGTTTTAATTTAGGATTTTATTTTGAAAGGCACACACAGAGTTTTTTTTTTTTTTTTTTTTTAAATAACTTGGTTTGAAATATATGTGAGTGGACCGCGATTTAATGACCTAATGTGGCACCCAGAGTGAGACCAGTTGAGAACCACATGTTCTCTGAATGTTCTCTATAACATTCAGTAACACTTTAGTAACTGTGCTCTCACAGTTTATTAAGTAACTTCTTCTGGCAATATAAATTAGTTTTAAACAGATAAAACATTTTTTTCCCCCTGCAAAGGCCAGTTCAGATTCACTGATATAGAATCATGTCAGTGCTAAAAAAACAGGGTACATATATATATATATGTGTGTGTATAGATCACTGCATCTGTTGCCTTCAAAGATAATTACAGTTATCTGACCCTGGGACATTTCCTGGACACTATACACACTGTATGCTCTTGGTATGTCAGTTAATCGAGACAATGCTTCTTGTTTCTAGAGTGTTTTTCTCAGTGGACAGGCAGTGAGGGGACGATCGTCCCCATGACTGACACTCATAACTTTCTCAATGTAGCTGCACAACATTCACGTCCACTCCTATCATATGTGGATAATTCTGTTGGTAATTACAAATAGGAAATAAATAAATATACCACATATTTTGATTGGAATTACAAAATATAGTTTCTTATAATACTTTCAGATGTCATTTATTCCCTATCTCTCCCTCTCTATACAGTATATATGTATATAGACTGTACCCACAGAGACACACAGACATTAAATATATAGACTGTATTTGTATGTCTCTCACTTGTCTTTCTGCCCTTCCAGTGTAAGAAGTGGTTCAGTTGTGTTTCTCGACCCTATAAATAAAGAATAGTCGTGCGTAGATAAGGGAAAGTTAAACAGGACGAGGAAAAAAGAAACAGAGGAAGAGTTGATAACTACACTTTTTTTTCCTCTCCTTGTCCCTGTCAGGCGACACAGCACAGTGTTCACTCATGCATTCATAACTAATCCTCAAATGATTTAATCTGTGCCATGATTAACAGTGGAGCAATTCAGCAAATAATCTGTTAGTATTCAGCAATAACCTGCAGTCTTAATCATTCTGGGAAAAAGGGAGCAGGAGTTACGGTCAGGTCTGAAACCGTGTCGTAAACATGTAAACATGACGTCATTTTTTTTTTTTTCTGTCTCTCTCTCTCTCTCTCTCTTCACCCCTTGCGGTGACTCGGTCAGCCATAGACCGTTATGTGACTGGACCTGCAGGAGGCCACAAACTGCGGTCAAAAGTCAAACTGCAATTGATGTCAGAATGTTGGCTTGGCTATGTCCGATGCATGATTAGTTAGATATGTACATTTAGATAATGTGCTTGTCCCCTAATCTATTAGGAGGCTGCTCTGCACTTGGGTCCAAGGGCCCTAATGCACTTCAATGTATTTATGGTCAATAATTAAAAGGGAAAAAAGTGCATGCATTAAAACCAGTCTATTCTTAACAGATCTAAACTAATGAGATTAGGATAATGAATTGGCCACTTTACCAGTGCGGCCCGGTTCACTGTTTTCGCTGACAGTTGCTGGATATGACAAGGTTATAAGGCTTTTATGGTCAGAACTGGGTTTAGGATACTGTATATGGTAGTGAGCAATGGGCTGTTTGTAGAAATGTTGTCTTCAAAAGAGGGGAAATTCATAAAGTTGGAAAACATTTGCTGAATATTTTTTATCTCCTCCTTTTGACTTTTTTTTACCCTTTTTCAGGGGTTGCCACAGCAAGTCAACATTTTCCATCTCCCCCTGTCCCTTTCTCCTCAACTCCAACTCCAACTACCTCTGTTTCCTTCTTCACTGCATCTGTCAATCTACTCTTGGTCTCCTACCTGGTAGCTCCATCTGTAGGACCATTCCTTTTCCAACATAGCCACTGTCCCTTTTCTGAACATGTCCAAACCATCTCAATCTGGCTTCTTAATCTTTTTTTCCAAACTTTCCTGTCTGTGTTGTCTAATCACCTCATTCCTGACCCTGTCCATCCTTGTTTCGCCCAAAGAGAATCTCAACATCTTTAACTCCTCCGCCTCCAGCTCTGACTCCTGTCTTCTGACTATTCCTAGTGTCTCTAAACCATCGATCATGGCTGGTCTCCCAACTGACCTGTAAACCTTTCAACGTTGTTATTCATTTTGTGATGTAGCAGATGCTCTGTCTTCCGATTTCTTGCTGTTGTGTTTCCAGGTTGATATTCCATTATTGTAAACTGAAGAGACTCAAAGTAAAAACCCGACTGGTGTGATCATAAAAGTATCCAAGAATCATCTCTGTCAAAAACATCCCTCTGTCTTCATCCTCAGAGCTCGTCCTGCTCAGAGCATGTTCACTAAATCAGCTGTAAATCATTTGCTGCCACCAAAGGTTAATTTTCAATTTGCACAGAGAAGGGTTACAATTACTTTTTGACCTGCAAATTGTGTCTCCTCCTTTAATACCCTATCATTTCATTTTGGGGTCCCTTTGTAGTGTTGCACCAGGCCTGGCTATATTTGGCCGCCGCCATCTGTTTATTATTTAGCTGCTGCTGCTGCTGCTGCTGCTCGGATGTGCTGCCTCCTCCTGCAACATTGGGGAGCGAGAGGGGCAGTTAGGAAACGGCAGTATACCTGGGTCTGGATATGGTCTTTACCAGTCTCCGTGGAGCCATTAAAATCCTGTTAACTTTGATAATCCCTGGCAAGAACTTGGCCTCTGCGGACCACTGAGCGGGAGAGGAATACTTTAAAGTGCCACTGTTTAGGAGGTCATAACATTGCGTTAAAGCCGTGTGTGGTGGTTGTTGCCGAGGGTTACATAATGACACCTGAGGAACACAGACAAAGGGCAAATTGTTTGGGGTGTGAATATGATGGAAGTCACCTTTTTTGACACAGCTGGGAAACATTCATGGATTTCATTCATTTTACTGTCACTTAGCTTTTTCCACACGTTGTATTAAATTCACTTTTAAGGGCTACTTCCTGCTTTTTGGACTGGAATCTATTATTGAAGATACCATACACATCTTTAAATACAGGTCTATCAACAGTGAAACTGTAACCTGCAGAGAACTGCATTGGGGAGTTGTTGATTTTTATTTATCATACCTGTTAGTTTTACCATACATTTTGGTAATGGTATGAATAATATCTTTTGTCAAAGTAAAGGCATCTAAATAAAATTAATATAACAAAATTGAAAGCCATATACATATATACATATATATATATATGTATATATATATATATATATATTGTATAGCGCCTTTCAAGTAACCCAAGGTCTCTTTACCAAAAGA
>JAFBJS010054925.1:68557-121023 GCA_016785265.1 Paraplagusia blochii | reverse complement strand
CGGTTGTAGAGTAAATTGAATTATTTTGATATTTTAAAAAAAAGTCAATATGGTATTATTTCCATTGAATTAACTGATAAAGTAACTATTTCTTCCTCTGTAGAATTAATATTTCACCCAACATAAGAAAATAAATACAAATACATAAATAATCAAATAAATAGATAAATAAATAAATTAGGTCACTCAGGTCAAGTGCTCGTCCCAATGCTTGGAACCCTGGGGACCCACTCTTATAAATGGCGTTTCTGAGTGAACGTAAGTCAGACTGGTTAAGGAGGACAGTCTGAGTTCATCATCGAGTGGAAGCTGAATTGGCTCCAAACAGGTGTTGGTGCTGCTCCAGCATTAACACCAACACCTGGCCCGAAGCCCCCGAGACCACATGCTGCACAACACTATTAAGCAGCTATGTGGATCACTGATGGAGGGGGCGAAAGGGGGATGGAGGAAGAGAAAGAGAGAGGGAGAGACATAAAAGAGCAGTGCTCACCTTTTTTGTTGCTCTCCTGATAACATTTTATCACTGGCTTTCAAAGTCTTCGGAGTGGATATTTCAAAGTGAGCCAGACATTCTGAGACTGAACGAGCCTTTCCTTCTCCCTGTGTATGAAAATTAAAATTCCTTGCCACACAATGGGAAGCAGAGGTTGAAGTGAGCCAGAAACCACCAGCATGTGCAGAGACATTCCTTCACCCTTCTGGTGGCGATTACCATGAGGGGGCAAAGATGGTGGGGTGAGGGGTATAATGAGAACTTTGGTGGCACTGCCCTCTAGTTTAGAGAGAGTCTCCATGGCCTGCAGTCAAAACTATCAGCCCTCTTTTATGATCGTCCACTGGACCGTGGCACTGATAGTACAAGAAGCCAACAGTGATGCTTCATCTCTCTTTGTTTTTCTCTCCTTTTCTTTGTCTTTCTCTCTTTTAAAGTAACTGCAAAAATGTGTTCAATCCACAGAGAGCCATTTAACATTCCTATGTAAAATGGCAAAGGAGGAAAAAAACGCCCGCCTTTTCCACAACACGTGTTCACCCCTTTGATGCTCCAACCGATCTCTATCAAACATTTCAAACCGTTTAACATAACTCATAGATGTTTGATTTCTAATCTTTCGGCCGGTAACATCTGTATGTCAAAAATCCAGTCCCGAGGGAAGAAAAGTACAGAAAAACCCTTAAGGCATTAAATCAAATCTATACTTTAATTAGAGAGAGCTTCAGGGTCAAGACAATGATGGCTTATGTCATTGACGACAATTCGCTCGTTTCAAATACATTGACAAAAGACATGATTAGTTGAAGCTGACTAAGCAGTTGTCACATGCCGTTATTGGAATGAGCCTAGCCTCCAATTTTTCATTTTCAAAACACAGCCCATGTCAGCAGATACAGAAGGAAACACAGACAATGACGTTGCTCCGTCGTCCTCTCTCCTGTTGTACTTCCAGCATTAAGCCAAAGCCCCCCAGCCGCCACCACCCCTCCCCATTGCCTCTCAAGTCCTCAAAGTGAAAAATGATCCATTGATTGGACTGCTCAGTCATTAAAGGGCATATTCAAGCAAGGGGCAATGACTTCACGGGGTTAACGGTCAACAAAGGGCAGTGTTCAAAGTAGCCCTGCCTGGAAAAAAGCCACGACAACTGTCTTTATGATGAAAATAAAGAAATATATCATGAAGGAAGAAGAGCGTGGCAGCGAGACAGGGAAAATGTAGAGCAAGGGTGTCAAACTCAGTCCCGGGGTTCCAAATCTGGCCCGCATTGTAATTACATCTGGTCCACGAGATAAAATCAAATGTGTACTAGAGTTGGCCCACTAGTATGTGGCCCTTATATACTGTCAGAATTTGTTATATTGATAATGCATGATTTGTAATATACATAAAATTTATCCTGTAAATAAAGATTTACATTAAAATGATCTGGAAAGACTACAAAAAGACGGAATAAGAAAGAAATACCACTGATGTGTGAATTATTTCTTGTGTTATTTCTCATGTATCGATGACATTAAGCTTTGGCTGTTCCAGATTCAATATTATCATATAGAAAACAATATTTAATATCTGGAGAAAAGGGAAATCATATGCATATTTACAATTAATTTCACTCTCTCTTTATATATATATTGAGTTTAGCCCATGACCTTATGCAAGTTTTAAATTCTGGATTGCAGTGAAATTGAGTTTGACACCCCTGATGTAGAGAGAGAGAGGGACAGACAGCAAGAGAGAGAGACAGGAGATGAAGGGGAGGATGAGGGGAAGGGAGATAAGCACATGAAGCAGGCATGTGGAGGAAGATTTCCTGAGTGTCGCTGAAGTCCTGATTCCTCTGCACTCTTTCTCCCCAGAAAATTAAATATTGATCAATCTCACAGGGCTTCTAACAATGAAGGAGATAAAGAAGAGTATTAAAGGAAATAAATAAATATACACTCGTATCACCTGTCCAAGCTGGGGGGGGACAGAGGGAGGGTGAGAAAGGTATAGAGAATGAGAACGATTGGGGGGTAGGGGTGGTAGGGGGAGTGTTTATTGGGTAGTTGGGGGGGGGCACACTTTAGAAATGCAGGTCCATCCATCAGGCACAACCTGAACATACAGGAGAGGTTTGGCTGAGAACGTCTAACGGTCGGTCACACACAGGACCTGGGTCTCAGGTTTATCAGGTTTCTCTTCCCAAACCAAGCGTCTCTGACTGGCTTTATCGCCAAGGCTCCTGAGCCCCGCACTCCCTTCTAAATAATTAACAAGGTGTACATTTCTATAGCTCTTCTGATGAGGGATCTGCATCTCAGAGGTGTCCTTTCTCAACCAGGGATAGGAGACACAAACAGCAGGCTTTAGTGAGTCTGGTGCAGCCTCAACTACGTCACTGTTTCTGCAGCAGCAGCAGCAGCAGACGTTCCAGTCATTTTTAACATAAAATTGCCAGGAGTCTCAGTCAATTGGTAAATGTTTTATCAAATTTTTCGAACCTGGAGCTCAACACCAATGACATTTGGTGACAGAACAAAAATATTACACCTGGTACCATAGAAGGCACATTCGTTTGGACAAATATAATAACAACAACAAAGTAACTCTAAATAAAATATTTTTATTTGTGAAAAAGGGACAAAAATGCAAATGGACCCGATTGCAGTCACTAATTTCAATTGCTAGCTCCCCCCACCCCGCCTTCATAAGGAAGAAGACAAAGTGTCAAGGTAGCTGTACAGACATGGTTAGAAAAGCCCAGGACAAACAATAGTTTAACCCAGAGGCAACAGTTTACAAAATGTATTTGACAAAAACAAGCAGCAACCGGACCCCTGTCCTTATAGACCAGGCTTGAGCAAACTAAGGCCCGGGGGCAGGATGTGGCCCATTGAGCTTTTTAATGCAGCCCGCCAACCTTGTCCACATTAAATTATTTATTTATCATTATATAATGTTATCATTATAATTCTCTCTTTTCCCTGCAAAACCATGTTTCCCCACTAAATTACGTCAAAAAGGGTAATAGAAATGTAGGATTTTAGGTTTTTATATTACTTTTACATGCCATTTATCTTAGTTCAAACGAACGATCCAACTGTCTGCTCTGGACCCGGCTCCTGTGTCCACATTTCAAACCAATTGTTGCCCATGCCAGTTATAGACCCTCACATGGGTAGAAATTCCCATAAGTGGTCCCAAAACAAAACATTCTAGAAAAAGACTCTGTGAAAATGAATTTCTATGACTGCCTCTATATGTGTGTATAATGCAGATTTACAAATGTTTTATATTTTTTTGCAGTTTAATACCATCTCAATATTTTTTTATTGCTCATAATGTATACGAGAGTCAACAGTTGGTCTGAACCACTTGGTTAATAATTCCTAGTGATGATATCAGTGATCCACGGAGACCCATGTCATATAACTGTGACCCAGGGAACCTTAGAACCTCTCATGCTTACAATGACTGTAAACAGAGACCATTTTACAGCATTGAATGAACCTGGTTGAATTTTTTCATCTCTGTAAAACACACAAACACACACAGACACACACACACACACACACGGTCACAGCAGTGGTCACCGTGCGAACAGCTCCCTAGTGCCGTTTATTTAAACAAATTATGACAGGCGATCTTCCTCACTGATCGATCTGTGCTGACCTCTTATATTGCTGATATTTATTACCGTCCTTTCTGCGGATAACACCGTGCCTACATTGCGAGTTGAGTGCACGTGTGTGTGCGTGAGGGGGGAGTCAGTAAATCTCAGAGTGGAGGCAAACAGGCATCTGGTAATAAATGCCACAGCTATAGGATTTCCACATAAAGAAAAAGGCTCCAACGGCCTCTCCATTCTCTCCCACCTCCCTAGTTACAACAGTCCCACCTCCCTCTTTCTCCTCCTCCTCCTTTCTAATACCATGACCCCCACCGTATCCCACCTCCTGCTCTGCCCCCTGCTGCCATTCCACTCATGATCTGGAATCCAGAAAGATGTTATCGCTACATTTAAGAAAGGGAACAAACAAGATTATACTGTAAGTTATCCCTGGGTGGAGGCAACAAATCTGTCCCTGTAGTGGAAACAGCGTAGGGAGGAGGAGGGCAATGATAAAGTAAATGGAGTTGCTTTACTTTTCCCACCAGTCCATCTTCTCTTTTATGTGTCACAAAACAGATTTATAAGTTAAAAGGATCATTCAGTAGTGCAGTAGGTCTTAAAAACAACAGAACAACAGTCAGACCTGCCGGAGGACAGACAGACAGACAGAGTTGTATGGAGAAAAAAATGTGACAGTGACATGAGCTTTTTCCATGTTTGTCACTGACATAATCCCTGACAGACATGCTGACATGCACACAACCAGAATGTCGTGAGACAAGAAAAAAGACAGGAAGAAAAGAAAAAGAAAAAAAAATTGATAAAAATGTCAACGTTTTAGAAAATTGAAAGGCTGTAGTAATGGAGCTCTGGCAGCTCAGCTGCACTTTGCTCCCACGTCTCATGCGACACACTTTACATCTGCACCTCCCGGCTTCTGACTGCTGCTCATCACAAAAACGACAGAGCAGAAAAAAAGGCGACACCTCGAAGTCTATTCATGTCATACAGTAGCAGGAGGGAGCGCTCTCCCCCCGTCTCCTCTGGTGCTACAACTATCAATTTAGCTCTGTGGTGGCCAGTCAGCCCTGCTTGCTGTCCCAGCTGTGTTTGACACTATTTATCTGCTCTAGTGAAGCAGATCATTTTTGATTATTAACCTCACCCCCCCCCCCCATTAACCCCCCCCCCCCCCCCGACCCGAGGAAAAAAAAATGCTCCCCCAGAAAAGGTTAAGACGTGAAATGACAACCTCAACGTGACGCCCGCCCAGGCAATCAAAGCCTCGAGTGTTACAGCTGCAGAACCACTCTATCAAATGCTCTATCCCATCAAACACACACATCGTCCAGGCAACTAAGACCCGAGATCCGAATGCGTCTTTTTCAGCTTTCTGCTCTAGCCCGCAAACTTGTCCAAATAAGTGGCTTTTGCTAAAATGGTCTGCTGTGTGTAAGTTGGTGGTTTAGTGGTTGAGGAAGCGGACTTTGGTCTGCTAGGCCCCCGGTTCATATCCCCTATACCTCCAAGTTACCGCTGAGGTGCCCCCCCCCACAACTACAGCCCCCTGCTCCCTACAGTGATGGGTGAAATGCAGAGGCATAAATTCCAAAAGGATACTCCTGTGGGATTAATAGAGTTATAAGAATATATGAAAAAAATAATGTCATGTAATGCAGTTTCACTCTGGGACCCACATTGTCTTGTGGTCATTAAGTTGCGTCTCACTCTCAAAGAATGCAAACCACGCAAATTAATTGTCTTAAAAAATATAAATAATAAAATAATTTCTTTTAAAATAACTTCTTTTAACATACTTATTTTATTCAGCAGAGTGTGCCATTCAAAATAAAATATTTTCTAAAATAAAACACATACTCAACAGCAAATTCACATTATTTTGATCTTTGGCCAGGTGACCGATTAAGAACAGTTGATAACCACTGGTGTAATATTGCCTGTAACTGTCATTTCGCCAAAGGGCTGCTTTAGCACTTAATGTTAAATACAGAAGAAAGACAATTATGAAAATAAAAAACAAATAAATAAAAATCAGTCTCCCACTATAATACAACACTTCAGACGAGTCTTGTAAGACTCAAATTCTTCCACAGCAGTGTCAACTTTCAAGGTTGAATGTTGAATCAAGGTGGGGGACCACAAAATATCGCTCCACGGGCCGCAAGTTTGAGACCCGAGCCTTTTTACAATAATTTATATAGAATTTATTCTAGCTCACAAGAACAAATCTCTCTGCTCCTGATCCAGACACCAGGTCCATTTGTGCTCATGAGTCAAAAAGTTTGCCCATTCCTAGCCCTGGCCCTTGGTTTTCATCCAGTCCCTCAACATGTGTCCTCACACCCTTCCCTCACCCATCTTTATTTCTAACTCAGTCTGTGTCCAGTCGCTTTCCTACTACTATTTTATCAGTTCCTCAGTCTGATCTTTGTCTTCCTCTGTCTCTCTCACCCTCCCTCTTCTCCCTTTCTCTCTCCCTGTCCCCACCTCTTGCCACCCTCTGTCTTCATCTCTCTCCTGGCTCTCTCTCAGTCCATGTGTGCACCCTGCCCATTAAATTACAGTCCTCTCTAATAAAAGGTTGAACTTTCTTTACCCACTCATGTGGATGAAGAATCTGCCAGTGTCCTGCTGTTCCAAATTCCTGCCTTACAATATTGAACACACGCACTCACGCTCACAGAGGGACAGAGACTGTGCTCTGCCTCGCCGTTAACGTTTATCTCTCTCACTTAAAGTGTCTCACACACACATACACACACACACACATGCTCCAGGATCATACATATGCATGTGAACGCACCGATGATGTATTTGTCAGCCCCGTTCACCCTGCCTCTTCAAACCTGCTCCCCTGACATCTCCATTCTATACACACCGCTGCCATTACGCCTGCCCGTCCAATAAATTAAGCCCATTTACTCTTCTGAATTATGTTATGTTTATTGATGCTCATATAATTTAATTTCACACAAATTCCATTAAAGATTATGCTCTCTGTCACTGAGCCGCACTTCCAGGAGAGCGGGGGAATCTAATTGGGTTATAATGGATCTGAGACGTGCATTACAGTCGAGATCTGCGCGCCGCACGGCCCACACACACCATTGTCATCTTTATAATGCAGAGTCGCGCAAACAGATCAATCGCTGCTGCGATGATGCCGTCAAACTGCACTAAGTGACAGGAAGCTTTCAGAACAGGCTATCAAAAGGAAGTCATCTCAGGGGGATTCAACTGTCTTGTAGCCCTGTAGGGATATATAATATGTCGCCTCGTTGCAGAGTAATGTTAACACTGACGTACCGCATATTAAAACTTAACAAATTTGATAAATTACAAGGTGTCATTTAACCTAGGAGGTCATTTGGTTCAGAAATATAAAAAAAAACAATGCACCTCAGTGGTGGGTTGTGGGTAATACACTGCTGTGATATGGTATTGATGATGTTTCTGACGGTAGAACCGTTAATGTTTAAGGTCTTGGAGTGTCAGAGATACATTAACACTCAGTTCACACCTCTGGTCAGTTTCTTTCCTTGCATAAATTTTTTTTCCAGACCTGAAAAAACTCTATTGCAGTGGTCTCAAACTGGTGGCCCATGGGCCATTTGTGGTCCGTGGTATGATATTTTGTGGCCCGCGACTTGATGTGAAGTTAAATGTAGGTGCGGCCCACAACACTTATAAAGGCCTTTCACTATCAACAATGCTGAAAATGCACTTAGTGGTGAACTTTGCTCTAGATCAGTGCTTCCCAATCGTTTTCTGTTACGCCCCCCTAGCAAGAAGAAAACAATTTGCACCCCACCACGCACTCTCCGCCGCATCTATAAATAACAGCATTTGTCTATAAAATAGTTCTAGGTACACCTTTGTATAACATCATATCCTTGTTAACATAAAGAAACAAAAAAGAGATATAGTTCAACTTACAAGGATGTGCATTTACACTTATTGTAGTACGGTAGAAAAAAAGCATGTTCCCCAGGGTCGCACGTGCCCACCTTAGCATCGCACCGCGCCCCCCCAGTGGGGCCCACCCCACACTTAGAAAACCCCCTGCTCTATAAATATAGAGTATTACACTAGCGACTTTCCTTCACTATTCTTATTTACTTTCTTCCCACATTTTCTCATTGATGGAGCAGTGTGGTTGATGACGCATGTTCATTAGAAAATAAATTCACTATAATGACCTGAACTTCAGACCATCACATTACTATAAACTGTACACTCCTACAGTATAGCATTGTGTACTTTCATAGTAAATACATGGACAGTTTTTATGATTGATACATTAGCGCTGTACATTTTTTTGATAAATCGTATAGTTCTCAAACCCTGGTCCACAGACTCATTCTGGTTCATTTTATTCCCTCTGAAGTTTTTAATTACACAGAATCTGTGAGAAATTATAAAATGCCATTTTTGTTTCTTTCCGATTGAACATTAATAGCTGATGTGGCCCTTTGGTGAAGTCAAAGTGGGGGCAGTGGCACTCAACTTATTTGAGTTTAAGACCCTTAGGGTACAGAGTTAAAAGAACACACAAAAAGGTATTCTGTTAGTCATATCAGTGGTGAAGTCCAACAATAAATGTCTGTCTCAGTGTGACCTCCCTCTGTCCCCAGTTTGAAAGACTTGTCAGAAAAGTTTCTGGAGGAACCGGCTGTTTGGATATTAAAACATTTTCCTGTGCAGTGACGTATTTGTCATGATTCTAATGAGTCTTTGATTGTTGAAGGGTCCCTTGTTAGAGGGCCAACAGCTGACCCACATCATGCAACAATTAAAATGGAATAACAGCAATTAGTAGATGGTTGACAGTAGTGACGTCCGAGGAGGTTTGAGTCAGCTGCTCCTGACTCACGGATCCAAACCATAATCTTCTTTGTGTTTTTGTCTTGAGATTTAGCAACAGAGGAGTCACCTCTTCCTGAGCACAAGAATACATCATAAATCTTAGATGTATTTCACCATCAAAGCTGCTACATGTTCCTCTACATCACAAGTGTCAAACTCTGGCCGAGGGGCCAAGTCCAGCCCGCAGTTTAATTATATGTGGCCCACGAGATACGCTTGAAAGTTCTATAGTTGGCCCACGTTCTGTAGTTGTAAGTACGAAGACCAGACATACTCTAAGAATCTGTGATATGAATAATGCATGCATTATGTTATAGTTCATAAATGTTCTGTTCTGTAAAGACATTTATGTTTAAAATGATCTGGAAAGACAAAAAGACACAGAATGATATTTTCTCACGTGTTGATCACATTAAGCTTTGGTTGTTCTAGATCCAATGTTTCCACAGAGAAATGCATGCACATTTACAATTCATTTTTCTCTCTCTCTATATATATATGTTGAGTTTAGTCCATGACTTTGTGCGATTTTTAAATTCTGGCTTGCAATGAATTTGACTTTGACACCCCAGATGTAGAGAGACACAGGGACAGACAGCAAAAGAGAGAGACAGGAGATGAAGAGGAGGATGAGGGGAAGGGACATGCACATTTAGAGTTAATTTCTCAATATAGATTGAGTTTGGCCCCTGACTTCATGTCAGTTCTCAATTCTTGTTCTGCTTCTTGCAGGCAGTGAAATTGAGTTTGACACCCCGGCTCTACATAGTATGTTTATCTTGTCATGAATTACAGAGTCTCCAGCAGGTCTCTATGAAGACTACCAATTTACGTTTGCTCCGTCTTTTTGTCCTTAACTCCATTTTTCTCTGACTTACACTGCCCCTGTAAAGTGACAGCCTTATTAAGAATAAGTTTCTCCCACACCCCTCAATAAAGCCATTTGTAAGGCTTGAGGTGGAGTTTATCAAGGTCCTGTAATAAAAGCTTTGTAGCCTGGGTCCACTGTGGCTTTGTCTTCATTTACCTGCCTGTACATGTGTTGTATTCAGGATTAATTGGCTGCTTTGATGTATTAAAAAGAGCCAGAGGATTTTCAGTGGCACGCTCCCCAAGGTGGACGCCTTTAAAAAGAGCTTTTTCTTCATTCCAGCACTTAGGTTTATTACAGATCCCCAGACTGTCCAATTTTAAAGAAATATGCCCAAGAAATGGCAGGATAATTCCATTTGTACCCCTACTTTCCAGGAGATACTTGAAGCCACAAATCAATCATGGAAACCAAGTCAGATGTTGTCAAAGCTTAGCAGTGCTGATGCCCAACAGATTAACAAATGCTGTATACGAATTTGGAAACACACTATTCTCATACAGGTGAGCTCTCAAAAGTAAACTATTTTTTTAATGAAAATGATTTGACTTGTTGAGCATCTTTTGGTCACAGAAATACTCCACATTGGAGCCACAAAGACAAAGCAGGGTGTTTTCCAAAAAAGATCTTCAATAAACAGTAAAATACAAACCAATAAGAGCAACTAAAACACGTTAGACAAATGATTCCAAATACATAAATTTGATGACTCAGCATAATAACAAACGGTATATCCAAAGATTAGGCCCCCCTAGTGCCTCATCATTTCCTGTCTGAGTGCAGGGCTATGAGTCGACATATTACCATCCGACTCACACAAAATTAAAATGTCATTAGTTTGACAACCATAATGATCAGTTTTTAGTACCACAGCAAATACAAGTTCGGTTTTATATAGTAAATCTGTAGTAAAACTTCCAAACTCCACCGGACTCCTGACACCAAATATGCCAGGACAGCATCTTCAGTGTTTAGCGATATTTGCAGATATAAGCCCTCGTGATAACTGCGATCACAGATGTGCGGATGACTAAACAAGCACTAATCCAAACAATAACTCATCTGTGTACATTCACCGCAAAACATGTTTGCACAATTTCAAAACAAAAACAAGAGCAGCAGCATCATTTAACCCAGCGAAATGACACATCAAACTGAACACCGGCAGAATCGTTCCATCATACGCTTCCTGTTGTTTTATTTGTTCTACTCTGTGTTTATAAGAAGCGGACACAAGCGAATGGAGTGTTTTGTGGCCCTTTCTTGCTGAATGTGTGGAAAAAAATTGGGGTAAAATAAAAACTGATAAAAACTTGACTCACAAAAGGCAACTTTGTAGCTCTTAAAGGACCAGTGGGCTGTGTTGAGCAGGTGTTAAGGTTACATGGCTTCATGAAGTCATTATGATGTACGTTAACTAACTTAGATGACTTCCCCCTCAGCTTGCTGTGTACACAGGTTGCCTTCAGCTGTAGATTCACATGTGGGGGAGGTAACAGTAATTGTGATGATAGCGGAGAAACAGTTTGTTCCCTCTTTGCCAAGGAAACCGCCCCCCAAGACCAGTGTTACTTTATGCTGCTGTATAACAGTGCGTTATCATAAAGTTGTCTGTGGGGCAGAATTCTTCAAGACCACCACCCAAATCACACTACATCGCACTAGCCCCATGCACCTTCCTGATGGTGGTGAGCCCACTGATTGTCCTAACTGGGATTTGATCTTTTCCTGGTGGTGTGGGGTTCCACACCAATGTCCTAGACCAGGCATTTCCAAACTGTTCCACAGTTTGGTGAAACTTAATTAACACCGAAAGCATGAGTAACACAGTTTTATTTATACAATCTTTACTATAAAAAGTGCATTTTAATATTTTGTACCTTTAAGATGAGGTAAACAATATATGCCTAACATAAGCTTCATAAACGGCCTTTTTTAAACTTTGTACCCATGAAAAAAAACATTGGTTGGAATACATTTTGCATCTTTCTGTAACACTGCACTAATTGCCCTACCACAGCAGGTCAGTCTAAACTAGGCTCACTCTTAGTTAACAGATGCTCTGTGGAAACCTTCATGTCTTGTCCTGTATGCTTCATGCACTGGCGGTTGAAGATGCACGCAGCTATGGTAACGCAATTTATCTGCAAATCTCACTGGAAACGTGTCTGAACTGCCCCACAACCAGCACACAGCCAGTCAAACCTAATTATACCATATTGCTTTTCTTGTCCAACAATAAGGAAGGTTGCTGGGGGGTGGGTGAGACGGTGCGATTTAATGTAATTATGGAGACACTTCTCTCTCTGCATGGCGCAGCAAGAGTGAGATGTGCCGTGATGGACGCCGCTTGTCAAAATGCCTATTGATGAAGCGCAAAAACCCAATTTGCAGTCATAAGGCAACTACCTTCCAATTATGTTGGGGCAAGCGCATTCCTCAAGCCCAGCAACTCCAATCCTTCTCTCTTTTCTGAGTGGCTAGACCATTGCCCTTGGCAGACAGGTACCAAATGGGCTGCTCTCTGCATGCTGCCTTTAATGTTTTATTGATTTGCTTTAGCATACGCCCCGATTCAACTCACACACTCCGACGCTATTGCCCTTTGTACTCCCGGCCTGACCTGCCCAACATGAAAATTACGTTATTGAAATATGTTAAATGTGTCACCCCTCCCTGTTCCTTCTCCACTAGAAAATATCTCACCTATTGATGGATCTTTCAGGGGCTCACAGACTGGTAATATTAGATCCCCACCAGCTTAATGACTTCTATTACTACCATTCTATCGTGCCCCCCTCCAACGTCCCCTTCCCCTCGGCCAATCAATCATATGAACGAGGTAACATGTCAAAGCCATGAATAGAATTTAAAAGGCGGATTAGAATGTATATTTTCAAGTTTTGTACCACTTACACAAAAATAATTCAGGAAAGTGATACAGAGAGGGGATGAGGGGCTGGGGGGAGTCTGCAAGGAAAATGCTCATCGTGCAGCGAGCGATCTGAACACAAATATTTGGAGAGAGGGTTGTGAAATTAATGAGCCCAGAAAATGTCACCCACGCAACAAATAACATGCAACTTCTCCCGAGTCTTCAATTTTCTCATCTCACTTAATAAGAGAGCTCACAATCATCATTCAGTTGACTACAGGGGATCCAATTACCTCCATCTGACGATTGTATCAGCGAGCAACGCAGCGGCACAAATATTTCTCTGGCAATTCCATTATAAGTGAGCACGGCGATACCATCTAACTTTTGACTTTTACTCTGACCTGTGAATTGATTGATGGGCGATGCAGCGTATGCCCTTTAAGCATCGGATGGAAAATGCATATGCTTGTTTTGTTTGTGCGCGCCTGCAAGTATGTGTGTGTGTGTGTGTGTGCGCATCCATGCTCACATGTTAATGATGAATATGTGTCTGCCATGTCCTCAGACTCCCTGAGCAGGGGAAGGGACCCTCCGACAGAATACACAACAGGGACAAACACAGCTTATTCCCAGACAATGTCAATAGCTCAAGGGTAAAATCATTTGTCACCGTGGCGAAAATCCCTTTAAATGTATACATTTATTATTGTCGCAGTTTAATTGATCGCAGGGCGCCAAGAGAAATACCAAGGGTCTGTAATACTGGCCTATCTCATTTACAAATCACACTTCACAAAGCTTCAAGGACAAGCACCGCTCTTCTAAGAGCAGAGGGGAAGAAATATCTGTCCCAGGCTCTCAGTATGAAGCTGCTCATTCATCTGGTCGTGTTGAACAGGAGGTTGTATTACAGGGCAACCAAACAGGTTAATTAGGGATAACAGTGTATGTATAACAGTGTAATCTATGCCTAAATGCCACTTTTAAGGTGAATTCTTTCCACGTACATAATTTTTGTAAATTTTTTTCAACACAATGCGATATTGCTAGATGGTGCTGTGACTAGCATAGAAGTTTAGGGTTCATAGACCCATACAACTTTTCATGCTGGGGGATCATCAACTTGTGGTCAATTGCAGTGGTCCTCAACTGGTTTCGCTCTGGGACCCATATTTTCCTGTGCTCATTAAGTCGCGACCCACTCTCAAAGAAAAAAAAAAAACTCGACTTTGACGAGCTGTTCTCAATCCATTCAGAACGGCTGCGCGACTCTGTGTGGGTCGGGAGCCACCAGTTGAGAACTACTGGTCTATTGGAGGATTGTTGGTCACATACATAAAATATGGTTGGAAGAGATTGAATTCCGTAGAATTTGATTGTTGTGGTTCCTGTCTGTGCTTGGTGACTGGATGGCGTCGTAGAGCAGATCATTTAACAGGTAAAAGAAATTTGATCTGAGGCCCTGCTCATCTACCTGGAAAAGGACAATATACTTGACGCAAGTTAGACAACCTGCAAATATTTAATGTGCTAATGTGTTAATGGTATTTTGCAGTGATCTCACAAGAAATATTTTTGTTTTAATTCTACAATTTATACTAATGCGCCCAAAGTTTTTTTTTTTTTTTTTTTAGCACAAAATAAAGTGCATTTACAAAATAACCAGATAATCTGACCTGAAGCCTATTTTTGACAGTAAATGTATCACACTAGGAAAATGAGCACTAATGACAGCCTAATGACTTGATGTATTGACACCTCATTTCTGAGTTTCTCACCATCATCAGAGTGACTTCCTGACCAGCATAGAGGCCCCTTTGTAAGAGGTGTCCATCAATCCAGGCAGACCTGCAGGGGTTAACTGCTCTCACTTTATGCAACGATTGCACTGCGCTGTTTTAGCTGTTACTATATCTGTCCACAAAGGAAGCTATCAATTGTAAAAGGCCACCACTACACCACTCTTACACCCACAAATACAAGCAGAGACTCTCAGACATATGCACAAACCATGCAGTCTATTCTCAAAGGGACCACCCAGGTACAAGCAGCAATTACTTCAACAACTTTAGGGTTACATCAACAATCCCAGCCTCCAGTGATACGTCATCTCAATGCTTTGACTTATTAAAGCATGAGTTTCATAGGGAAACATTCAGGTAATTATATTTCATCCTCTTCTTTCCTTTTTTTTGTCTGAAGGCCGTGTCCCCTTGCAGCACATCTTTGTTTTTTTTTTTTTTTCTTTAGCCTTCTAAGAAATAATTGTCATATCTAAACTTCACCGCTATTGTCTCTTCAATTTGGCTTCGCCGATAATGTTTGTATAAAGCAATAACGTGTCAGACATGCAACGTGTGTGTCGACATCTGTTCACGAGCCAGGCAGCGTCACCTCCGCATTCACTCCCTATTGTGATCATTTTCAATTGATTCTTTATGAGTCATTTCAAAGCTAATGGCTTGTAGGCAGCGTGGTGGAGAAAGGGCCTCAGAGAGAAGGATCGCAGACTGACAGAGGGGATCAGAGTTGAGTTGTATACCCAGTCAGAGCAAAGGGGGAGCAGCCAGAGACAACGTAATCAACAATCTGCTGAAATTTGTGCATAAAAGACCACAATCACACAGCTCATGTCCGTGATTATATTCCAAAGTGCCAATTATGTCGCGTCAGAAAACTAGAGCGAGAGGTTGACACTCTACAATAAAGCAAATAATTTCCAGTTGGAGAAACTGAAAAACGTTAATATGAGGGGTGGAAGATGGGGTGAGGAGGATCCCAGTTAAAGGAAGTAGCTAATAACGTTTAATGGTGCGTATCAGGAAGCCACAGTATGCAGGGAAAACACAGCTGGCTTCATTTTGTAAACTATTTGATATACACATCTATTCCGCTCACAATTATCAGCTGTTCTCAGGCCACTGGGGACACTTTAAAAACTCCAATCAGGGACATTTTCTCCCCGTGCACTTTTCAATTGTCACGGAAATGGCATTAATACAGCGCTGAATAAAAAGCATGCTCGCCTACTTTATTGGTGACACTCAATTTAATGCAATTCAGGAGAAACTTGTAAATTCTTAAAAATAAAACAAAAACTACCAAATAAAACATTTTTAATGGCCTTAAGCCAGATATCACAAAAAAGCCTCTGTGGACCAAGAAGCTAACTTTGGTTACTTAAAAAACATTGGCTTATTTTTAAATAATAGTAAAAAAAAAGTCCTGCCGATAATTTTAGATGCTCAATAATATTGGTAGAACAATATGGATCATTGGACCATTATGAGCATATTATATATCTAAGAAACATTATTGGCTTTCCAAACATAATGAAAATTTTACAACACAATGCAAGGGTGTTTAAAATGTGGATAAACGATTGTATAGTTAAATGAAATGCACTAGATGGCAGCATAACATCTTATTTATTATTTTCATAGTCTTACAGTGGTTTGTACAAATAGATTTAAACATGGTGTATTTTATTGTCATTGTACATTGGGTAGCAGAGGTTGTTTCGAGGCATCATCCTCTGCGGTATGGACCCAGCACACTACTGTAGCACCACTCTGCGTAGAAAATATAAGGAATAAATATATCCTGGATTTTTCTGTTTTGGTTGAAATAAGCCAGGTAAAATATACATCCTAATCTGAAATTAGGTGAAAAAGTAACAAAGAGAACAACCCTTTTTCATTTCAGCATCTGGATAAGTCAGATAGAGTCCCAGCATTTATACCTCTTTATAAGTCTAAAGCCTTTTTTTATTTTTTTTAATTGATTATAAGAGCCCATATTCTCAAATTTATTTATTTTAAGCAATTTATTTTAAGCAATGCAGTAAATTGCCACAATAACAGCTCTGTAAGGTCAGCCATAGAAAGAGTGCTTAGTCTTCTTAAAGTCGGCTTTATAGGAAAACCATCACTAGTTAGAGCTCTTGCGGAAACTGATGATCTTCCTTTACGAAGGTTTATGTATATATATATATATATATATATATATATATATATATATATATATATATATATGTATATGTATGTATATATGTATGTATATATGTATAATCATATATGTATATATGTATAATCATATATGTATATATATATATATAATCAAGGTCAGTTACAAACCATAATCCAGTGGCATCCTCATTTGATTTTTACGATAATATTTTACATTTGCCTAATCAATATGTAGTGCCAATTTCAAAATCCTCCTACATTATAGTGACTGCACGCATGTCATTCTCCACATCCATTTCAAGGAAACACTTTTCAAGAAAAAAAAAAACTTAGGAACCTTTCTTGGGTTTTTTTTAGTCAGCATCCTTACTCAGAAGGGTCAAATAATTGCCAGTGTCACCAGCAGATTTAGATGCTGAAGCACCGGAAAATAAACCACCACAGGGGACAAAGCTATATTCTCTTGGCAGGATTTACACTGTACTGCATTGAGGATAAGCCTGTCATTAAATCATTATGATTGCAACCCTTGACTCTTGAGGTTTTATTTCTCCATTCTTTTTTATACCCACCGCAGCCTGTGAAAAAGAGTCTCCTGAACTTCAGAAATTGGATGTTGTCTAACAAGCCACTTGCGTTTGATGGGGATAATTTAAACTATTATGTTCTTGTGGTTTCCTGATCCTATTATAAATATTTGAAAGGAAGTATTTATCATTCACATACTGTATATCTGCACAGATGGACTTCCTGTGCAAGCTAAGGTCAGTGATTGGGATGTATAAACATGTGAGTGGGAATCCTGGTGGTAAAGACAAACAGGGTGTGGAGTAATATCAGCGTAGCAATGAGTGTTTCTGGTCTAGAACTGGGTAATGCAGATGTTGGAGGTTTGTGAAAAGATGCATCGTACCGCAATTAAGACCTTATGTATGGCCTGAAGCTCTGCTCTCCTGCCTTTTATTCCTGCTTGTCGGCAGTCTAAACAAGCGCCGCAGTGTCGCAGATCGCCACTGGTAACGCCAAGTGTTTATCGCACTGCGCAGTGTGCAGGTGACAGTAATTATCAGCAGATGACAGTGGCAGTCTCCTATGTGGAGCAGATGGCAATACAAGGGTCACGCATGTACAGCTGTGTTGGAAAAGGATGGGGGGAAGTCGGAAGGAAGGCAGAGGGAGAAAGTGCAGAGTTATTAAGAGAAAAAACATGCCTCCTGTGTCAAAGGAAAACTACAGGAAGTCTCGCTTTGAAGCCAACGTCAATGGGAGGAACTCCAGGTAGTGCTGAGAGCAGCGTGATGCATGATACGCACGCCGCTCTATAAGAGTTGTAAAATTGCCAGCCTCCTGTTGATGATATATGCCCTGCATGCCACGTTAGCTCTCAAAGCCTGTGCACATGGTGTGTAAACTCTATTTGGGGCTGGAATGGTTGCATGCACAATCACATATGGAAAGCCCTACAGTCAAGGCCATCAGGGCAGAGATGTAATCAAAACCATTGAAAATGGTGTTCACCAGAACCACTCAGTAGGGGGCAGGAAAGGATGAGGAACATTAACAGTAAGTGATGTCATTATGCAGCGCAAGATAACAAGATGTTGGTTGATTCACTGCAAGTGCCGTTTTTAACTACTACATAAGCTACACAAGGTATTTATCATATCTCATCATGAGAGTCTTAACTATACCAGCCCTAGTCTTAATGGTTGGTTGCTCATAAGCTTATCGTGTTAGTACTTGCATAAATGGCATAACTATATCTTGTTTGGTCACACAGTGCCCACAGTGTCCATCAAACCCTCTGCCAGCCCTTGATTATAACATATTCACACAAACACAAAATTGTGTCAGGCCTGGGATTTGCAACTAGTAATACACTCTGTCAAAAACAAGATTTTTATGAAAACAGGGGATTTGTAGCAAAGGGAGCAATCAGAACCAGTCTAAATAAGTGCTAGCATAAAAAAAGGCTCTTATATGATGCAGATTTTGCTGAATTCGTTTTTTATTATATGAAATAAGATATAATTATAATAAATTACACTGTGGCAGGCACTACAGAGGACACCTCTCACCCTTCAGGTCCTGGGGTTGAGGGCATGGTTACACCCCTTGAGTTTGAGAGCGCATATTACTGTCTTCAGTTTGTTCTGTCTGTCTGTCTGTCTGTCTGTCTGTCTGTCTGTCTGTCTGTCTGTCTGTCTGTCTGTCTGTCTGTCTGTCTGTCCGTCCGTCCGAAGTAAATACATTTTTAAAAAGGCTTATTCAGTTACTTTTCTAAAATTTGGACTGGTTCTTGTAATTTCCATCATATTAAGTAACAAATATAATCACCACAGCCTTTCATCAGAGGTTGAAAGAGAATAGTGATAGCATGGCTGCTATTTTATTAAGATCAGGTGTCTGGTTAAATGCCACCTGAAAACCCCCGCCCCATTAGTTCATTTGTCTCCCGGTTAATTAACATCTGTTCCTGACCTTTACGACAAATAGGTGCAACTTTATCTTTAAAGTCAAGGTTACAAAACTGCGCATTAAAGTAGATTGATTACTAATCAGTGGAGTGATGCAGGGAGTCTACGGCTAATTGTTAAAGCAAATACATAAACAGTGCAACAAGTGAAGAGAATTATGGCAGGCAAAACATGTAGAAAATATATAAATATATAATTGTATATTTCAGAGGTTCAATGGATTTTTTGGACTATGCATGGACAATCGTCTAGACAAAAGGTCCTAACAGGCGGGTTGTGTCCAGCGCAGGTAGATGAAATGAAACAACCAAACAACAACAACAACAACCAAAAAATAGCTGAATTTCAATGATAATATGAATTATTACCATCATTTGGACAAGTTTAAATCCATGCTTGAGCCATTGCCCAGGCCTGCTCATAACACAATGAAAGTGTCCTAGCTTTTTTGGTCAAGTTGGGGCAGTCGGTGGCCTAGCGGTTAGAGAAATGGTCTTGTGCCTTCAAGGCCCCCAGTTTGAATCCCCCACTGTCAAGGTACTGCTGAGGTGCCCTGAGCATGGTTCGTCCACACACTTCTTATTACGGTGATGGGTTAAATGCTGAGGCACAATATCCTCAAGGATATACCCAAGGGGTTAATAAAGTTCTATAAATGAAAAATTGAAAATAGGGTTTAATTTATCTTAGATTACATAGAACTTTAGAACCCTTGGTAGTTCCCTTTGGGGAATCAAGGACAGTCTGCTTTTATAAATAAGTGACAAAAATTACAATGGGAAATATACCAACTTTTGTGATTTCTTGTTCCACCTCAATTATTTTGAAATGTAATTACTGACACTCTCGCGGCAGTGTTTGCAGTTTGCAGCCATTTCAGCAACATTCTCTGCCGTTAACACCATATTGGGAAAACTGGATGCTGACATGAACAGTTTGGTTCTCTGTGAATTGTTTGCTCCTAATTGCATAATAAACAATATGGCTCCATTGTAAATTGATGTTAGATGTGATTTTGAGGATGAGAATGTACATGTTCTTGCCAAAGAAAACACATTTTTTTTTTTTGCTGCAACAACTCAGCTGCTTTGAGGCCTCAGAATCAGAGAGTGCAAACAGAATTCTATCCCTTTTATTTTACTCGGTTTCAACCAAGTTGCGACAGGTTTCTAGAGAACCTGTGTCTTTAAGTGGCCATCACCATCAGACTTCCTGTGTGACCTAGAGAAACCCTCCCTTCCAACACATTCAGCGTGAGAGTAAACAGTGATGTATGAAGTTCACCGTGCCTTCTTCGTCCATGCGAATCTCTTTTAAACCCAGACTCAGATCCCTATTCATTACGTCAAAGTGTAGAAGAGACGTTTCTATTACAGCACCAGATGTCCAAATCAGCCGTGTTGTTTCAGTGCTTACTGTGGCCAGCCTCCCCAGTTCCACCGTTTATTTACACTGGGGAGCGCTGGCGGCCAGGGGGGAGTCCTTACTAATTGTGAGCAGCTGTAATATCACAAGGCCGTCATTAAGAGGGCAACGGCTTTGCACATGCATTCATAATCCAGCCTGAAATGGAATAGCAGCGACGTCCGCCGACCGCTACTGAATAACCAAATTGTTAGTGTGGTCCGAATTTTACACTTTGTTTACGAAAGACTAAACCGCTCAACGTGATTAGCACCCGCAACGGTGTGACATATCTCATGAGAGGTGGTCGCCAGTGGGAGGAGTAGGAGTGGGGGAACGGGGGACTAAAACTGCACCTTGAGCAGGCCACGCAAGTGTAGACAAGTAGACATTTCAAACTGTGTCAAGTATTAACTGTGGTAGAGTGTTCAACAGGTGGATACAGAAAGGATATCCGTTCATAAGTATACAATAGTAGTAGTTTACAATAGTAAACCTGTTCCATCACATTTTAGCTGTCGTTTAATCCTGATTAGTTGAAATCAGAAAATACACGAATTAAAATAGAATTTTAAGCGCAAGGTGCATTGCTGAATGTACTACCTGTTCATCATCCACCTCCATCTCTACCTCTTTCTTGACTCTTACATAGTTTGTCATTCACAATTAAGTATTTTTTCTTCAGTTGATATCCTAGAAGTAGAAGTTTGCACAACTTCTTCTCCAATCTTCTATTGGGCATCCCAAAGCAGGGGTGCCCAATAGGTAGATCAGGATCTACCAGTTGATCTCCAAAGGAGTGTTAGTAGATCATGGACCTGAACAAAGTAAAAAAAAAATAAATAAATAAAGATGCTAATTACCGTGCCAAAGTTGGAATCATATAGGTATTTAGTCATACATTATAACATATGTTATATGTCAATGTAGAGAGTAACAGGGCAGTGGTAATCTTTTAATCTTAACATATCCAGTTAATACGGGTGAATATATTTAGAGTTTTTAATCTAGGTAGATCTCTCCATCCTTGTCATTTGAAAAATTGCTCACAAGACACAAAAGTGTGATCACCCTTGATCTAAAGTATCCAGAAGTACCTGCAGGTACACAATATAATTTATTTATTGCAGTAGGTTTTGTAGTGTTTTATTTGTAGTGGTGGTCTAGCGGTTAAGGAAGCAGACTGGAGTCTGCAAAGCTTCAGGTTTAAGTCCTCTGCCAGGTTGTCACTGAGGTGATCTGAGCTGAGCACCGGGCTCCACACCAGCAGGAAGACTCACAATATGGTTCACTGTGATTTGGGTGGTAGTCATGGAGACTGCTGCCCCTACAACCTGGTAAAGGACATGCAGATGAAGATGAATGACTGTAGTAGGGATCTATCTTCACAACACTGAGATTCACACTTCATGAAAACACTGTTTCTGAGATCCAAGTAAAGTGCTAGAATTATATATAAGAATATCAATTTAAGAAATATTTTTAAAGGTCCTTATCATTATCATACTTGTTTAGACATGTTGCACTCTGTATTAATGAAAAAAAAAACAAAAACAAAAAAAAACAAAAAACTGTGAAACCCATGGGGGTCCAGGCTCTTTAAATAATAACACATATAAACTCAAATGAATGACATAACAGTTTTTCATTCATTTACAATAATAGTTTATACTGTGCTTGACAGTGAGTGTTACACGTTTCCCTCTCAGTAATATCTCCTTGTTGAAATTTTGAATTTGTTAGTGCATGTTAGGACTCTGACATGTTTTCATAATCTGGTTTTATTATAAGCACTGCAGGATATTGTTGAAAAGTGAACAGCCTCTCAGTTGGTGCGTCCGTCCACCCAGCAGACTGGACTGTAGTGGACCACACACAGTGTCCCGGAGAAGCTCTGCTTCAAGGACATAGAATAAAATACAAGCAAACAAGGCCTGTCTATACTGTATGCTGTGTGGGTGTTTCTTCTCCTCTAAACAACACTGTCCACATCTTTTTTTATTGTTGATTTTTGGAGTTTTTATGAAGGGGGGAAAACTCGGCCGTGGCACAACTTCTGAATTGAAGTGTGTTTCTGAGTGCAGTTTGTTTGTATGTGATTAAAACAGAGTCAAGAGGTTTCTTCTCTTCCTCAGAACATCATCACAGTACAGTAGTTTGCACTATTGGCAGACATAGGAGTCAAGGCGGAGGTTGAGCTCCAGGTACAAAATAATAGCAGTTCTTATTGATTCATCTTTTGCTTGTCCGTTGCCAGTTGCAGGGGCAGCTGGCACCACCCAAATCACCTTACACCATATTGTGAGCCTTCCTGTGGGTGGTGAGCCCACAAGAAGTTACGTGGGTCGGGGTGGTGCTTTGCTCAGAACACCTCAGTGACAACCTGGCAGATGGTGGATTTGAACCTGAAGCCTTTCAGAAGTCTTTTTTAACCACTACACCACCACTGCTGACTAGTAATAGGAATTCTGTAAATGTAAACTATAGTTCATGATCAGCCCCGGTAACATTTTTTTTTCTGATTCTCCCAAGTCTCACAAATAAAAGTGTTTTCCAGGAAAGGAAAGCAAACTCCAAAGTAAACAGTAGGCAGCCTTGAGCGCCCGGGGAGGAGTGGGTGGGGACGGTGCCTGCTCAGTGGACCTCAGTGGTCGGTGGATCCAAACCTTGAACCTTATGGACCCCAGTCCGGTTCCTTAACCACTAGGCCACCACTGCCTCTCTTTGAATTCTCCTGAGTATATTTTTTTCCCAGTGAAACTTTTTTATTGATGCCTGAGGTTTAGGCAGACAAATATATCTGCAGTGTTTGACAGGTTTCCTTCTCCATTTTCATGAGCATGGATATGCAGATTATGGCCATCACTTCTACCAGGGTCCTGATCTCAATTCAGGTCCACATTTTACAAAAGCTTAGTTGAGAAGACGCGGCATCAATACAAGATGACAACCATGGGAAGAGGTCACCGTGAGCGTAAAGGTAGATCAAGCCTTCACCACCACAAGTTTTGTAAATGTGAACAACATCAGGGAATGTGATTCATAACAGATAACAACAAGAGCTGCCTCTTGGATGAGACATGAACAAGAGCTGCAGTTTTGAGTATCCTTATAATCAAATGATCATAAACTTAATTGTATTACCAATGCGTTTTCTGTGTTACTTCTGTAAATTGAAATATTTAGTCGTTCTCACTTTTTCTAAGGATACAGTTATAATTGGGCTATGGATTTTAGAAATTATTGTATGGCTGGAACAAAGTCACTTATCTAAAAGTATTTTTGTACAAATGTTACAAACAGCATATATAGCTCATAAAAGTTAAAGAGCCAATTTCCAGGGTCTCTTGATAATAACCAAAATAACTTCATTTCTTACGTTAATGTTGAGTTGTACTGTTAAAAACGATGCTTTTAGGCATTCCATGTTTCATGCTCATTATAATTTAAAAGTAATATACCCGTAGTGGTACCAGACGTTAAAATAAACAAGAAGTTGAAGGAAACAAGGGTGGTCCAATCCAAAATTAGTTACTTAGAAGGCAACTGGACATAGTAGGTTTTTTGAAGACAGAAAAAACGATAAAGAGTTGAAACGTCTTCAAGGAACCTAGTATGTCCAGTTGCCCTTGAAGTAACTTATTTTGGATTGAATGACTGGATGACTGAGAATCCACACAGAGTGTTGTCTAATATTTTTTTGGACTTTTGGTAAGTTTTTTGACTGTTGGACTGTATGTATGTATGTATAAATAATTACATCATCATGCAGTTTTTTGCTTCTGTAGTTGTATGTTTTAAATAGTTGTCCAGGCTTCAATTCTCTGTTGTTCTCTGAAGGTCACTTTTCACCAATATAGCAGTAGTTTGTAGATTTTACTTTACAACTATCTAAGTGTTGTCATGGTTGCTCTTCAGTATGACTTTGGCATATATCTGTCCCTCTTCTCACTCTACTTTCATGAGAGTACTTACACTCCTGTCTGTGTTCTGAGAATCCAACTACAAAGTACTTTGGCTTGGTTCTCCTGAGGCAGATCAAGGTCAGGGCAGGAGGTGCAGGGGCGATGAAGCAGTCATTCTCTTTCTCTCTCTCTCTCTGTCTCTGTTTTGTTTCACTCCCTCTGCGAATGTGTGTCTGGGCCTGCGTTGGGGCCAGGCGACGTAGACGGTGAGAGGGACACCTCAGGACCCTGATGGCTCCGGTTGCCTGAGCCACGACTGGCAGGGTGGAGGAGGCTAGCCGCAGATCGATCAGCACGGTGCTGGATCCCTGCAATAGGGGACGATTGGATGCGGCGCGTGGGGACTGAATGACATAAGCCCAGACGTCTAAGTGTCCCATTAGCAAGACAGTGCCCATGTCCTGGTGCTTGTGTCTCCCCCGCCCTTTGCCGACGCTGGCATGATGGAAAATGTCTCAGGTGTTTCCCTCAATTGCTGGAGGACGTCTGCGACACAGAGGGAAGCAGCTGATAGTGGAGCAGTAACAGCAGCCCGCATGTGGCACTTGTGATCCTCCATATGTAACCAAAGCAATTATAACTTTATGGCCTTCATGAATCAACAAACCCAGACTGCATGTGTCCGTGCATGTTCTTGTTTATGTTAGCATTTGTACAGTACTATAGTTTTGGCCCGTAGTTTAGGTATCACCGGAGCAGGGGGCGCTAAGTCCACGTGTCCACTTTCTCCTCAGTCATACGACGACAAGCTGTGGTCAGAATGTTGCCAACAAATCCCAAACACATAAGAAATGATGACAAAACAAGAAGGCCACACACAGAGGCTGCAGCGACACACTGCCTACTGGGCTCTAACCCACAGGCAGAGCCGAGCTGAGGAAAGCGCCCGTATGTTTTATTACTCTTCCACCCTCTGCAAATGAGTATATTTACACGTCCTCAAAATGAGCCTCGGGCTGCAGTATCCTGCCCACAGTGTCCATCAAACCCTCTGCCAGCCCTTGATTATAACATATTCACCAATATTGCGTCAGGCCGGAGATTTGCAACTAGTAATATACTCTGTCAAAAACAAGATTTTGATGAAAACAGGGGATTTGTAGCAAAGGGAGCAATCAGAACCAGTCTAAATAAGTGCTAGCGAGCAAAAGTGAGAATAGAGAAGACAGCATGTCATATGATGCAGATTTTGCTGAATAACTTGTTTTATTATATGAAATAATGAATAATTATCTATCATAAAGTATGGTGCAAAAAAGAATATCTAATTAATTGATTAAATAATATATATATACATTTATAATATATATAAAATTAAAACTTTCTATACACAATTCTTTAAAATTTTTAATTATTTTTCTCAAAAAATCTCCAAACCTGAACTTTAACACTATAAGTAACAAAATAAGTTAATAAGTTGCCAAAATATAGCAAAAAAACAATAGTTTTATGCTTTTATGGCATAAAACAAGTTCTTAATCCTTGTTTGTCAGGTTGATACTACGTCCTTGTTTTTATTGACCCTTTGTTACGTTTTTTGTGCATGACATAATGCATTACTGTAATGCAACAATGAGAGTGGAGAATGATGCCATTAACACATTTTCATTCCTTTCATTAACAGAGATTTAAGTTACACGATGACTAACCGGAGACTACATCACTACAGGAAGTGTTCTCTCGTGTGTGGCCGAGAGAATCGGCCGTAAACAACTCTCCTCTTTGTGACTTCTTCGCTCTCCAGTGCTTTGCGTCGTTCAGTTCACTTTTTAACTCAACAGTTTGTCTGGAGCGCAGTTTTATTCACATCATCACTTTGCACTTTTTCATAGAACCAAAATATTTTCTGAAAAACGTACACATGCTTTAGCCTCAGTGTCACAAGGATTAGGGAATCCCGTGCTTAGAGGAAATTGAGGAAAGAGATTGAGATTTGAGGAAAATAAATTCATATCTACATCTGAATTATATAAATAATAAATATACCACAGAGCATGAACTCCAAACCTCTGAACAACTGGGAAGACAGAAATAGTCTCAGTGGGCTCTGATCTTGAGAGCAGATGTTCAGGAAGTTTTTTTTTTGTTGTTGTTTTCTCTACTGGAGGTCCACAGCATGACGTTGAAGAATATGCTGCTGAAGGCAACGTTGTCAACACATATTTCAGAAAATAATAGAAGGAGGCCTCTGTTTTTAAAATCATAATAGTAATTATAATTATTATTTTGTTCAGATTATTCAGGGTTTTCATTTCTATTGTGATTCTTAAATTACAAACACACACACATCGGACCGTTCCTAAACACAAATACAGTAGAGACACGGCCCGTGGAGTGGGTGGAGATGCTGATGGTGCTCGTTACAATCGAAACACAGCAGAGAGACAGACAATCAAATGGTGGACATTGCCTTGATCCTCTCCTCTCGGTGTTGGTCTAATGGATTCCCTCTCTCACTCACTCACTGTAATTGCAATGCAATGATGTCAGCATGACAGGTGAGGCTGAACGTGAGACAGCGTTGAATAAGCTGCTGCCACAGTATCAAGAGCACAAAAACGTATCTGAGACACTCTATGGGGTGTCAATTTAATCATGCTTAAACCAGGTATCACCTTCCGACCCATGATTCCACCATTGACAAAGAATCCCTGCGTACTGCGTTGCACCGAGCGGCGCAGTTGCAACCTCCCGCTCTGTCTGACATGCACATATACGTAACTGATGGGAGGTGATGTGCCCGGTTGCGGCCAAGCCCTACGTCAGGCTGGCGGGTGCGTGTGAAGAGCAGGTAATAATTTATGGAGAATGAAGTATCAGAAAAGATCCAGACTAAACAAAGAATCCAGCTCAGTTTTTCAATGAGACATGAGTGCAGCGGGTGTGACTCACTGGTAATCTTGGATGTGCCTCTTCTAACAAATGAAGTCAACTCCTCGAACCCCCACCCCACTCACACCCCCCACCATTCAGACTTCCCCTGTAAACCCACACACACTGTTTGACTGCGCTGGACCCCAGCCCGCATACATAGTCAGCAGGCACACAAGTAATAATTCATACGGCTTCCCGCACAGGAGTGGGTGTCCTGTATCGGCCTGTCCGCTCCACTGCTTGTCTGTTATCACCTGCAATTGAGGTAATCCGCAGGACTATTATACTGCAGTCCATTGTACAGGAGAATATAACTGTTGCTCCACCGGCACCTCCCCCCTCCTCCGTCGCAGCGTAGCTATACCTCGGGAAAGGTGACACCTTTGAGAGCTACACACTCTTGGTGCACATTTGTAGATGGATAGTGTTTAGTCAACTGCATACTTAAGGTAAAGCTGGATTTAACTTTCAGTTGAAGTATTGTCGGTGGAAGTTGTTCTTTTATGGCCTTCGTGGAGACGAGTTTTGACAAATCCTACCTCTGCTGAAGGACACAGAGCTGATGGATTGTCTCTATCTGTAAAGCAGGAGAATGTACTAACAATAAAATCCCAGTTTGACAGAGGAACAATGTGAGGTTTATATATGTTATTATACAACACTGACTGGAACCAGCAATATTATTTTGTATATTAAGAATTATGATGTACAAGTTTTAGCATATATATATATATATATATATATATATATATATATGTATGTATATATATATGTGTGTGTGTGTGTATGTATATGTGTGTATATATGTATATATGTGTGTATATATGTATATATATGTGTGTATATATGTATGTATATGTGTGTATATATGTGTATATATGTGTGTATATATATAAAACATATGCTATATAATATACATACACTATACATACATACTGTAGAAATAGATGTCTACATACATGTAAAACTCTTATTAACTTCCTGTTTTTGGGTCTAATGATAAATGTAAAGATAGTTTCAGTTTCTCACTACAGCTAATTTGTACAGTTACCTAAGGTAGGACAATTGAACAAAGAAAACAATTCACAATAACTCATCAATCCTTTTTTGTTCATTACACTGTTGCACTGTGTATTACCATAATGAGTTTTCTCATTGACTGAACTACACTCCAGTTAGATTGACAAAGAAGACGGATCTGTTCATTTCCTCTAAAGAAGAAGTTGACAATCGGCGCTCAAGCAGCATTTGAGGGGTTTAATAATTTAACAGAGTAAATTGCAAACTTACACAAATATCCATGCTCCCACAGCTTCTCACGTTGCACACAGGACTGGAGAGTGCATTGTACAGGGAATTGTCAACATTCCCATGATGAGCCGGCAGGCCCTGTGGTCCGGAGAAGTGTGGAGATGGGTTGGGGGGGCCAAAATTGATTGTAAACGCTGAATTATTCAACCAAGTCCTCCGCCATCGGAGTGAGTTTCTTCGGTTACGTTCAGAAGAGCTTTCATAGCAAAACAGGAGAAGATTATCTTGCACCGGCCCCAAGCGGAGGCCCCTGAACGCCTCTCATTAACGAGACAAAGCACACAGATACGGACACACATTTACACACAGCCACACATTCTGATGCATGTCGACACACGTGCCATGCCGGTTCTGTTGACATTGATATCTCTGATATCTGCACACGTACTCTGGCCACCGTCCAACGCGGATCCAGTACGGAGCACAGGGGTACACTGAACTGAAGTGTCCAGAGTAAATACAAGGAAGTTTTCCTGTTTTTGAAGTTGTTTGTTGAGCAAAACATCATCTAACACTAATCCTCTACACACTCAATGATGATTCCCTTCACTCATTCAGGTGTAACTGAGAAGCTCTTCACTCAAAGAAACAATTGGGAGCTTTCACCTAATTCTTTAAGCTGTTCAAGTCTCCTGTGAAGAACAACTGTTGGTTTGTACCTTTATTAGGGATGCGGTCACCAAAACGTCGGCAGTGGTGGCCTAGTGGTTTAGGAAGCAGACTTGAGTTTCCAGGGCTTCAGGTTCAAATCCACCAGGTGCCAGGTTGCCTCTGAGCCTGACTGTCCTGACCCACATCACTTCCTGTGGGCTCACCACCCACAGGAAGGCTCACAATATGGTGTAATGTGATTTGGGTGGTGCCAGCTAACCCATGCAACCCGGCAACGGACAAGTAGAAGAAGATGAATGAATGAACCTTTCTTGACACAACCCATTTTGGGATTTGGGGACCAACACATTTTTGGATGGTCAGAATTTTAAGACTCCTTTGAGGTCGAACACTGAAGGAAAAGTAAATATAAAGACATTTCTATCTTGGATTGTCTTTGGCTTGAAGGCAATGAGATTGGTGAGGAAGAGATGCAAACCAAGTTCAGGTGGTTGGCGTCTTCAGATCACCTTACCACCTTCATGGAGGTTGCGTTAAGGTCCATGATGGGCTGGTAGGTTAGGTCATGCCGCTGTGTTTCCTTAGCCACCTTTAGGACAGCCACCTTTAGGGCAGTGGCCTAGTGGTTAAGGAAGTGGACTTGGGTCTGCAAGGTCCCCGGTTCGAATCCCACTACTGCCAAGTTACCACTGAAATTCCCTGAGCATGGTATCGTCCCTTCACACTGCTCCCCGGGCGCTCATTAGCTGTCCACTGCTCACTTTGATGATGGGTTAAATGCAGAGGCCAAATTTCATTGTGCACTGTGGTGTGAATCACAATGTCACAATGACAAAAATATATATATATTTTTTTCTTCTTCTTGTTCAAATATATTATGATGACATTTGTTTGCATATATTGCAGTGTTGGGTTTTCTCTGGGACTCATACAAGCGATGAAGTAGAAACATCTCTGCTGCGCAGTGTGGACTAGATAAGATACCTCTGCCCGTCTCCGCTTACAGAAAAACCTTGTTGACCCTCATAATAAATCTATCAGATCACATTAAGTAGGGACAGGACGTGGGAGAGGCATTCGGGGGTTCAGTAACAAAGTGAGTGAACGCAGGATGCCACAGATATGACAGAACTGCAGGGAAACTCTAGCTCTGTGTTGCCGGCCCTTTTGGCCCTGCTATCATTAAATGACTCCCTGAAATTTTAATTCTCCTATCACATTAAGTGCTTTGGGAAGAAAACAATCTGTGCAGCGGAGATCTTGGCGATGTCAGACCCTCGTGAAGATGATAGAAGGATGGTGGTGTCTTTAAAGGATTCGGTTACACCTTTGCATAAGAGGACGGACTTGTATGAGGGTGTGTGTGTGTGTGTGTTTCAGAGAGTGAGAGCTGAATAGTCTCTGTTTTTCTTCTTCTTTCGGCTTGTCCCGTTTTCAGGGGTTGCCATTTTCCATCTCACCCTGTCCTCAGTATCTTTGACTCTAACTCCAACTACCTACATGTCCCTTCTCACTGCATCCATCAATCTCCTCTTTGTCTCCTACCTGTTAGTTCCATCCACCAAATAATTCACTGTCCCTCCTCTGAACATGTCCAAACCATCTCAATCTGGCTTCCCTACCTTTTTCTCCAAACACTCCTGTCCGTGTTGTCCCTCTAATGACCTTGATCCTGCCCATCCTTGTCAGGAGATAGTCTCACTGTCCGGCACTTCCCTTTTCTCAAAGTATTCCACCGGGAAACAATTTTATGGTAATGTTTGAAAACCTGAATTAGGGAGATTAAGCAGATCTAATTAGGATGTTTGCAGGTAATAGAGGATTTCACCTCAAGCCAGAAGGAGAATACTAAAAATTCACAGGTCAAGGGTAGAGGAAACTTTTCATTGGAACTACGTCCTGTCAACTTTTACTGCTTCCCTTAATCAGCAACTGTTAACTATACTTTTTGTTTCACATTTTCTGTACCATATTAAAAATACTTCATTATTCAAGTGTTCACTATGATGAAAATAAAGTAAAGTAAAGTCACACTTATCGTGTGCAGATGACATGTACAATGTTCTACTAGTCTCAGCCTGGTATTGCTATTATCTACAGTAATATAGTTCAAAACAGAATTCAACCATTGTAGATTAGATCAATTCATGACACATTTCATATGTCATATTATTGACTATAAATGAATCAGAGTAGAAATACTTTAAAAAAAACTACAGTTACATTGCGTGGTAAATAGCTACCAGTTTTATGCTGTTAACTGTTGTTAGTAATTTTATCGTAAAATATCATACCACTCACTTATAGCATCAGAAAGGTTATATTGGTTTCCAGCTTTGCTGCTGTACACACATTACTCTGTCATAAGTTATGGGAGTTAGTTTTGTCTAGTACTTCCATCATACTCATAAAAAAAAAAAACAAAAAAAAAAAACTACACACAGTATCATTTGCAGACACGTTAATTTTCCGATCTTCCTCTGTGCTCTCGCCGCTACCTCTGATGCTGGTGACAGGCAAATGATGGGTTTCCTACTCTCTCAAAAAACCACAAAGACAGATGTTGGAGACTCATATTCTTTATATAAAGAAACAACGTGCTGAAGAGAAATTTACAATTTTGACTTTTGCCAAAACCTGATCATGCAGATTTTGCGCAAACACTTCATTTCCAAATCCAATATCATCCAATACTGATATTCTTCATTCATATATTTGCCGCCATTTACCCCATAAACTGAGGTAAACATCTCAGGAGCTTATGTGTGATTCCAGCAAAACCCAGAGATTCTGTTACTAAATCTTCATTATTTGAGTAATAAATTTTTAAATCTGTTGTCTATTTCAAGCACTGTTAGAAGTGACACTTGTGTAAGACACACTAATGAGCTGAAGCTCTAACCATAGTTTGGACCAGACCTGGGCAAGCTATGGCCCGAGCCCGAGAGCGGCCTATTTTGCATTTTACCGTGGGCCGCCAAACATTTACAAATTATCGTAATCATTTCATTTATTTTAGTTCACATAATACTCTATCTATTGGTTCCTGACTGGCCCCTTATGTTAAATTTTAGGACCCTAATATGACCCGTTTGTAAAAATACTTGGACTGTTCCTAATACAGGTGTTAAATACAATAAGAGCATTATATTTGCCCCAGATTTCTCAGACACATTTCAATTAATAATCCTAAATTTTTTAAGCTTCAAAGCACAAGGTAAATAACTACAGGTATGTAAAAAGAACATTAAACAGAGATAGTTAAATGTTTCCTGTTGGTGAGAAACACCCAGTTTTAGTGAAGTTGTTTGAAGTAGCTTGCCTGCTTTTACCAAAAGGATCTTCTGGATGTTTTTGTAAAAGGTGACAGAAATCTGAAGCTTAAACTTGCAGTGCTTTTGACCTCTCAGTGGTATTATCTGATTACACTGCTGGCAGTCGAACAATACTTCACCACAGAGGAGCCAGGACAGGAGCTAGACATACTGTACACACATTCACTGGGCTCAGCAGCAAGTGAATGCCTTTCTGCTCAGTGAAACGCAGCGTGGTCAGTGATGCTGTTAAAGGCTGCTGTGGTGAATGTGACATGTACAGCCGTGAATCAGGCTTATGTTTGGGAATTCACATTGCTATTAGCTGTCACAAGTGCTTAGAATCCAAAGTTATTAACTTTAAACACTATTATTAACATTTATACTTCTATTCTTAAACTTCATCACAGGTTTGGTTTACAATATAATTAGAGTGCAGCCCCAAAAGTGCTTCTGACCTGGTCTTGCCAGGTCAACTGAATTACAGTATGAGTCACATGTCACAGCAAAGCTCCTTGTAAGAGATTTGTGAAAGCTTTGAGACTTTTATTTATCCATAAATACACCAGCTTTCGTTTCGAACGTGAGCCATTGTTACAACTCTGATGTGCATATTGGGTTTTGAGCAGTTTCTGTGGGGGGTTAATTAAAATATATTGGTTTTCTGTTAATTCTCCTCTACTTTGTCTTAAATCTGGCATCAGAGCAGTAGAAAATATTCTTGGTTTGTTTTCTTTCCTTTCTGAATTTTTACTTTTGCTTATCTCGTTCAGGAATGAGGTCATTAGAGGGACAACAGGAAGGTTTGGGGAAAAAGCTTGAGAAGCCAGATTGAGATGGTTTGGACATGTTCAGAGGAGGGACAGTGGATACATTGGTAGAAGAATGATCCTAGAGATGGAGCTACCAGGTAGGAGACAAAGAGGAGATTGATGGATGCAGTGAGGGAGGACATGGAGGTAGTTGGAGTTAGAGTTGAGGAGAAGATGGTTCTCTATCCTTGTTTTCTAATTTAACTACAGTTAATATATTATACTCATGGAGCTGAAATGGTCTTATGGTTTTACTTGTGTCTCAATGATGTTTCACAGCCATAAAAATCACATTACATTAATTCTCTTGACTGTCTCTAAGGATTTTTTTTTTTCTGTACAGTTTCATAATTTTACTTGCAACAAATAGCAGCAGATATGTAATTTTTTCATTACCTCCTGTAGTGGCATGCTACACTGACGAAAGGTACGATAATTTAATCACAGTGAATGCTGCACTTGTTTTGGCTCTCCTTAAAATAAAATCATTTTATGGAGATGAGTAATCAGAAGGTAACACAATGTAATTTTCCACTACATTAACTATCATAACCAAATAAAGACAAACAAAGAGAGGATTTTGTCTTGCATCACGGCAAAGGTCTAATTATGGCAAAGTCGAAAACTTAATGGACCCACTGAGTTCCCCCTTCAGTACAGTGACATGTTTGATTGGCTGGTATGTTTGTACTGGGCTCGTGCAGCGGTGGGGTGCGTAAGGAGGGAGGGGGCTTCCGAGGGGGGCTCTGTTCTCCCGTGGCAGTGGAGAACAAACATAAATCTTCTTCAACAATCTATTTTCCATCATACTTATTCACGGGGGACATCTCAAAGTGGTCTTTACCCTTTCTGTCAATGGCTGCCCTCATCCATCAGTTTCATAGAGAATTATACCCCAGATCAATGTAGTTCACGACCACTGAGCATTTGTCGAGGTTGTGCAGGAGGCGGTGGGTTTGGAGGGAGGGTGGGCTCAGGGGACTTTAAGGATCGGCTGATTGCGTTGGCGCTCGTGCTCTGAGATCTGGCAGCATACCTGTTGTTGGCCCGATAATTTACACCACGTGGTTCTAATAAAAACACAATGCTATTTCTCACACCATTAAACCCGGTTACCATGATCAAGAAATCACTTACACCATGCTTACTAAAAATGTTTGCTGCATTTCACATGTGCAAAAAATCTTTTTTTTTTTTTTTTTTTTTTTTACTGGGTTAAGAAACTTTTCTTTTCCTCAGACGAAAAAATGTAAAAAGTGCACTGACATTATTTATATCCTGTAAAGACGCCATACACCACAGGTGTCAAACTCTGGTGTGGTGGCCAAATCTGGCCCGCAGTGTAATTATATATGGCCGGTGAGTCTATATCAAATATGTACTAGGGTTGGCACACCAGTATATAGGGCGTATATACTGGTAGGATCTGTAGTATTAGTGTTGCATGGTCTTTGTTATAGCACATTTTCTTTGTTGTAGGTCTGCATAAAATCATTAAAATGATCTGGGAATGCTACAAATACAGGGAAATACCATGTATGTGTGTTTCTGAATAAATTTCTCATGTGGTGATAATATTAAGCGTCTGTTGAAGATTCAATAAACTCAGAAATCAACATTTATTCAGAGGCGACATTTGGAGACAGGCAAGACAAGCAGTTTCATGGGACTCCTGCCACTAGGGGGCCTGGTCAAAATTTTATTTGCTGGGGGACCCCAGCTATATCTTGCTAGGTTCCCCAACAGATGTCCTTGCATTTAATATCTGGAGAATCTGGAGTGGGGTTTACAGTTAATTTTGCAATAAATATTCCGTCTGGCCATGCATTCATGTCAGTTTTTATTTTTTGGCCCACCCCTGCCATACTGCCATATGGACTGTAAAGAATTGTTGACATAAGGAGTCAAAAACAAAGTGATTATGGTGTGAATGACCAGGACGGCCGCATGGAGCTAATATGGAATATTTATTAAAGCGATCGCACAGCCCCTGACAAAGATATTCATTGTGGATAATGGGCTTTTGAGGAGTTGTGGCACAATGCATAATTGCTTCTTCTGAAACATTGATGAATGAAGTTAGAGGGTGGTTGGGATCAAATTCATAAATCAAATTACAGTACCTCTGCTCCCGAGGGCTGAAACAGTTAAGGACTCTCTATTAATTTAATGGGACTAAAGTAAATGTAGTCCGTGGCGTAATTATGCGTATGTTCTCGTTGCAGCATTGTCCCAAATGAATTTTTTACACAGGCAACCATTAGCTACAAACTAATACCGGTTAATCCTTGGCAAATATGAATTATTAAATCCTGCAGCCAGTGTCCTGTTACAGCCTGCTGATGAATAGTTGATTTTATTTTGTATAATTGACAAGGCGTGACCTGGCAGATTTGGTTTGGAGCTACAACAAAATGTAGAAGACAACGTTGACTTCATTGGTCACTCTTCGTCAACTGGTCTTCTTCAGTACGGACCTTTTTTTTAACTTGATGTGTGAGGAGTAGAGATCAAAAACAATAAATTAAAAAAAAGAAAAAAAGACTTAAAAATGTATTTTCTAAAACCAAAATTGCTGCACTGTTTGTCTGGACGTATTCTCTTCTCATATGCAAATCCCTCTCCGGCACTCACACTCAGACGCACACACACACACTTAAGACATTAAGTCCTCAACGTGGTCCAGGCTGGGGAGGGATATTGGCATGTACACGAGATTGATGAAAATTACTTTCAGAGCATTTATTTCTTCTAATACCACTGAAAGAAGAGTGTGCACTCAGGAGATATTTGATCTGAATTAGGGAAACTGATGAAGCAATTGATTAATTGGAATTTAAGCCATCAGTCACCGGAGCCATCAGCAGCATCATTTACATTCCAAACAATCAGCTGATAGCCCAATAGGACACTGAGTATTAATACACAGGAGTCAATGTGATACTGCCACGTTGCCACCAACCTCTATTGACAAGCACAATGTCACTTTTAATTCCTGCTTCATCAAAATGCATATATTCTAGGATTGGCTCAACTATCCACTAAATCTTATACATATTTAATACTGGAAGAAGTGAAGGAAATGTCTTTATTTTATTTATATGCTACTTAAACTGTTGATAGTTGCCATTGGTTGATTTTAAATGTATTTACTTATATTAAAAATATTTATACAGTTAATACGTGTTTTCTAGTTTTTGTTCTATATTATTCAGACAGTGGATAATTTTCTCCTCCAAGCACAAATACCCCTATTTCTATCTGTGGTAGCAGATTTAAAAAGTAAATCTTATTATCTGTAGTGTAATTAAACATAGAAAAATACTAAAGAAAAATATCTTTAGTAGAAATATCAACTGGTGGGTCGCAACCCAAGAGTTGATCCCGGACTAGTTTTTAGTGGGCCCCAGGCCTTTTCTGGTGGAATAAAATATTCTATATAAAATATAAAAATATAAAATGTATTCATATATAATTTTGTTATATATAATATATATATATAAACACATATATGTATATACACACACACATACACACACATATATATATATATATATATATGTGTGTTCAAACGTTACCATAATATAACACAGAATTAATATTCTGTGTTATATTAATACATTTAAAAAGTTTTTTTTTTTTTTCTTGGGTGGCAGCTATTCATGAAGGGGTGATTGTGGGTCCTGAAACCAGAACAGTTGAGAACCACTGTCTAATTGTTGATAAAATGCCACAGGTTGATGACTTGATCACTGCGCACTGACTCAAACTTCACCAGATATTCCTTGCAAAACTATACAGTCTATTAAATAGCTTTGCGTAAAAACAGAGATTCCATCAGAGTCAAACTCCAAGCTCCAAAAAATGTGATGATACACGGTGAGTCAGCAGCGACTCATCGGAGGATGAGCATAACCTTTAGCTCAGTTCGCACATGCGTCTCCAAATAGTTTTTTGTTCTCATGCTCTGGCACAAATTCACAGATGCAAACATGAATTACATGCTGGGCTATATGATTCACGGAAGGCACTGATTGTTCCTTCAAAGTGCCCATTACAGAGGCCTATCATTGCAACATCAAGCCCTCCTTCCCATTGACAGCGCTGACGTTTTCCCACTTGGCCTGAACCCCCTACTGACAGCAACGCCAGTAACGCTCCTTCCCTTCTCCCTCCCTCCCTCCCTCTCTCCTGCCGCCGTCTCTCTGCTGCTGCTGCCCTCACGATGTTTGATTTTGCTGAAGAAGTTAGTCATTAGTTGAAACAGCAGAGTGTTGTAATGAAATCTGCCGGCTGCATCAATAGTGTTCACTGTTGCCAGTTTGCTTTGCCCCATGCTTTTTCAATTTTATCTGTTTGCTGTGCAGCAGTGCAGCATCACTGTAATGACATTTGCCCCCACAGACGGGGCAAACGGCTCAATCTCATGTCCGATGATTCCACAATGGCATCTCACACCTGTACCGGTAAAACCCTGCTCATCATCATGCAGGTAAAATAAGGAAGCTGCTCATCTTCAGCTCACACTCATGGATTATTCTAAATAAGAATGGCGTTGTCTGGTTGGCTGCTTGGTTGACCACATGGTCGGCTGAATGGAAGATGTGCTGCCTTTTGACTGGATTGGTTTTCCACAAATTAAGCTCTAATTAAACAGCCAGTGTGCTAAGTTACAGAGAAACATCCACAGCCTGAGCCACAGTAGACCGGCTGTGCCGCTCTAACAGCAGCAGCAGCAGGCCCACTCACTACGATCGTTCCTTCAGACGGGTGTCAAAACACCCCCGGTCTGCCTCCCATCAAGTCCTCTGCGCTGAAATAGGAAGTGAGGCTCTGAAAGGAAAGATTAAAGTTTTCTGGAAGTACTGTTGGCAGCTGCACATGCCCTAAAGATAAACTTTATCCGGCTGAATGTGCAAAACTTTGTTGGAGTCATTCGTCATCTTTGAAAGCAACACATTTCCGAGGGTCTGGGAAATACGCTAGACTGGTCGCCGTAGTCTGGTCTGCTACTGGTCCACTGTAGGGGTAACAAGACCAAATAAGAATTGGACTGATACTTGTAGTCCATGAATTAAAGCACACAGTCCAAAGTTTCATTGGAACCTGTTGAAAATACTAGTTTATTACAAGATATTTTGTATCAATCCGTTCATTATTATTTGCCATGCTTTTTTAAAAATACTTAATAAACATTTACATAGGGTCCGTAGTGGTGGACTAGTGGTTAAGGTAGCGAACCTGGGTCTGCAGGGCTTCAAGTCAGAATCCACCAGCTGCCAGGTCACCATTGAGGTGTGATTTGGGTGGGACAAGCAGAAGAAGATGAATGAATGAATGATTTAAATAAGATGCATTAGGAGCCACTTTAAAACAAACAAACAAACAAACAAACAAACAAAAAAAAAATATATATATAAAGCAGGAAGTGGTGATGTCATAGGCTTCCTGCCTCCCAGGCTCATGGTCTGATTCCCTTTGGTGGCTAGAGCACTGCAGGGGTTTTACCCATTGTAAAAACTGCTTGCAATTCTTACTCTGACTATGACTGATGAAGGAAAAACCTTAATTGAAGGCTGTATCTTGAAGCCTTCCTCCATTCCTCATGTTACCATGATGATTGACAGCTCCTGTCCCGTACTGAAGACACATGCAGTCTCCAGTGATGCAATATCACTGTACCCTAGTGACCCATATAACAAAGCAACAAAACAAAGGTGGATGAAAGTAAAGTAACAAACGACCAATTTCTTCAAACGTTACCATAGGTTAAGGCATATGTTCTGTATTTGTGCAGCCCATCAGGACGGATGTATTTGCTTTAGTTCTTCATGCTGGTATACTTTGTTTTGCACATTGCGTACAAGCAAAAAGAAAACACTTGGAAAGGATTTCGTACAACCCACAAATGTTGTCTCAACACATGCACTGACTCACACATGAACATACATATCTGCACGCAAACCCACCATCTGAATTGCTTATGCCAGCTAGCCATCTGGTCAGACCATGATCATCATATGCAATCTGCCCACCCAGGCTGGCACTGATTCACCAGAGCAGCCCTCCCAATTATCCTCATCACGCCAATAATACAGCAACAAACCAGAGAGCACACTTGCACATTGACACCACAATAGGACCCACCTGTTCAGAGAACAGAGGTCAGTGTTTGACACAAATTGAAAATACTCATCTCAGCTATCGTACTGTGATTTTAACAAACATATTGAAAGATTCAATTAACAGTTTATTTTGAAAGGAGAACTTCTATTTCATAAAACAACATATGGTTCTAACTTCTAGTCCTCAAACTGTGGATATAGGCACTGGTACAATTACCAGCATGGTTATGTATGGTAGCATTAGCGTTACCCACATTGTGTTTTTGTGTCATTTTTGTGTGAATCATTTGTGTGAAAGCACACTTTCTGCTCAGTTTATGTCATTTTCAATATTTAGTTATTGTGATTAATTGTGATTTAAATATCTTAATACTATTGAGAGTGAATAATAACTATCTTTAGGCCAGGGGTCTCAAACTCAAATAAGTCCAGGGCCACTGCCCCCAATTTTCACCAAGGGGCCGCTTAAGCTATCAATGTTAAACGTAGAAGAGAGAGAAAAAAAAAAGTGTTTTGTTACGTTTTCCAAAGATTCTGTGTAGAACAACACTGCAGATGAGTAGAGACAACAAAATGAGAATTATAAGATTTACCAAAAAGTGTGGAAAGAAAATCTATAGAAATAAAAACTTACCATAACATATTGGTGAAGCGCAAAATGTTATACTGTAGTACAGTACAGTACAGTACAGTACAGCAATCTGTGAAAATACACTTCCTGAGATGGTCTGAAGTCTGGATCACTGCAGAAAATGAATAGTGCAATGAAGAAGAATCAACCACTTTACCACTGTATGCATCCAACATGACCGTTTCCAGCATTGTTGACTTGTGGGCCACAATAACATCAAACTTTCACATCAAGGTGGAGGCCACAAAATATCATTTCACGGGCCGCAAATGACCCACGGGCCACAAGTTTGAAACCCCTGCTTTAGGCTAGGGCTCTCAAACGTGGTGTCCACACTGGTTTCATTGGAGATCATACCTATATGTCGCACATTGACCAATTATCCACTAGGTTGTGGCAGCTATATAACACTGTCCACCAGTTCATGGCATAGTATAGTATACTATTACTTGATTTTGTCAAATATGTACACTTGGTCTCTTATCGGCTTCTGATGTTTATACACCTGTTGACTACCAGTGCGTAATGACAAATCAAAGATCTCCATGTAAACTCCTAGATAAGTTTGACGTTTTGTAACCTTTTGTCTCTACATGGTGAATATTATTCTGTTTGGATCTTAACATTTGTCGGCCCTGTCAGCTGATAAGCCCACTAACTCTACATTGATCCATCTCTCAGCCTATCTCCCGCCGTCTTAATTTTAATTTCCCCATTTGTAACCCATGCTAATTCATCCCCATCTGCTGTATGATCCATGGACCAGTGGCCTTAGCGGCACAGGGTGCCAGCAGGGGTCACTGTCAATTATATCCATTTAATACCCACTTATGTCTGCAAGGACGTCTTCCTCCTGGGGTCACGCAGACTTCACCCTGCACTTTATCCAATAATCTCACTGAATATAGGCTTGGATATTGCAAAAGATCAATGTCATTAACAAGGAGACAAAATGCATTTGATTATGGATGTAATTAGTACAGGCTTGAGGAGATTTGCTCCTATGCACAAAGAGGCAGAATCCTTTTAGTATCAAAATTGCCCTAAGAATGGACACAGCTCGGATCATTTTTGCAACTGATGACCACCTTAATGGAATTAGTATCACTAATGACAGACTGTTAGGGCTCATATACATGAAGATCCTCAAGTCTGTCTTTGACTGATAGAACAGAGCATTACATTGTCTGAGGGTGAGTGGTGCTGCAAGACGTGGCGAGACAGCTCAGTTTACTGTCACCACTCACTCACAGTCATGCCATGGCTCGTCTGCCTGATGCCAGTTTACCTGTGGAAAAAAAAAAGGTATCTCTGGTGTAAGGTGACACCGGGATGCTGCATTAAGAAGATGAGCTTTTAATAATTCTGTCACTGGACCAGGAATATCAGGCTTGGATCACTTTACAGCCAACATCATTGAGAGAAAGAGTCTCATTAAAACTCTGCCCCCTGCTGACTTTATCCCTGCGTCACGAGATCACTCTTACCTCCCATGTTCCTTTTTGGGCTCTGTCAGATTTTTGACGTTTCCTGCAGAAATGTTGGACGTAACTGCGTCAGACACATCTCAGGTGAACAACGACCTGAATAGTGTGTCAACCGCTGATCTGTGATCAGTTTTGCGTGAGCTGCTTTATTTGTTTGTTCCTGTAGATCAGTGCTTCTCAATTATTTTCTGTTACCCCCCAGCAAGAAGACAACAATTCGCCAATTATATAATAATATTAATAATAAAAGATTGCTTCACTTCTGGTTTGGCCAGTTAGTAAATGGCAGTATGAAGAACAGCGCCCCAATGATAAAATTTAAAATAGCCCACAGCGGCCCAATTTAAAAACATACAAACAAAAAAAAAGACTCAAAAAGAAAAAAAGGAAAGGGCTTTACGATGCCTAAAGGAAAAAAATACAAATAAATTTACACAGAATGAACTCCATGAGAAGATGTAGACAACGGTTCTCCAACTAACAGCGGACAAAAAGATAACGACATGTTAATGGCCGACCGAGAACAAGCAAATACTGCCAGTTTGGACCTTAAAGAAATGAAGGTATTTATAAAGAATAATGATAAAGGATTGCCACGAGAATATATTCCTTACAAAGACCAAAATATGAAGTCACGTTTTTTACCAATCAAAACGGTCGATAGTGAGCATTTAGTAATAGAATTCAAACTGTATTGTTGCAATATCTAAGAAATCACTGCACAAATACATTCCCTTACATTGGCTTGGATGTCCCTAATTAGCAACAGTATTGCAAAAGTTGCCAAGACTTTCTTGGATCTCAAGATAGTCAGATCTAACTGTATGTATACAGTAATAAGGGAAACTACAATAAGAACGTCCCAGTCAAGTCAACTTTAGTTATGGGACACGTTTAACTTTTTCAAACCTCCTGTGTCAGCCTTGATCACTTTCATCAACAGTAAGGTCTGTAGCACGTAGTGCAGAAACACATTCTTCTGTACTAAGATCAATCTTGGCCTGCAGTGGAAACCTGTTGTTGGATGTGAAAGGAACAGTCAAAACGACAGGACCAAGCAGAGGTTCTGTGGCTTGTATTGGATTGCACTGCCGTGAAACTCTAGCCAGTGTGGTAACCGGGTACAGCCACTTAAGATGGCAAGATAGCTATGATGATGGACAGTTAAATCTTTTATATAATATAATCACCGGGTCATATTTCCTCAGGTGTAGGCGGATGCCAAGATTTAGTGTTTAAGAGTAAATATTCAACATATTTTTTTACATACTTAATTGTTACTTGTTTACCTGTAGTGTTTCAAGGTAGATCACTTTGGGCATCAACAACTAATTGTGCCGTAGTAATGAACATGTACGATCTGAACCTTTCCGTGCTTCATCAGACATCTCACAATACTCAACTGTGTACGTCTGGGAGATCAGAAGACCTTAGGGAATCATGGAAAAGTAAGAGGGAGAAGCTGCTGCGCAACGTCTGGTCCGACTCCACTTCATAGAAATCTGCTTAACCACCGTGAATGCACACATGCTAAAACCCTTCCCTGTTTTCCATCAAGCTGCTGTGTAGTGGCGATGTTAAATGTAGGTGGTAAGCTCATATATCTAATTATACAATAGCCAAACATTTTTTGTTAATGAAATGGAAGGAGTGTAATTGAAAACTTCAGCATAATTATTGCTTGGCGAGTGGCTGGCCTCGGAAAATTGCACGTGTAGGAAGAGGTCCCAGCAGGGGCACCCGTGACTTAGGAACCAGGCCGTTTCCAAAGTCCTCACAGAGCAGGACATGTGCACCCACCCTCGCACATTATTATCATCATTATCATTGTGAAAATGGCAGCCAAAAACAGCAACTTTGCTTACACCATCAAAAGAGAAGGAAGATTATAGAAAATTCATGGTTTCCTCCAAGGATAAACTGTTGGCCTTACCTCACTGGTTTAGGGGGAAGAAAAAAAAAAGAAAGAAAGGAAGAAAGCACAAGCTCTCATTCCCATGGTTGTATTCAAAATGTCAATTAAAGCCTTGTATTTTTTTTTTTTTTTCACCATGGTTGCAGAAAGGGTAATGGCTTAGCAAAGGTAAGGATGTGAATAACTTAGGACATCACCTCATAGGTTTCTGTGCACAGCGAAACCAGAGCAGCCAAGACACATAAAGCCAGGTCAGAACGGCTTGGCAGCCGCACTAACGATGTTTGTCACAACTGCCCTCTTTCCATCCCCGGCTAAAATGAGAACAGTCAGAGAAATATGGGATTACCATGAGTTATTTATGACGCTGAAACCCAAGAGCCCTCTTTATGAAATCATCTCTGCTGATTGGGGCGTTCTTTCATTCTGCAGCATCTGATATGATTTCAAATGGGTTAACATCAAAGTGGCCTGTGTAAAGTATGAGTAGTTTTGCACACATTCAATCAAAATACAGATTCTTATCGGCATCATGCTGATTGACATGAGCGGACTGTTGTGAAACAGATACTGCAGCTGTCATAGTCATTATGGATTTTTTTTTTGGTGCAGGCTCTGTGTGTGTGTGTGTGTGTGTGTAGGTGGTTATGGTGGTGGGGCACAATCCTTGTGGCCTGACACTAAAAAGCCTGGTTTGGATTGTCTTCCAAAATAGGTCTGACCTTTCCAAGCGTTACCTTAATTACATACATATGTGATGTGAAATTTTAACTCTGAATAATCAGATCTTTACCTTATTATTGATGCTGAGTTAAAATAGCATTTTAACTATCTTTATTTTTTTTATTATATAATCTTATGTTTGTGTTAGAAAATGAGTTTCACTTTCATAATTGTGTTAAACTGCATTCTCCTAGCAGCGGTTGTGCCTGTTCTCAAGCTTGGGTTGAAAACCTACACCCAGCTAAGAAATGGTCCATAGTTAATGAACTTTCTGACCTTTAGGAAAATGTACACTGCTTCACCAGATTCTGCGTATTTAATAATTCAGTTAGAGAGAAAGACAGTTGAACGGAGGAGCATCTCTCTCCCAATATCGGCAGGGAATATCATTTTGTCCAGAGACACCAGCTGAAATTTTATTGCTCGGAACCGACAGAAGGAAAAACTCATTATGGAGACATCCATTTGTGTGGGTTTTAATAAAAAAGGAGAGAATGAATCTTACATGGGAGACTAATGGCAAAATCTATGAGGAAACCTCCTAAATGAGGGTCCTGGACGTTTGAAGCCATTAGTGTGGAGATGGGAAATAAATTTACATGTGTTCACTCCGGGTTAAAGGAATCAAGTAGTGAAGAAAAGAGGAGAGGAGACACTCGTAGCTTGATCTGCTATTGAGATCTTCTGAATGGGAGATCATAGGTGCATTATTGATGAGTGTCAGTTTGAGTTTCAGCTCCAGAGGAAATGATAAGGTGTAATGCAATGGTCTACTGTGATCATGGACAGCCTTGTCCCACATACAGTATTTCATGGCACTGAGGTGACGGCCCGCCGCGACAACATACTGTCTTAAACAGATTGGTGTCATAAACACTGGTCACATGACAGGCAGTGATGCAGCCACGGACATCTCCGTATTCTCCAGTGTGATGTCAATCATCATAAGGACAATGGAGAAGGTCCTACAGCTCTGTCTGTGCATTGTTGCTTCAGATTGGCAATTTATGACATTTGACTCTCTCCGTTTACTTGACATGGGCTTTATTCTCCTTGAACTGCAACGCGACGAACTGGAATCAGTGTGTGTGAGTGTGTGTAGTGTATAACTATAATAAAGGGAATTGCTGAAGAGAAAGGGAGAGAGAAGAAAAAAAAAAGATCAGCCTTTTTTAGCCAACTTGATTGTTATTGCACAGTGCTTACGGTGTTTTCTAGGCCTGCACATGTAATCAATAGCCCGAGGCAATTTTAAGCGTGATCAGTTTGGATGGATTATTGCTTGGCAAGAAGGCTTTTCCATTGATCCTCTCATCATGTCAATCACTGACAGTGACAACTCTGAACTCCTCAAATTCCATACATCAGCAAGTACAGCTCCCAATAGCACTGCATAAAAACAAACAAACAAAAAAAACAGTGAGATGGTGATAGAGGATGTGCTGAGACTGGGTTTCTTATATTTTAATGTAAAGTAAAGATCACGACAGCAATGCAACATTCACTCTCTCCTGAGAAAATTAACTGGACAGAAACCATATTTCCAAGTATCACTACATTAACAGATGTAAACATCTATTAAATAACACTTTTTTACATGAAGATGCTCTTGATCCTGTGCAACAGATTGAGCTCAGCGTAACTTCTTCTTCTTCTCCTTCCAGCTTGTCTCTTTTTTTAGGGGTTGCCACAGCAAGTCAACAATTTTCATCTCCCCCTGTCCTCTGTATCCTCAACTCTAACTCCAATTACCTCCATGTCCTCCCTCATTGCATCCATCAATCTCCTCTTTGTCTCCTACCTGGTGGCTTCATCTCTAGGATCATTCTTCTACTAATGTATCCACTGTCCCTCCTCTGAACATGTCCAAACCATCTCAATCTGGCTTCTCTAGCTTTTTCTCCAAACCTTCCTGTCTGTGTTGTCCCTCTAATCACCTCATTCCTGATCCTGTCCATCCTAGAAATCACCATGGGAAATAAATCTTTATAAAATGGTTATTGTTACACTGTCCCTCCTCCGAACATGTCCAAAAACATGTAAAAAAAAGAGTTACTCAGACTAACTACCTACATTTCTCTTAATATCAACCAGTCTTGATTTATTTGGTTAAAAAAATGCTACTGTTGGGGAAGGAACGTTCATTCTTGCGGATTTCGTAATGGCTGAAATCTCATCTAATGGGCGGCAGATAGCAGAGAGGTTCAAATCAGTGTCGGAAAACTGGGGCTGTCCGGTGAAACACAGACTGACTTGTAATATCCTCAATTTCTCCCAGCTGGAGCAGCACAGAAGCATGTAACTGATAGTGTTCACATGCATATTTTACACTGCGGCCCAGGTGTACAGTTTCAGCACTTGTGAGGAACTGAACAGATTTGACAAAGACAGTGAAGTGCAATGAACGAGGCTACAATACAGAAACTCAGGCCCGATATACGAGGCTCCATTTTACACACAATAAGCTGGTGTTTTGTAGTATATTTCAAGGGCAGCTAGTGTCATTAAAACAAAGTACAATTTTATGTCATTTGAGAGTATTTTATATGCAAGGGTAATGTCCTCGGGGTTGACTTGCCCTGTTTGTGGCAGAAGATGTCGGAACAGGAACATTTCTTTTATTTCTATTTTTATCAATGTAATGATATAATGACTTGAAACCAGAGGTGACGTTTACTATTAAGAGGGAAATTTTAGCAGTTGACATTATGGAATGGTGGTTCAAACGTCTTCATCTGGTGGACAATGAGAACTCTATAGCTCAAGGGTCTCAAACTTAAATAGGTTGAAGGCCACCACCCACACTACCAAGTCACTGAAGGACTGCTTTCAGTGGTAAAATATAATTAAAAAATTATATATTTCAGTTTTCCATAGATTATTTGAGAACTATAGGATTTACCATGAAATGTGGAGAACAAATTTATTAAATATTATCATAAATTCAACTTTCACATCGAGGTGGAGGGCGCAAAATATCATTCCATGGGTCGCAAATGGTCCACCGGCCAAGAGTTTGATATAACCAGCCCTGTTATAGATAAAAGTGTAAACTCTTCTGGCTTGGATAAGATGCTGTCCAAGCCAAAACAGTTATAGAACAGAAGAAACCAATAACATACTGTCCCATTCAACTAATGCACCAAGGCATCTTTAGAACAGAAAAAAAATGGATTTATTGTTAATTTTGCATAAATTTCTTTTCATAAATACATGTCTTTCCTCAAAGTTTTGGTTTTACAATAAAATCTGATTTTAAACCACCGTTAACAGAGGGATTTATGCTGCAGTAGAGGACTAACATTGCAATTACTGGCAGCCCAACCGCCCTATTTACCAGAAACAGTTAAATCAGCTGATTAAATTTTATATTAATCAATATTTACTATTGCATAACATATCAGCAAAACTCAATTTTCTCATAATGGTCTGTAATAATAAGGAAGTCTGCTGCCGTCATAAAGTAGATAAAGATAAAGTAGAGACCAATCATTGGACTGTTACAGTAAGTCATGCCACTTTATAGGCATGGAATTCCATAATGGCACAGATCAATAGCAGCCCAGGAGGTTTTCCTCTTCAGCAGGATTTGACACATTTGAATAAATGCCGCTGAGGGGGAGCAGGCCTGTGTTCAGTGACTTCAATTTTTCACAGGGCGCTGACACGTTAACCAGAGTGATTTTAATCTTTTTCAAGAAGCGATTACACGGAGAAATAATTTAAACGCATATGAAACAGAATAATGGCCATGAACAGCTCGCATTGAAAGGTTGATTGTCAAAAATAAGGTATAAAACCTAAAAAGCTGCTCCAGAATTGGTGAATAAAAGATAACCATCAGGCCCATGCCCTTCTCTCTCCCCCCTGGTTTTTCTTCAAGATCTCTGTGTTGGGAATAACATAAGGCTTGAGGGAGTGGGCTGCGAGATAAAAGGCCACATCACAATGATGATCTCTATCGATCTGCAACCTTGGGCACACAGAGGAGGTCCGGCATTTGTCACGTCGAAGCTGAACCCAATAGCTGATCCACGCCACTCTCTGATGAATTGGCCCTGTTTGCCAAGTTTGTTTAATTGATGACATGTTCCCTTTCAGGTGAACCACCACTATGTTCCACGCATTCATCGATTTTCTTAAACAACCCCACCTTTTCACCCAATCTTCTTTTACCCACTTTCTAAAAGCAACCAAACCTAAAGATAAAGCTTCCACCACAGTGGACATGGAAACAACAGGGCAGTCTTTACCCTCTGATGGCATGAGCCATTACCCTGAAGTAGAAAACAAAACTTTTTTTTTTCTTTTTCCTTATCTCTGCCACTATCTGTTTGATGTTCTATAGCGCAGTGGTCCCCAACCAATGGGTCGGGGACCGGTATTGGTCCGTGGGTGAATTGGTGCCGGGCCGCAGAGGTCCCATTTGGCTATTACTTCCACTTGATCCATACCCATAACAACAAAATAACTTGACAATAGAATGGCTAGGATACCATCATCAACAATGCAACTATATGTAATTACGAAATATTTTCTCAGTGAAGACAACAACAATAAACTCAAAATGACGCAGAGTCATCGATACAAGATTGTAACTTTTTATACCGGTCGGTAGCAAATAATTATAGGCTGTGTGCACTTGAGAAAACCTTGTTGTGTGCATGCACAGATAATTTGGGTAGGAAGATTTTATACGTTCTATGTAAAATATTTCAGAACTCAGGAAAATTTCATTTTATTAAGGGATATTCATCTGCCACAACTTAACGACTGGTCCATGAAAAAAAGTAACATTTTACCGGTTCGTAGTACAACAAAGGTTGGTTACCATTGCTATTAGCAGTTATCATACCCACTTTACACATCCGTTTAAATGCTGGGTTGAGCGCCTGAGTAATCACCTACTATTGGTGCCTCGTGTGGCAGCCTTGTTTATCGCTTTGTCTCTTGCTGTAATCATTGTAGGCTGTTTTTAAAAAATGACGATTCACCGACCATACAAGAGGCCTCACCAGTTCTAACTGTTAGTGGGGAATACAGAATTGATATACTGTGAGTGAGGAAAGAAAGGCTGTTTCAGGCTCTTTATTTTAGGTAATAAGTCAAAATGTCGCAAAATCTGTCGCAAGAGACAGATTTTAATAGGTCGTTACAGTTGTGTGACCCTAACTCAGGGGTGCCCAATAGGTACAACAACTTACCAACAGATAAGTCTGAAACTAGCAATAGCCCATATATTCTCGGTCAATGTAGATCACTTTGACTTCATAACTTTGAAAAGTAAAAGACTAAATACATGCCAAGGTTTCATTTTCACAAAGAAGTAACATGTAACAATCTATTGTATTTTTCTTTTAAGTGAATGAAGTCTTAATAAAATTTCAGTTCGCTTTAGCCCAGAGTCAATTTCTCAGTTATTGGTGTAGAATTCCAGGTTTCACCTAATTGGCCAATCCGATCTCAGTAAAGCTGGTAGGCAACTTCTGGTGGGCTCAAAATCTGCAGTACGGTTCAAGAAGGACTGGTACGGTGCAGGTGCAGGGCGGTTTGGAAGGCGCTCTTGGTGACTGTTGACCCTATCACACGGTAATAGAAAGATGGATGGTGATTGATTGATGGATGGATGGATAGATGTGGACATTAGCGAAAAATATGAAGGAAAGAAAAGCAAACTCTTTGTCATTGTGACGGTGGGGACGGTGCCTTGCTCAATAGATCTTAGTGGTAACCTGGCAGTTGGCGGATTACAACCTGTAGGCCTTCTGACCCCAGTTCGGTTCCTTGACCACTAGGCCACAGCTGCCCCATATGCATGTTCAAGTGGACATGAGGCAATACAGATCATAGCTTAGAGGAATTGGACACTTTATAGAGAGCCACGTTACATCGATCATGAAGGTAAAAAAAAAAAAGAAGACATTTCTTTCCAACCTTGCTGTTGATCTGACCCAGGCTCCGTCTCCATGTGAACTGCAGCGAGTGACATTAAATTCAGACAGGTTAGGTGCGAGCTGGGACACCACAGGCATCTCATTTGGTCAGTGATACTGCTGCTGCTGATCCTTGGCTCTGCTAAACTGTTAATGTTTCAGGAGGATCACTGGGGTAAGTGCACCACGCGTCAGCAACTCTCAACAATCCATACAGGAAAGAATCTGAATTTGTGAACCACACAACCGTATTCCAGGGCATCTGGAGTGCGTAACATTGTCATCTTGAGAGCCTGCATGAAAACTAACACTTACAGGAGCAGCCAAGCAACCAGTCGAGCGCTAGATAGGCAGCATTTGGCCATCAAAGAGAAATTCCAGCCTAATGGCGTTTCAGTGTTTCCAGTGTATACCAGTGCTTTCAACAGAGAAGGCAGATTACCTGAGAGTATACACACACACACACACACACACACACCTTTCACACTCTCTTAACTCCGGAGTGGAGAGAGAGTGGTAAACAAAAGTAAGTGCCGGGAGTAAATTTGACAGTGGAATGACACAACGCTGAATCTGTGACATCATTATGGGGCTTTGGATTTCGACTCATATAAAGGTTAGCCGCACCTCAGCAAGCAATAGATTGCCTCTACAGCTGAGACATGGAAATAAAAAACGAGAAACGCAGCACCAACAAAGGCAGAGAAATTGTGCAAAAAGGCACACTTTTGGATTTAAAGCACCTATCTCAGATCCCAGAGCCTTGAGAATGGGATTGGATTACTGTCGGTTAGATTTACTCCTGTGCCTCTTCACCACTACATCATCATAGGGCCCCCTGCCTCTGGATCAATGGGGATATTTACTGCGCCTGTTTCAGGGAGCCTTTCACAGTAGGCAGGGCATTAAACAAACAGCCGACAGCCCTGTCCCAATGATGGCCTGTCTGTTCACACTGTGCCATGCCCAAATGTCACACATATTCACTTCAAACAGGTAGCGCACAAGCACTAGCAAAGTGCAGATAAAACAGAAAAGGGTGGGTTAGGGGTAGGGGGCAAGCAATTTGCTGTGTAAAAAGGAAAACTGCCAGATTCAAGAGGAGGAAAAATATCCCGGAGACGCATGTTGTGTTTCCTTTGAGATAATTAGCACCTTAACCCACTCTAAAATTATATGTGTTAAAATGCTCTAAAAGGCCACTCCTCAAATAATTCCTCCTGCAGGTTTCTCGTAAACTCGACGTTTAGGGCATTGTTTCATATTGTATTAGTGAATGGAAAAAAAAATAACAAAACTCCTCGTTACACAGTATTTTTCAGCGATTTAAATAACCATGTTTATAGTGTTAAGGTTTATAACCTCATTCAGATGCATATTAAAGCACATAGGGATTGCATTTAATATGAAACTGCAGCAAATGGCTGTTGAATCGCATTATAAATTTGACAATCATTGCCATTTAGAGCCACAGACAACAGTCTTTAAACACATGCATGTACTGGCGCTCTGCAAAATGTGAGCACGGGTCCAAGAATGAGCGGAATGTTTCGGGACAAATATGAGCAAAATAAGTGCCCTCATGGAGTAAAACAGTTGGTATGAAATCTCTTCATTACTCGACAATTCCACTGACTAAGCCTTCACAATCAGCTGACAGTGCAGTGTCAAACAATGGGCTCTCAAACAGCAGCACACAGTACAACGAATCAGCCTGAAGAACTCCCGAGGGAAGACTTAACTGAGATCCATCTCCTCGGAACGTAATATGTGTGGAAGTCCGGGGAAAAATAACACAAAAATAAACACTTATGGTTGTGTTAATGAAAGCTGATGTAAGCTGGACTTTGATAGAGCCATCATCACTTTCAGCTGCAGTCAACAACGGCCCTGGATGACTGAGAATGTGTTCTCGTGCGCTGCAGATGTACCGTCTCATTTAAAAATACTCATTTAGCTGTCATGTTCCAAGTCATGTTGCTGCTGCTTTGTGTGGTTCGTTGGTGCAAATGGATTATTGGTTGTAGTACTTTTGTTCATTGCAGACTCATGGTATTTGTTATTTTTATGCAATATGGAATTTGATATAACATCAGTGATAAAGTGTTGTTTCTTTAAGGTGAGGATCCACTTTAGTGTTGCACCAGATGCAGCATTTTCTCACAGTGGGGCCATGTTTCAT